>CM044398.1:32085000-32530000 GCA_024322285.1 Musa beccarii | reverse complement strand
CACTATGAAGTGGTCCTCAAGGAGGGATGCTTATTAAATCCAAAAAGAGACACTTATAAATTACAGAATGAGTTCCAAGCTTCATATGTGGATAAGGAATCAACTTTCTCTTTCTATTCGTCTCAATCCAAATGGCCCTCCAAATTCCCAATCTTTGGCAGAAAGAAGATGTGGTGGCCCATGATGAGGGCTTTTTTTTTACAACCAATTGTGTTCCATTGCTACACATTGCAGATCACAGGAGCTAAATTTCATCAATGCAAAATTGGCGAATTTTATATTTATCTCTCTAAATGTATGTTAAGTTTATATATCTGTATGGAATTCTTTAAAAAAATACACAGAGATATGTTATTGCAATTATTTTTCATTAGTTGACTATTAGCATAATGATGTTGAAATGCAAGCTAACATTAATGCCTATCAGATTGGATGTTTCCTCTATAAACTATAACATTTTTGGGTGATTATAATTCTTGTTACTAAGTCTCATATTTTCATAGAGATATTTATATATTTTTCTAAAATTGAAAGATGCAATGAAAAGGGAAGAAGAAAAGAAAGAAAAATGTAGATATTTGTGAGGATAAATACACTATTTCTACATGTGAAAGAATAAATATGTAAAAGAAAACATTGGTTATTGTCATTCACAATTAATAATGAGGTCCAAAATTTGTTCACCGATCCCACCAACAATCTTAAGGTTTTAAAGCATCCACTACAACAAAAATGTGTTTTCATTTTAGCTAAGTTTTCATGCAACACATTTTCTAAAAATATATTTGTTTGGTGGAAGGAAGTTAGCATTTCACCTTCCAACTCTCTTCTTTCTCTTTCCTCCATGAAAGAGGAATTTCTCCAAACTCATTTATTTATTTTCTTCATCTAAATTCTCTCTTGTCCATATTAATTAATGCTATTAGTGAAGGATACCAAGACACAAAGACTGTGTAAAAAATCATTCATTTATGCAAATATATTTTTTAAAAAATATGTAATAACATATGTGTACAAAATGAAATAAAAAAGATTTGACGAGGTTTGAGATTATAATTTAATAATAGAACATATTTTTAGCAAAGTTAATTTTGTTTGACTTTTCTCTTGTATATATTATTTTTTTGTTATATTTGCTATATCTATACTTATCCATGTTTATTCCATTTTATACCTTATTATGTTATTCTGTATTTTTGATTCCTTGTTATTTCACTAATGGTTTAAATGATTAAGGGAAATATTACCCTACTTAAATTATTTTGAATTATTTACCTAGAAAGATTATTTTATTTTTATTTTTGTTCCCTTTCATCATAGAGAAATTTTTATTTTTATTTTTTTAAGAAAATAAAATAAAAAATGTAAAAAAAAAATTCTTTTTGAGTTTTTTTTTCCGAGAAGCACCCCACATTTTTAAAAATTTCAAACAATATCCTTTTTTTTGTTAATACCTGAAATATATTTTGTCACCTATCCCAGTTCCCTCTTTTTCCTTTCTTTTTTAAATCTTTTTTCCTTTCTAATTTAGTTACAGTATTTTTACACTACATTATAATGTTTTTAGCAATATCCAAAAAAAAAACTATATCATAGTATTTTTATACCACGTTATGGTATGTTCTTATTATTCTTAAAAAGAAAAAAAATATTATATAATATTTTTATATTATGGTATAACGTTTTTCTAGTATTATTAAAATATTATAATGGGCCAATTGACACTATCCATCTGTCCATAAGAAAAAAAAAATACAAGTATTAGGCAAAAAGAGGCTTTTTCAGGAATTCGTTTTGTATAAGAAAATAAAAAACAAAGCTCCAATATGTAAATTACCCAATTATTTTATATCTAAAAAATAAAAGGTACAAAAAAAAAAAGGAAAAGAAAAGAATAACTTTTATCTTTGCCACGCTTTCACGATGCCGTCTTCTTTAGTCAAAGAGAAGCAGCCACCGAAAGCAGAAGCTCAACCTTCTCCGTCTCCCTCCTTGTCTCCACGCCCAAGCATCCCTCGCTTTCGAACCCCTAACCGCAACTCTTTTCGTTTAACCTTTGCGAATCCGTCACTGGATCTTGCGATCGCGTCCCCTTCCCTGGTCCGATACGTCTCCGGTCTCCGCCTCCGTTTGAATTCCGCATAAAGGCGAGACCTTTTTCCCCTCCTCTGTTTTCCTCTGGGGCGATTTCAGTCGCTTTGCGTTTGCCTGCTGGAATTCTTAGCTGGACGGAGAGAGGGTTTAGGGTACTGATCTCGTGTTCTTTGGTTGGGTCTTCTTTGCGGTTGGTGGCAGGTAGCAGATGCCAGAGGAGGATCTTGTCGAGCTAAGATTTCGGCTCTATGATGGGTCCGACATCGGTCCCATCTGCTACTCTTCGTCTTCCACGGTTGCTATGCTCAAAGAGAGGATAATATCTGAATGGCCAAGAGGTGCTTTTGATTTATTCAAGATAATTTAAATCTTCACTTTGCTGTGTATGCGTTTTGCAGTGATATATTCTTTACCTTTAAATACAAGCATGATATATATGTGAGAAAACGGCGGTTTGCTGTTGAAGTTGGATAGATAATTAATAATGATTTTCTAGTTAAACTCAGACAAAGTTTAAACAAATCTATTATCATTGTTAAAGTTGGATGAACGTTAATTAGTGATTTTCGTGTTAAATTCAGACAAATCTATTATCATGATTTGCTCACATAGATTTTTTTTTCCTGTAGAAGACTGATTTTTTTAATTTGGTGTACGCTTTAGCATGGGTAACAATGTTGGTATTTGGTCATGCTTATGCAAAAATATGGAGGATACTTTGTTTAGAATTCAATTTTGTGTTAGGATACTTCGTAACTGGATCTTTAAGAACTGTGATGGCTATCCATGTAAAATGTGGTCACACCTGATCCAAATCGGTGGTAAGAATGCTGTTGATGCAAAGAAATGTAACTGTGCAGAACTATCCCTGCAAGCTAGACTTGATTACTGGATTATAGCATGTTCCTGAAGAACAAGTTGAAAATATTTCCACAATGAAATTTCTTCTAAGAATTTTGCTGGAGAGGCATGAGGTATGTGTAGCTCGATGTGTGCTTCTAACACTGTAAGAATGTTGACATAGATTTTCTACGTACAAGAGGTTTTGTTCACAATTTTTTAGAAGAATGGTAAAACCATGAGATGGAAATGGTGTCTGCTACCTAGTGTGATGTTTATGAAGGCCATATGTATTCATTTTCTTTTTTATTTGTTTTGTTTACCTTTATTTCCTTTTATATCTTTGTTTTTCTCTCTCTCTCTTTCAGATTTGGTTTGTGTAGGGAGAGTGTAGGTGGAAGAGGGAGTAAGGTAAGGCTATGGTCACTCATGGGTCTATTAATGAGCTTTGGAAATTTTGGAGTAATAATTGTCTTAGGTAGTCCAAATGATTGGAAATAGGTGTTGGTTACTTTCCTAGTCATTTTTCTTCATATTAATACCCATGCGAGTCTTGAAGAGTGAGTAAACTTGTTAATATTGAATCTTGATATTTTTTAAGGTTTGCATCCTCTTAGACTCTTAATATTGTTCATGCTACTGATCACTTGTCACAAAAAAGATACACCACTTATTATTGTTGAAATTTTTTAATGTTGAGATTTCTCTCTCTCTCTCTCTCTCTCTCTCTCTCTCTCTCTCTCTCTCTTATTTTGATATATTAACCTGTTGGTGGTATTCATTCTTTGCTGGCCCATTTTCTATCTAGCCATTGGTGATTCATATTCAAATACTGTCCTGGCTGCAGATAAGAAGATTATCCCGAAATTGGCTAATGATGTCAAACTGATAAGTGCGGGAAAAATATTGGATAACAGCAAAACAATCTCTCAGTGCAGACCAAGTTTTGGTGAACTCCCTGGAGGGGTTATCACTATGCATGTTGTTGTGCAGCCATCGTCTGCTAAATCTAAAACAGGTAAGCAGAATCTTGTTTACATTTTATTATTCTTGTTGATGTCACTTTGGAGCTAGATGCTTCTAAAAGATACATGAGATTCATGTCTTGTGGCATTTAGGAGTTTTTTTGTCGGAAAATTTTCCAGATCAAATTTGAGACTGAATTAAGAAAATCTTAATTTGAGATCGACTCATATAACATTTGCTTAAGACATCTTATCTAGTCTAGTATATTGAAAAATGTTGCATCTTCACTTTAAGTTAATATGATTGCAATTATCTTAGGTCTTCTAATTAGGTGCCTTGCACTAGGAGGATACCATATGTGTGTCCATGAACCAGTGAGGTTATTTATGAGTTTGGAGTTAAGTAATTGCCAATTTGGTTACTCTGTATATAGAAGGTTTCTGATATGACTGAATTCTATGCCCTAACATGTGCTGGTAACCATGTGTGTTTTACATTATACTACAAGAACTGTTGAAAACAATTATGCCATTTGGATTATTAAAGGAAAAACAAAAAAGCAGAGCCTTAACGAAGCTTTCTTGAAATTGACAAATTTCTGGATATATTTGGCTTACATGAGATTTTGTCATGTCCTTGACATCTTTTTGCTTATTGCAAATAAGCTACTCAAGGAGGAGGGCACTTAAGGATCTGTTTCCTGAAGATGCTAGAGCAACATGGATTGAGAATGCGGTTGGGCAATAGTTGAAACCTGACAAAAGCTTAGATTACATAAATGATTTGACATTTTTAGATCTGAAGGAGTTGCAAAAGTTACTAATCATAGATGGTGCTTTGAGATGTTAAATTTAGATTGCCAGTGTAAGTCTAATCAGTTTCATTTCAGTCAGTCTAGGATAAATATAGTGGTGATTATCTTCATACCGATGCCTTGATCCAAGTAGATGAGGTGGCTCATGGGATCATCCATAATACCTTGTCTTACTATCTCTCAAGAAATTTGCTGATGTTTAGTGACTGCATAAGAACATTCACAGAGATTTGGAGCTGGAGGAAAAATTTTCAGTCTTTGACTTCTCAAGATTTAAATTTGATTGTCTTTCTTTATGCATAACAACGTTGTTTAAACTTGAAACGAATTGCGTTTTCATGTTTTTGACTAGAATGTGGATACTTTTGGAATTGGCTTCCTGTACAGTGGATCTGAGAAACACTTCAATTTTTTGAATGCTTAGTTTGCATGATCCTCTAGTTAGAAGTCATTTTCATCAAAAGTTAATATAGTGCAGTGTGTTGCTTTCTGAAAATATAAGTTTATTACTATTTTCTTTTTTCGACAGAGAACGTCGATGAGTTGCCAAAGAAGACAGCCTGTTCCTGTTCCATATTGTAGAGCAATTAGCTTCATCTATTAGTTAGTCAGCTACAATAGTATTCTATCCACCTTTGAGCTCTGTGGGAGGAACAGGAAGATGGCAAAACACTCATGGCACAGGTTCTTTTCCCGGATGAAGATACCGATGTTTCCCTCATTCCATCTATGCTGTCGCAGGTTGGTGAGATGGGAAAAGAGAGGTATGTATCAAGTAGATTCTCTAAGTTCATCCTGTTGAGACTACAAAAGCTTGCTTTATATTGATCATACACACTGCATACAGACTCGAGTGTTTGACGATGTCCTGTTCTTCACATTGTTCTTGAACTCCAATTTGCTAATGCAGCACTGCACATCTATTGCTTTCCATTTTCTGCCTTCGCTATTCCCTTCAGTACCATCTTCTTTGACAAATCCTGCGGTGGTGTGCAGGTCTCCACTAATCTTCAACTTGTGAGTTCCAGTGGCATACTTTCCCTGCCATCTTGCTTTCAGTACCTTCGACACTGATCACTGATCTTTAGTGATCAACTTTTTAAGTGGGTACGGGTACGGATCTATCGATTATTAGATTCAGATCCGTATTTGAGTTTTCAGGTGTCACTCTTTTCCGCATCCTCTGAACTGGGCATCTTTTTTAAACGGGTATGGATTCGTAAATTATTAGATTCAGATCCGCATTTGAGTTGGTTGTTTATCGGATTCAGATTTGAATCCTGCTGTTTGAATCCAAGTCGTGAGCATCGCTGTGTGCAGTCTCCATCTCCAAGTCCGAACCTACTCGTACTCGTCCCGAGTTCACTCACCATATATATATATATATATATATATATATATATATATATATATATATATATATATATACCCTTAAACCCCATCCGACTTCAGAGATAGAGAGAGTGATGGAGAGCTCCTTCTTCTCGGCTAACCCATGGAACGCCGTCGAACATTGACGGGACAAGCCCGATCGAGACTCGGCGGTGCCGACGGTGAAATCTTGAGTGGTACCCATTCCCGTCCACTTTGTCAGATCCGACGAGACTCCCGCGGAGGCGGCAAGGTTGGCTGTGGCCGCGACGATCCTGAGGGTCCTCCGAGGCCACCCGATGCGGAAGAACGTGAGGGTAGTCTCCCAGATCGATGCGGCGATGGGGGAGATCGAGTGGTGGATCCGGGAGGAAGAGGAGCAGTTGTGGGTGGACCCGAGGGAGCAGCTGTGGATGGGTGAGAGATGTAACCGTTCCTTATTAATTACAATTGATTTTTATTGATTTTAGAGAATGTAATCGTTCTCATTAAGTTCATTATTCATTTCTCCATTTATTATGATTTAAATATTTTGATTTTTCATTCATTATGAATTAATCATTATTATTAAATATTTATTCATTAGTATTAAAATTCTTAATTATGGTCCAAACGTTATAAACTTGAATTAATTCTTGAACGTTATGAATTTGATGGTAATAAATGTTCTTGATGGGAGAACATCTATATAAAGTGAGGTTTTGGTCCTTTAGCTCTATCTCTCTTTCAAGTCTTCAAGATTTTCCTATACTATGAGAGTTCTGAGCCGAGAAGAGTCAAAATACTAAGAGAAATCGTTGTAGAAATTTCTCGACAACAATGACTGGAGGTATGTAATTTTCGTTTTTGCATTTAGTTTCCTTGTGTTTCTATTATAGTGATTTAGAAACACATTTTCTTCTTAAGTTTCTGACATTTGGTATCAGAGCATTGATTAACCTCTGTCTTGATATGAAAAAGATTTTTATTTTATACCATGAATATGACTTAATTTCGATTTATCTTTTAAAACTTTTGATGCATTTGGTGTTGAAAATCATGAGGATATAAGATTTTCAATATTTTTGATGAAATGAAACATTCATTATCGTTAAATTACTCATATTTTATATGAATATTTGATCATATTAATTTATGCTTATAAGCCAATTTTATTCAAAATGTCTAGTGATCTATATAATCTTAATTAATTAGGGACTAGCCATAGCATCCTTATTTGATTAAAATTATATATAAAGTTAAAATAAGAATCATATAAGGAATTAGACATAATATTATGATTGATTATATTTAATATAATAATTGTTATCCCACAGGATCTTTTATTATATTTATATAATTAATCAGGAGAAAATATTAGATTATTTTCATAATATGAATTGGTTAATAATTTGATAGTTTTATCATAAAGACCATTGAATCTATTTGAATTAAAAATTAAGCCCACAAGCAATTTTTATGTCATGAGATTCAATTTTTAGCATGTTTCACATTGGTAAAGCATGCAATTTAGACTATTAAGCCTCAAATTTTGACATAAGCATTTTGGATTTTATACAATTTCTCAAACTGTTAATTTTTCTGATATCCGATGTGACATTCCCGAACTTAGGGGTGATAACTATAAGATTTGGAAAGAGAGGATTCTCCTCCATCTAGGGTGGATGGACATTGATTATGCCATTAGGAAGGATGAACCACCTACGGTCACTAATACCAGCACTCTAGTTGAGGTCGCGTTATATGAACGATGGGAGCGATCTAATCGGCTCAGCATGATGTTTATCAAGACTAAGATAACTGCTGGCATACGTGGTTCTGTTGACCAGCATAAGAAGGTCCGAGACTTGCTACAAGCTATCGACGAGCAATTCGTCACTTCAGAAAAAGCATTAGCAAGCACCCTAATAATGAAATTCTCATCCCTTAGACTCAACAACGTAAAAGGTGTGCGCGAGCATATAATGCAAATGCGGGATATTGCGACTCAACTTAAGAAACTTGAGGTTGATATGTCAGAATCATTCCTACTGCATTACATTCTAAACACCCTTCCACATCAATACAGACCTTTTAAGATTTCATACAACACACATAAGGACAAATGGTCAATCAATGAATTAATAACCATGCATGTTCAAGAAGAAGAGAGGCTAGTGATGGAGCTGGGTGAGAGTGCATTGATGGTAACCACTTGCGGGAAGAATAAAACTGACAAAAATCAAGTCATTCAGTAGGGAAAAAGTAAAATATCACCCCAAGCTGATATTAAGAAAAAAGCAAAGTGTTTCTTCTGTAAAAAGAAGGGACACATAAAGAAGGAATGACTGAAATTCCAACAATGGCTTGAAAAAAAGGTAAACTAACATCGTTTGTATGTTATGAATCTAATATGGTTAATGTTAATATTAACACCTAGTGGATTGACTCTGGATCAACAATCCATATTACAAACTCTTTGCAGGGTATGCAAAACCTAAGGAAGCCAATGGGAAGTGAGCAAAGCATCTTATCCGGTAATAAGATAAGCTCACATGTGGAGGCAATTAGAACATGCATTTTAACTTTAAGTAGTGGTTTTGTTTTAAAATTGGAAAGGATCTTTTATATACCAAGTTTCTCACGAAACTTTATTTCTGTTTCTAGACTCGTACCATTTGGATATTCCTTTAATTTTCAAGACATATCATTTAGTTTATTATATAAATCTGATTGTGTTGGGAATAATATTTTGCCTGATGATCTTTATCGTATTTTCTTACAAAATAATGACACTTATAGTTCAATGCATATTCACATTGACACTAAAAGGTGTAATATTAATGAGAACTCCTCTATGTTATGGCACGAGAGATTAGGACATATCTCTATAGAGAGAATTAAAATATTAATTAATGATGGAAACTTAGTACTCTTGATTTTAGATTTTAGACTTGAATTAAAATATTAATTAATGATGCCGGTTAAACCAGCGGCGGAGCCGCCGCTGCCGCTTCCGCCGCTACTTAGCCGCCGCTACTTTTTGATTTTATCGCCGCCGCTTTCGCTTTTAGCCGACTTGCCATCGCTGCTTCGTCGCGCCGCGCTCGCCGCTCCGTCGCTCTCGACGTTGCCGATAAGATGTACAGCGGCGACGCTTCCCAGCGACGCGTCGCAAAAGTTAAAAAAATTTCCTATTAAAAAATGAGCCTGGACGCTGCGAAACCTTTTCGCGACGCCGCCGCTCAACCTCGTGACGTCGCCCAAGTCTTAAAAAATAAAAAATTGATTTTTTATTAAAAAATTGATTTTTATTTAAAAATTGATTTTTTATTTAAAAATTATTTTTTATTTAAAAAATTGATTTTTTTATTTAAAAAATTGATTTTTTTATTTAAAAAATTTGATTTTTATGTTAACAGTATACTTTGTTAACAGTATACTAATAACAAATTTTTATTTATTAAATTAATAATATATTATTTTAATTTTAATATTACTAATTTTTAATTTAATAATATATTTTTATTTAAATAATTATATTTTTAATTATATTATATATTTTATATTTTATATGCCTTAAAATCTCATAGCCTTTGATAAATACTCGGGCGATTTTAGACTTTTTAGCGCTATAGCGCTTTTTTAAATCACAATTGTGTGGATCTTCATACCAACAAGTCCAAGAAAGGTGCTAATAGGAGTTCAGACATATTAAAAATCATTCATACTGATATATGTTGTCCAAACATTAATGCATATGATCAGAAATTCTTCATCTCCTTTATAGATGATTACTCACGATATATATATATATATATATATATATATATATATATATATATTTGCTTCATAACAAAAATGAAGCATTGGATGCCTTCAAAGTCTTTAAGGCTGAAGTTGAGAACCAATATGATAAGCAAATTAAAATTGTGAGATTAGATAAAGGTGGAGAATATTATGGTAGATATACTGAGAATGGACAAACACATGGTCCTTTTGCTAAGTTTCTTCAAGAACATGAGATTATTGCTCAATACACTATGCCTGGTTCTCCAGACCAAAATGATGTTGCAGAAAGATGAAACCGAACATTATTAGACATGGTGCAGAGTATGCTTAGCAACTCCAATCTTCCTAAATTCTTGTGGACCGAAGCACTAAAGATGGCTGTGTATATATTAAACCGAGTTCCAACCAAGGCTGTCCAAAAGACACCATTTGGATTGTGAAAATGTTGGAAACCGAGTTTGCGACATATACGCATTTGGGGATGTCCGTCTGAGGTCAGGATATATAATCCACAAGAGAAGAAACTGGACCCGAGGACTATTAGTGGGTATTTCATTGCATATGCTGAAAAGCCCAAAGGTTACGGGTTTTATTGTCCATCCCATACAACTAGGATTGTGGAATAAAAAAACACTAAGTTTCTTGAGGATGACATGATCAGTGGGAGCGATCAGTATAGGAACATAGTTTCTGCATATGATCATATAGAATCTCAACCTTTCACATCAAATGATAGATTGGTTATAGTTCATAGCACTCATCAAGTACAAACTAGTGTTGAAAAACCAATCATTAAGATTCCACAAGTTGTTGACAATATTCTAATAGATCAAGCAGTTCAGGAATTACAACAAGCTCCCGAACAATTAGTTGAATCACAAGTTCCACAGGAAAACATTAATACAACATTAAAAAGATCTACTAGAAATAAAAGATTAACAATTTCTAGCGATTATGTTGTATATCTACAAGAATCTGACTATAATATTGGAGCCGAAAATGATCCTGAAATATTTTCACAAGCCATGAGTTGCAAAGAGTCAGATTTATGGTACAATGTCATGAAAGAGGAGATAAATTCCATGAAGAGCAACGGAGTATGGGATCTTGTAGAGTTACCTAATGGAGCAAGGGCTATTGGCTGCAAATGAGTTTTTAAGACTAAGAAAGATCAATTAGGTAACATTGAGAGATACAAGGCAAGACTTGTTGCAAAAGGATTTACTCAAAAAGAGAGAATCGATTATACGAAGATATTTTCACCTGTATCTAAGAAAGATTCTCTTCGTATCATTTTGGCATTAGTTATTCATTTTGACCTTGAGTTGCAACAAATGGATGTGAAAACAATATTTTTTAATGGAGATCTGGAGGAGGAGGTTTATATAAAACAACCTGAAGGTTTCTCCTCTAGTGTTGGTGAGCACTTGGTTTGTAAGCTTAAGATATCTATATACGGTTTAAAACAACCCTCATGCTAATGGTATTTTAAATTTTATGGAATAATTTCTTCATTTGGTTTTGTTGAAAATCCCATGGATCAATGTATATACCAGAAGGTCAGTGGGAGTAACATATGTTTTCTTGTTTTATATGTAGATGATATTTTGCTTGCAACCAATGATAAGGGTTTGCTGCATGAGGTGAAACAATTCCTTTCTAAAAACTTTGATATGAAGGATATGGGTGAAGCATCTTATGTCATTGACATTAAGATCCATAGAGATAGACCTCGAGGCATTTTAGGTTTATCACAAGAAACCTATATCAATAAGCTTTTAGAAAGATTTCGGATGAATGATTGTTCACCAAGTGTTACTCCCATTGTGAAAGGTGATGGGTTCAATTTGAACCAATGCCCGAAGAATAACCTTGAGAAGGAATCAATGAAAAACATCCCATATGCTTCTGTCGTAGGAAGCCTTATGTATGCCCAGGTCTGTGCTAGACTTGATATTGCATTTGCTGTGGGGATGCTAGATCGATATCAGAGTAATCCAGGTATGGACCACTAGAGAGCTGCAAAAAAAGTGATGAGATATCTTCAAGGAACCAAAGATTACATGCTTATGTATAGACATACAAACAATCTGGATGTGATTGGCTACTCAGACTCAGACTTCGCCGGCTGTGTTGATTCTCGTAAATCAACATCAGGATATATTTTTATGATGGCTGGTGGAGCTATTTCTTGGAGAAGTGTCAAGCAAATCTTGACTGCTATTTCTACCATGGAAGCTAAGTTTGTCTCCTGTTTTGAGACTACATCACATGGTGTATAGCATAAGAGTTTCATTTCAGGACTTAGAATTATGGATTTTATTTCTAGGCCATTAAGAATTTTCTGCGACAATTTAGCTGTTGTCTTTATGGCTAAGAACAATAAATGTGAAAGTCGAAGTAAACACATCGACAATAAGTATTTAGCCATAAGAGAACGTGTAAAAGAAATGAAAGTGGTCATTGAGCACATTAGCACTGAATTGATGATTGCTGATCCTTTGACTAAGGGCATGCCACCTCTAAAATTCAAGGATCATGTAGAGAAAATGAGACTTGGTTTCATTTTGTAATTGTATTGAAATTCTTATATACATTGTGATATTTTCTTATTCATGTGCACATTAATTTGAGAAAATATATTTATGCTGGACCAAGAATAAACATTAGGTTTATTCATTAAATAATATTACCACATTAAGATTGATTCTTAAGAAACTAAATACATCGTGATACATGGATGATAATACTCGCTCTTAGACGACTTATCGCTATGATTCATGTATTTGTTTCTTAAGAAAATTGTTCGATAAGATTAATTCAAGTTATTAAGTTAAACGTATGGACTAAGTGGGAGAATGTAACTGTTCCTTATTAATTACCATTGATTTTTATTGATTTTGGAGAATGTAACCGTTCTCATTAAGTTCATCATTCATTTCTCTATTTATTATGATTTAAATATTTTGATTTTTCATTCATTATGAATTAACTGTTATTATTAAATCTTTATTCATTAGCATTAAAATTCTTAATTATAGTCTAAACGTTACAAACTTGAATTTATTCTTGAACGTTATGAATTTGATGGTAATAAATGTTCTTGATAGGAGAACATCTATATAAAGTGAGGTTTTGGTCCCTTGGCTCTATCTCTCTTTTAAGTCTTTAATATTTTCCTACACCATCTAAAGTGAGAGTTCTAAGCCGAGAAGAGCCAAAATACTAAGAGAAATCGTTGCAGAAATTTTTCGACAACAATGACTGGATGTATGCAATTTTCGTTTCCGCATTTAGTTTCCTTGTGTTTCTATCATAGTGATTTAGAAACATATTTTGTTCTTAAGTTTCTTACAAGAGATGCTTATGGCGTTGCTCCTCTGCCTAGACTCCATGCGCGGGGTGAGGGAGTACCGCGGAAGGTGATCCGGAGAGTGATCTCGCTGTAGGAGTTCCTGGATTCGTTCCCGGCCCAATCACAAACACTAGAATCATCAGAGATCCATGATTCTGGTGCCGACGCCAAATAACACGGTTCTTGAACACCATGATCCGGGCTCTACTGTCGACGAATAAGTTGTCTCCCACGAGAACCAAGATCCGACGTTAGCCGTGGTCGAAAATGCCAAAGCCCATGAACGAGGACCGATCTCCGAAGCTTCTGATGAGAAGTTCGAAACCCTGGACTTTGTAGGAAAAGAAGGCTTCGTGTTAATCAGCACTGACGAAGTCATGGGTACGTCTCCCACAGGAGCCGTATCCGAGGCAAAATGCGATAAGGTTAACATGCAGAAATTTGCTGTATCTGATTTAATGGACAAAAAGAGCATGGAGGAATCAGGACCGCACATGGCCAAGGATCCAACACAAGAATGGGCAGAATAAGGGGACGAGACGAAGGATGAATCTAGGATGACAGAGGTGCTGAAAATGGTGATGGTGGAGAAGGAAAGGCTGTAGGATCTTGTGGCAACTCTATTCGAAGAGAGCACACAGATAGGCAGCGTGATGACATGGCTGGTTGAGAGGGTCGAGCGCTCGGAGCAGGGGGTATAGAGCATGAAAAAGGAGGGTAAGAAGAGGCGTGCTAACTGCGCTCCTGCCTCCCCAATCAATAAGAAAGGTTCTCTAACAAACCAGTAATTCTGCAGTCATATCCATTCTCCTTTATATCAGTTCTGTTTGAACTTGCAAGTTTAGGTTGATTCTGTAATCTAAGAAAAAGTAAATGATTCTTGTGCAGTTCTGCTCTAGCAATTTTTTTTTCTCCTTTTGGCTTGTTCTTGTCCTTTGTTATGTTTCTTTGGTCAAGGATATAGTCTCTTTCACATGTTTGATAGGAAGTCTGACAGTAAATGAAATTAGTTCTTCCCAAAGTCTGTGTTTAGATTCCCAGTTCCCAATTGTTCTGATGAATATAATTCTAGAGATACTTCTGCCTATTCTAGTCTTATACCTATTTTTAATTGCATATAATCAAGGGGGATTTTGAGTAAGTTGAGCCTTATTTTCTCTAATTGGGATAGGAGAAGAGTAAGTCTGGCTGGTATGAAAGGTAAGAGTCCTTGTTAAATTTAGAATTAGATTTCTTGATTGAGATTTTAGACCCAAATCACTGCTCTCCTGCAATCTCTCTCCTCTTGGATCATTAAGGTTAGAAAGAATAGGGTGCGAGTGGCGGAAGAAGGTGAAGCATTGCCAGGAGATTGGTACGGATGATTTTACTTTTTAATAATAATTTCATAATATCTGATGATTCTTTTGTTTTTTATATATATGAACTTGATTCTGTATTTGATTTGAGAAATTATGTAAAGCATATAATTCTATTTTAAAGTACAAAAGATCTGTTCTGTTTTACTCTTATCAAATTATTAGATTTATGTCTATGTTGTTCTTTATCTTGTTATATTAAAAAAAAAAGAGTTGATTGAGAAAATATGGGCTTTGATTCTTTTATTCATTTAGACCAACAGAGGTGTTGCAACAATTACTTGATAGGTAAGTGTGATGCATGATTTATAGTGTATGCGCAACACAATAGTACGGGCACATTTGATGATATATCCTATTATGAATAGAAAGGCCAATGTTGATAGGTGATTTTATAAAGGGATTAGTTGGTTGTGAGTGTGGCAATAAACAAATTCCCACGGTTGTAACAGGAGCATAAATCATTACAGTTCCACTCTAGTTATACATTACCGTTCTAGTTAAGGTCAGAGTTTGACATGAAATAACATCTCGTATGTGTAAGAGGGGTAGTTTCATCTGCTCCCATATATAGTCAGTCAGGTTATCTGATGGATTGATCGCTTGATTATATTTATGTGATGTTTCTTGTTATGCATAAACCATCAAAGCAGTATTCATGTTCATATTTGGTTCTGATTAATAATTTTGTATATTTCCCTTCATTATTAGATATGTTGTGAGATATTTCAATGAGACATGATTTGTCTTTCTAGTCCTTATTGAGCTTAACGTGCTCACTTTAAATTATTATATTTTTCAGGTGATCCACAGATATAGCGGCTATAGATGAACTCCTCGTACCTTAGAAGGTGGAGATTGCTAGCTAGCCTATTTGTCATTGAACATTGTAGTTGAACACTCATCTTAATTTAATGGTCGTGATGGGGCTTAAACATGCTGATTTAAAAATAATTATTTTGTGAATTTAAGTTTCTTTTTGTTAATGTGATTGTGCATGGTGTGAAATAGTTGTATAAGACGATAAGAACGAGAGATAGCCTTTAGACACTTCCAATATGTGTTGACAGGAGATTTCTCCTCTAGTTTTGAAAACAGATGTCATCTGAACTGACCCGAGGCGCCGAATTAAGATTTTTGTGTTTTGCGTCTACTATTTTTAAAAAAATTTCAATGTGATGGACTATGCTATCCAATGTGTCGCTCCATTGGGAAGATTCTCCTCTATGTATTCATCAACTATGATTAAAACTTTGCCAGGATGATCTTGATGCCTTGATTGAGAGTCTGTTGATGATGTTAAATCTGAAATTAAGGCTCTGATCTAATGTCTTTCAGCATGATACATTCTTGGCATGTTGTTGCAAACAGCAACCAAAGTGCAGTTTGCATCCTTCGGAGGAATTTGCAGACTCTAATTCTCCTGACAGGCCAACATCAATGTAAACCTGGTGAGATGAGACAGAGATGAGGTGGGGATCATTAAGTCCAAATTGCAGGCAAAACAAGGACAGACAAGATTTAGTGGCAAAGGGAGCTGCTGAAATTGGTGAGCTAGAAACTTATTTGTCACTTGCATTAACCGAAAAGTTGTCGGATTTTTTTGCTCTATCATGTAGCTTCTGGAACTGGTGATTTGTTATGATATATGCTATGCAAATTCTTCATTGTAACACTTGCAGTTGCATGAATGCAGTGTTTGTGATGCTTAGACAGCAGCTTCAAGATATTAGAGAAGCAAAGATCAATGTGCAGATTGCCTACTTCATGATCTTTGGTGACCATGGTTGTACCACATCTTGGAGAAAGTTTTCTTTTGAGTTTACAATGTTTTGTAAACATATATATACAATATGTATATATGTATATATATGCATATGTATAGTGGTAGGTAGCTTAGGGTTTAACACAGTGAATATATATTGTGTATTATGTATTGAACTCATTATTATATTGTCTGTAGTTGTTATCAATGAATTCTTTTTCAAGTCACAAGATTGACTTTGACTATTGATAGCAATTCTTGGGATCCAATCCTGTTTTTACCATTAATTTGTTACAAAAAAAGTACAAAAGATCTTCCTTTAGAGATATTTCTTTAGTGTGTCGTTTTCTTTTTTTATTACTTATTTCTTGGTAATAAAGTAATCTAAATCCTGAGTAATTATTAAGTGCTTGAACCCAAATCCAAACATAGATCGAGTTGTTAGAAAAAAATCTTGGCATGCAAGGAACCCATGATTACAACGACTTACAAATTTGTTCTTAATCAATGAAGCAAATCCCAAATGATCATATTATAATTCTATATTCAATTATTTCCAAGGCTAGGGATTTATTTCGGTCGTACTCACGATATCTAATGCAATAATTGATGCTCCACCTTTCTATCCCTATTAATTCCAATCAAATTTCATCCGTTCGATCCCAAACTTCGTCATCCCAGCCGTTCCTTCTCCCACTACAATTTCCCCCTCCCTTCTCTATATATATTCCCCCTCGTTAGCACTCGAGCGGGAAAGGAGAAGCTAGAAAGATGGCGGAGACCAACAACGGTGACCGCAGTTCGATGGAGCAGCGGCGGCAACGGCAACGGCAACTGCGTCAACAGCAACTCTTCTTGCAGCAGCACCGGCAACAGCTCTTCTTCATGCAGCAGCAGCTCCAACAGCAGCAGCAACCGCAGGCGTCGATCCACCATCAGCCGTCTTATAATCTCCACCAACCTCTGCAGTGCATCATCCCCCACTTCCTGTCTTATGATCTCCGCGCCACTGGCGTCCGACCCTTCCAGGCCCCTCCGCAGCGCCAGCCGCCCCCCTCGTCCTCCTCCTCCCATCCGCCGCCGGTCCCCTGCCTCCGCCCCCACCACGTCCCTCCACAGTCCCAGCCGGCGAGGCCTGCGGCTTCGGGAGCCGAGGTCGGCGCGGGCAGCAAGAGGCCCGTTAACCCCGTGGAGATAGAGATGGCTCACCAGGACGCGTTGATGGTCTGCAACCCCGACTACAAGAGCCCCTTCGCCTCTGTGGAGGACGCTGTGCACAGGTATGGATCCGTAGTTCAGTTGCGCTCTTAGGGTTTTGTTGCCTCTTTGCTTTTTCTGGGAAAAAAGACGATCTTTATGTATGGCTTATGGCTAAGTGTTCAAAGGGTTGGGAAGATTGAGACTCGTTAAAACGATAGGAAAGAGGGGGAAAGAAGCAGGAAATCTGTGACGCCTGTTCTTGCGGGACAGAGATCTCTGGATTCTTGGTTTTATGGGATTGACGGTTCTTCACTGTGGATTGTGGGTCAATTGCATCCTAGAAGATGAATGTTCAATCTGGGAGTCGTATGGAGGCGAATCTAAATGGTTTCTTGCATCAACCTGGGGTTTGATTCCGATACCTAATGATGCTGAGGAAATGCAGATGAACTGCTTCGTACTTGTTCGTGAATTGAATCTATCACATTTTCCTGGTTTTCTCTTTTCATTAATGATCTTGATTAGCTGCTTTTGTTGTAATTCATTTCATGCAGGGGAAGGGATTCACTTTCACAGTTTGCCTTTGAATTTTTCAGGCTGCTGCCTTATCATGTGGTGTCTGACTATAATGCCGAAGAAGACGATCGGGTTCTTGAGAGTGATACAACAGGAGATATCACGTCACGCTCCCAGCAGTGGGACAACGACGCCCTTGACGCAGTCACAAAGTTCAACGCTACGTTTGAGAAGCAAGTTCGTAACTTCAACATGATGTTACGGAAGAGAGCACAAGGAGAGTTCAGATCAGAGGAGAGGCTTATGCTAGAGAATGCTTTAATGCAAGAAGAGAAGGAAGCTTTGTTGAAGACAAAATTAGAAATCGAATCCAGAGAGAAGGCTGATAAGGAAGCAGCAGAAGCCCAAATGCGGATGGCCATGGCCCAGGGAGAACAAGCTCAAGCAGAGCTCCGGTCTCATGCAAATGTTTATGCTGCATCACTTCGTTACGAGGGGTATGGCGACCTGGGAGGTAACATGGATGGACTTCATGGGTGGAATTACTCAAAGAGAGATGAAGAGCCATCAGAGGATTCTTCTGAGTGATGAAAATGAACCTGAATAGAAACATTGGAGGCAAGGTGAGTGGAAAGAGGTTTGGCAGCTGAACTTAAATTTTTGGCAATGGTAGGTTGAATTTGGCTGCTATTGTCTTGAGGGAACCCAAAATTCTTCCCATACTGCTCACAAATTGTCATTTCACATGATCCATCATGTTTTTTGGAGATCTGAAATTGCATGAAAGAGTGCTTAGCTTGAAGCAAGAAAGCACAACTCTATTGTTTGATCTGATGCAGTGAACTATCAGGTCGCAGTTGCAGGGCAGCTAAGTCAAAAGCTTGTTATCATGTCAACCAGCTATTTTTAGCTTGAAGATTTTGAGTTTGGGCTGCCTAGAAAGTTAACAAGGCTATACCTTTCAAGTGTGTTTGTGCTTCAACTGAGACATACTTTTTGATACTGCCATGGGAAGTACTTGAAGAACATCATTATAAAGTTTAGTGTTGACTGGTTGTCTTTTACCAACACCATGATTGAAACTTGGAACTCATCCGAGTCACATATTTCTGCTTGATGAGTTGATGTTGAATTAGAGGTTTCTTGGTTTTCTTGAAGGTGGAGTGGCAGTCACAGTGGTTTCTTATAAATCAAAACATCCTTCTGCATGAAGTCCGCATGAACAGTTTCCAAGTTGCAATATTTGTCAACAGAAGTACATAAAGTGCAACATCATCCAGTGCATTTAAGCATACCATCAATCAGCTACTCTGCAATGTGAAGGTACCCTCCTCATCACTTAACTACTGGCCTGTAAAACCCTGAGCTCCAAGGACATGAATGATCTGACAAAGAAGATATGTGAGGTGTGAGAATTCTGCAGTTAGGTGGCCACTTTGGGAGGAGAGAAATGCATAGGGTTTCCTATCAAAGAGATAAAAATTCTAAAGTGTAAAATATTATGAGAAAGATTGGTAGGTGCCCTTTCTTTACACTTATTAAATCATAGATGATCCTTGAAATCACAAATATCATAAGCATCCTTTAAAAATTCAATAAAAAATCATGATTATCTTTTGGAAAGCCTGCTAACTTCAGGGAAGAAATCATAACAGTTTCAACTCTACAGACAAGGAGATATATTTGAAGAAAGGAATTATTTTTCTTGATGTTGGAAGTTAAAAATCATTATGTAGAAAATTTCAACGGACCTGACTTAAGAAGAAATCTTAGATTTTCTTCAGAATTAATATGAAATCATGTCCATAAATTTCTGGATGCTATGCAATCATCCATCGTAAGAATTACTGACAATGCCTTTTAGTTTCAGAACTTGGTGTTTTTTCATGCACTTTAAAGTGGAAATCTCTTAGATCACTAGTGATTTTTCCTAACAACCATTTACACAACATCTTTGTCTCTCTAAAATTTCATAGTTGAATGGTGAAAAAGGGCTCTGTTGTCACATCCACTCTATTAAATTCCTAATCAAAAATTGAAATTAAATTAAGGGGGAATGTCATATGGCTATTTGGTCAGAATTGGTAGGATGGCATCAGAAATATAATTTGATCAGTATGGATTGGAACAGCAGCAGCTCATGATGTCTTCTATGCTGCTGTCATATCAGCTGGAAAGGAAGGAGACTGTCATTTGGATAGGCTCAAACATGACCCTCAAAGCACTACATCTTTACCTGCTCTCAGCAAGCAGAAACAGGAAATGCAAGATGTAAAGATTGTCTCATTAACAACATGGAGGAGTGTGGAACAGCATGGCATGCTGCGTGAAGGCATCAAGGAAGCATGGACAGTGTTCAGGCACATGGAATCAGTGACTTTTTTCCTTGATTTCTTTGTGACCTTGTGGCCATACCATCCTTGTCCTCACAAAGAAGAAAAAAAAAAAAGAAAGAGGCATATTAATCCTGATTTATCTTTTCACAAGAAAAAAAAAAAATCCTCAGTTCACAATGGAGATATTGTTTTTGGGTCTTGGGCTCATTTATAGTACGTTTTGCATGAATGAGATATATTTGTATTCAAGTTTTTGATTTAGGTATCATATTCCACTAATCTCCATAGGCTTGAAACTTTCCGTGATGGCCATCCATGTTAACTTGGATTTCAATTGCTCTTAAGCAGATTATTTGTAGCCCTAATCTAACTGGCATCTGTAGAGATGTTATGTTTTGTTCCTAGGCCAGTCTCTGGAGAGCTCTTGGCACTGGAGTGTCACAGCTACTGGATTAAAGTCATAATCTGTTCTTGGAACTTTGTGAGCATCCTGTGTAGTGGACCAGATGTTGTTGATGTCCTTGTTTTTGGAGGATAACTAAATTAAAAGTGTATACACGAGTAGCAGAGCTTTTCTTGTTGATTTGTCAGGCATCTCATGGCAGTCACATGATATGTGGGGAAGATCTGCCATTCTTGTCTTGGATTCTAACAATCTTCAGATTCAGACTCTTGGGATACATGTGATCTTGAGACAGATCCTGTGAGTGAAAGAGAGTCACAAATTGCTACCACACCTTCTGACAGTATCCTTTTTCTTTCTTTTATGCTTGGTGGGGGGTGTTTTTGGAGAGAGAACTGCAAAATGCATATGCCTTCAAGCTGCTTGTCACCATTAATTTCTCTTTCTGCAGGATAACAAATGGTAGATGGAATTAGCACTTCTTCCTTACCATGTGATTTCTTGTGATCTTTTCTTTTATGAGTTTCTAAATCCAAAATAACTTGTAAGGATTTGCAGCATCATTCCTAAGCTTGGCATACTTATGCTCTTTGGTGGCCTTTCACAGCAAAGTCTGTTCATGGAAAGAAAAGAAATGGCAAGCAGAAGAGATAGCATTCTGTGGGAGAACTTTCCACGAGCACTAAAGAGAAGAACAAGGCTTCATCCTTTGTACGAAGAAGAAGAGGAAGAGGACATCAAGTATAACAAGTCTGTAAGCTTCCCTTCAGCTTCACTGGCAGTGGATCTGAGTGCTGATGACAGGAAAGTCCTGGGGAGTCATCCAGGCGTACTTGAACCTGATCGGAGCGCCCTTCGCTATCGGTCGGCCACCGCCGACGATGCACCGCTCCTCGTCCACCGGCCTGATGGCGCGGCGGTTGACCGGCTCGACGCTGCTGAGGCCGTAGCACCGCAGGAGCACCCGCGACTGCGAGCACTCGCAGGTGTTGGTCACCAACACCTCGAACTCCGGCTTCCCTTCCACGGTGCCTCCTGTCCTCGTCTGACGCACGGCGATGTCAGCTGAACTGCATGGCTCTGCGAGACCTGCACGAAGCGCAGTAACTCTGCGATGAGTTCGAAGCAGATCACTGTGAGTGTGGCAATAGACAGTCGCAAAACACTTGCCCCCACTGCTGGTGCAAAGAAGAAATGCCAAGAAGAGGTTGAGAAGACTTGCCATCCTCCACTCCTTGTGTTCTTACAGGTCAAGTGCAGGTTATTTATAGCGAGCGAGCGAGAGAGAGAGAGAGAGAGAGAGAGAGAGAGAGAGAGAGAGAGAGAGAGAGAGAGAGAGAGAGAGAGAGAGAGAGAGAGAGAGATGGCTGCAGTGATTGAGTTGGTCTAAGTTGCAATCGTGGGATCATCCATGTTCTTCCGAACTAGCTCGGCCTGCGTGTTTTCACCTCGTAAGGGACATGCCTAACGAAACCATGAATTCAGATTCACTAAGATCCAACAACTAACATGATTAGATCCTCGAGGGCGGTCAATCCAGAAAAATGAAATCTGGGCTTGTGAGAACCGAGCGGGTTTGCCAACCGAATTCACTGAATCGCAGATCTGAAGTATGAGGCTCGAGCAATTTGTCTTTTTAGGTTTGTCACTGCCCGAGCTGGGTCATAACCAAGGTTGAATTCAGACAAATGCTCTGACAGGATCTGATCCTCTCTCTTGGAGCTTCCTCTCATGCTTTTGTTCTCTACTGCCTGATGAACTGTTGTCCTCTTCCTGCAGATGGGAAAATTCCCAGAGGCTCACATGGATGAAGATAACCCTCCTTTTGTCTTGCTTTATTTACTGTTTCTTTCTTGTTGTGTCTCTTTCAGAATCCATGTGGGAGAGCAGCAATCAGTGGAGGGGAATGGTGTGAGGAAGCTACTAATTCCTGTATTCTTCAAACCACCTTCATCGGAGACTAACTTACATTATTATAGCCAGAGTTAGAGTTGATTAGGCACATTGCTATAGATCGATCAATCCTCCTAGGATTTCCTTTTAATGAGACACTGTTCTCTTAGTTATGGTGGTTAATAATGAATGAATGAGTGACCTGTTGACTTTGCTTGGTGGTCGAGTTGCCATCTCTTGTTCAACTGCAAGTGTGGCGGGCATAAGGTATTAAGAACATGCTGACAGCAGTGGTGCTAAGGTCAATCCATGTATAATGTTCTTCCGTGACAAGAA
The DNA here is from genome assembly GCA_024322285.1 of Musa beccarii. Lineage (NCBI taxonomy): Eukaryota > Viridiplantae > Streptophyta > Magnoliopsida > Zingiberales > Musaceae > Musa > Musa beccarii. Next base: position 32,506,982 of record CM044398.1, on the reverse strand, counting down.
TGTTCTCGGATGCAGCTTGAATCGCATAGCGTGCTATGTTCTTTTGTATTAGCTAAACTTTGCAAGGCAAAATGCAAAATGCAAAATGCAAAATGCGAGTAGACATGTTCTTAGCTTTGACAGTGGAATGGGTCCTCCTCGATTGTAGATGCTAACGTAGACCGATTCCTCAGCCTTCAGCAACGCATGGTAGATGAACAGAGCAGGACCGGTGAGATCTACCTACAGGTTCTGTGGCTAAGCTCACCTACGGTTCTCTCCATTTTCTGGTGATCTAAGAGGTATGACACAGTTTTGATTTCTTGTAGCTGTGGTTCTTTTCTAGCCTAACTCAAAAGAGTTGCTGACAACGATGGCTGAAGGGGTTGTTGACCTTTGAGGCAGAGGTCGATTGGCTGTTTTCAGCGAGTCAGAGATAATAAAAGCTACTTGGTAAAGAAGATCGTCCGTGTCTGCATGTCTAATTTGCATACTGCATCATAGTGATGTACTGCGGTGTGGTGTTGACATGATCGAACATGTTGTTGACCTGTCCTGTGAGTCAAAAATGCTTTGATGCTGAACTCACTGGCTTTTGCATGGTTTACATGTTTGATCTTAGATTTCAGAAGTCAACGTCATCTTGTAGCTCTTTGGCTGTGATCTTTGATGCTGGTCTCATGGTGAGTGCAGAGTGGTCGAAGGTCGAAGATGGTGAAGATCTGCTGCGTCGGAGCGGGCTACGTGGGCGGCCCCACCATGGCAGTCATCGCCCTGAAGTGCCCGGCCGTCGAGGTGGTGGTCGTCGACATCTCCGTCGCTCGCATCACCGCGTGGAACAGCGAGCAGCTCCCCATCTACGAGCCCGGCCTCGACGACGTGGTGAAGCAGTGCCGGGGGCGGAACCTGTTCTTCAGCACCGACATCGAGAAGCACATCGCCCGGGCCGACATCATCTTCGTCTCCGTCAACACGCCGACGAAGACCCGCGGCCTCGGCGCCGGCAAGGCCGCCGACCTCACCTACTGGGAGAACGCGGCCCGCATGATTGCCGACGTCGCCAAGGCCGACAAGATCGTGGTCGAGAAGTCCACCGTCCCCGTCAAGACCGCCGAGGCGATCGAGAAGATCTTGATCCACAATAGCCGGGGCGTCAACTTCCAGATCCTGTCCAACCCGGAGTTCCTCGCGGAGGGCACGGCCATCAAGGACCTGTTCAACCCCGACCGGGTGCTCATCGGCGGCCGGGAGACCCCCGAGGGGAAGAAGGCGGTGCAGGCGCTGAAGCAGGTCTACGCCAACTGGGTTCCCGAGGACAGGATCATCACCACCAACCTGTGGTCCGCGGAGCTCTCCAAGCTCGCCGCCAACGCGTTCCTGGCGCAGAGGATCTCGTCGGTGAACGCGATCTCGGCGCTCTGCGAGGCCACCGGGGCGGACGTGGCCGAGGTGGCCTACGCCATCGGGAAGGACACCAGGATCGGACCCAGGTTCTTGAGCGCCAGCGTCGGGTTCGGCGGCTCCTGCTTCCAGAAGGACATCCTCAACCTGGTGTACATCTGCGAGTGCCATGGCCTCCCGGAGGTGGCCAACTACTGGAAGGACGTGATAAAGATCAACGACTACCAGAAGAGCCGCTTCGTCAACCGGGTCGTCTCCTCCATGTTCAACACCGTGTCGGAGAAGAAGATCGCGGTGCTGGGCTTCGCCTTCAAGAAGGACACGGGCGACACCAGGGAGACGCCCGCCATCGACGTCTGCAAGGGGCTGCTGGGCGACAAGGCCAAGGTCTGCATCTACGACCCGCAAGTGACGGAGGAGCAGATCCAGCGCGACCTGGCGCTCAACAAGTTCGACTGGGACCACCCCGTCCACCTCCAGCCGATGAGCGCCACGGAGGTGAAGCCGGTGGCGGTCACCAGGGACGCGTACGAGGCCACCAAGGGGGCGCACGGCGTCTGCATCCTCACCGAGTGGGACGAGTTCAAGAAGCTGGACTACGTCAGGATCTACGAGAGCATGCAGAAGCCGGCGTTCATGTTCGACGGCCGCAACGTGGTGGATCCGCAGAAGATGAGGGAGATCGGCTTCATCGTCTACTCCATCGGCAAGCCGCTGGATTCATGGCTCGTTGACCGACCTGCCGTAGTCTAAATCTGAGCTTTTCCGTCACAGTATTCCACACTTCCTTCTTCCATCGGTCCATCCATCCATCCATCAAATATGCTAATGTTTCTTGAGCTCTTCTCATCTATTTGCTTCGTTCACTTACCAATTCTTGTCACCTCAATCTTCTCGCAAAGACCAAATTCTATCGCTAGTTTTTTACTACTCAATATCAACTTAGTTGATTATAATTCGATACATTTTAAATTGGGCAAACATTAATCCCAAAGCCTTCAACTATTAAGAAACGATATAAATATATTGGCCTCTCACTAGAGAATCGACTTAATTCTATTTATACGTGATGTGGGTAATAATAATGATGGGACATGAGTCGACATCACCTACTCTCGAATGACGCCTCTTGGATCGTGCTTGGCCAGGAGCTGACCGACCAGCTTGACAACATCTGACCGAAGCAGGATGAACGCCAACCGAGGCACATCACCATCCCGCAGAAGCCAGGTCTTCCACATAGCGTCAGACGTCATCAGAGGTATGGGCCTGCACCCTGCAAGCGGACACATCAAGGAATAGAAACACTTCCTATATAAACCCCGATGCTTGGGAAGAAGGGTAGGTCACTCGGACGAACAATAACTCCCTCTAAAACCATCAACTGAATTGATCGTCGGAGGGGTCGGGCGAAGCTTTCTCGACCCGACCTGTGTGCAGGATCGAAGACGGAGTGTGAGTGGAAGCGCCCCATCGGCATCGTCAGACCCCAAGGTCGATTAAAGAAGATCTCTGCGCATTCGGACCCGAACCCAACCGCGACGGCCCTGAGGCCACGACATAAAGTTGTTGACACTAATAGATTAGTGCTAGAAGGAGGGCCCGATGACAAAAGATCAACAGATCGACTCAGACGAGCCCGCGGTGGGGGAGTCGTGTCCGATCAGGACTCTCGGGAATGACCTCCCGCATGACGAGATCCGAGCAGAAGACCCTGCAGCAACTTCAGAACGCTATTGGTGGTTGTTCAATGACCCGGGCCTGTCGCCGCCCGAGGGCGTCCTGGCTGGCCCGCCGCCCGTAACGTCCGAAGCCTTTCAGGACCTCGCTTGCCAAGTCTAAACTCTGACCGGAATAATGCATGACGGCATCCCGCTGCGTCTCAACCGACGCCGCTTTCCGCGCGACGCGGCAGCGTAGTCAGAAAACGCGCCCCATCTCGACGCGCCTCCACGGCCCCGCCGCTTGGCGTCCGACGAGCCCCATTCGAAGATCAAACGCTGGAGAATCCGAACGGTTGCTCGGAGCCTGAAGTGTTATCCTCGGACTCAACGAACTCCCTTCGAGCCTAGCTGTGCTTTGTTAGTCAGCGACTCGACGAGGTGCAGAAGGAGGTACGCAAGTCCAAAGAGGAGCTTGGGGAAGATGCGCGTCGGGGCTCTCCGTTCGCACCCGAGATTCAAGATCAGCCAGTCCCTTCGAACTTTCGGCTTCCCTCCCTCGATGCATATGATGGCGCCACAGACCCGACAGACCATATCACCGCCTTCCGCACCCAAATGGCGCTATACGGCACTTCAGACATCTTGATGTGTAGAGCGTTCCCCACGACCCTGAGGGGACCGGCCCGCGCATGGTACAACGGCTCGAAGACCAGCGCATTTGCATCCTTCGATCAACACACCAAGGACTTCAAGCTTCACTTCCTGGCTTACGCCCGACTGAAGCCATATGTCGCTTTGCTCCTCGGACTCAACCAAAAGGAGGATGAGCCCCCTCCCATTTTGTGAATCGCTTTGCCACAGAAATCCGGGGGTTGCTGGACGCTCATCCCTCTTTGTTGATATAGGCGTTCATGATCGGCCTACGCCCTTCCAGATTCTTCTGATTCCTCATGGAGCGTCCCCCCACAACGGTCCCGGAAATGCTCCAACGAGCCAACCACTACATCGCGGCAGAGGCTTGGATGTTCGGGAAATGTGAGGAGCATAAAAGAGCTCGGCCGGAGTCTACCCGGGCGCAGCATGCGACTACCCCAAGGCGCAGAATGGACAGGCCTGACCCGCCGATGCCAAGGCCCCCACTCCCCGCCTAGAGCACGTCCAGAACGGAGATCTTTCTCCAGATAAAGGAGAAGGGGTTGCTCAAACCCCCCAACCCAATGAGGGGCCCCCCGGAACTGTGGAACCAGTCTAGGTATTGCCGTTTTCACCGGCAAAATGGATACAATACCAAGGAGTGCCACGACCAGAAGCGGCAGATCGAGGAACTTATTCACAGAGGGCACCTTGGCCGGTTCCTCCACCAGGACAGGGATCCCTCATGTTGTCCTCAGGGCCCTATCGAAAGGCAAATTGACGTTATAACGGGCGGTCTAGCTTCCGGAGGGAACAGTATGTTTGGGCGGAAGGCATACGCCCGAGCGGCAACGGATGAATGCCCCGGGCGCGCCCCCGAGGTAACATTCTCGTCCGGAGGGGCCGACCTATCTGAGCATGACGACGCATTGGTAATAGCCGCCAAGATTGCCAACGCTCAGGTAAGGAGGATCATGGTAGACATAGGGAGCTCAGTCGACGTGCTTTACTTGGGCGCCTTTCAAAATCTGGGGCTAACTAGAGACGCCGTAGAGCCGATGCACTCGGTGCTCACCGAATTCACTAGCGACTCGATCTCGCCACTAGTGCAATCACCTTGCCTCTGACCCTGGGCCACCCGTCGAGGTCGAAGATGGTAATAGCAACCTTTTTGGTGATCGACCTCCCGACCGCGTACAACGTGATCCTTGGTCGCCCGACCCTCAATAAGTTCAGAGCTGTCATATCCACCTACCATTGCACGGTGAAGTTCTCGACCCACGCCAGAGTCGGTGAAGTTTGGGGAAGCCCTCACGAATCTAGACGATGCTACTTGACAGTGGTTTCGTTACACAAAAGGCCCAGGGCCGATCCGCCCATGGAGGACCCATGAGAGGCAAAGAGACCAACCCAATATCTCGAGCCAACGGAGTCAACCATAGGCGTGCCCCTGCGTGAAGATCGACCGGACCAGACGGTCCGAATCGGGTCGAAACTTCCCGAGCAGGAACGGAGGCAGCTGATCGGTTTCCTCCAAGAGAACGTCGACGTTTTCGCATGGTCGCTGATAGACATGCCGGGTGTCGACCCAGAGGTGGCCCAACATCACCTGAGCGTTTCGCCCGAGGTTCGATCGGTGAAGCAAAAGCCTCGACGATACACTCTGAAGCGGCAACTAGCTATCCGGAAGGAGGTGGAACGTCTTCTATCAGCAAGCTTCATAGAGGAGGTCAAGTACCCCCGTTGGTTGTCAAATGTAGTCCTTGTGAAGAAATCCAACAGGAGCTGGAGGATGTGCGTTGACTATACCGATCTCAATCGCGTATGCTCGAAAATTGCTATCCCCTCCCGAGGATCGACCAGTTGGTCGATGCTACCTCAGGGCACACCCGCCTTTCATTTATGGATGCCTTCTCCGGCTACAATCAAATCAAGACAGCCCTCAAAGACCAAGAACACACGGCTTTCCTTACCGATCGGAGAGTATATTGCTATAAGGTTATGCCCTTCGGGTTGAAGAACGCCAGTGCGACATATCAGAGGACCGTGAACAAGATGTTTGCATAGCAAATTAGGCGAAATATAGAAGTCTACGTCGATGACATGATCGTGAAAAGCTACACAGCCATGACGCACTTGGCCGACCTGGCCGAGACGTTCACCATGCTTCGGAAGTACGACATGCGTCTCAATCCCTTGAAGTGTGCATTCGGCATCAGCTTGGGAAAGTTTCTTGGATTCATCATACATGAAAGAGGAATCGACGCCAATCTGGAAAAGGTCCAAGTGATCACCAGCATGCAGGTGCCTCGGACAATCAAGGAGCTGCAAAGGCTGAACGGGAGACTTGCCGCCTTATCTCGATTCCTCTCCCGATCTGACGATTGATGCCTCCCCTTCTTTCGGGCCCTTTAGAACCCAAAGACCTTCGAATAGACTGCAGACTGTGAGGAAGCCCTCGCCCGCATGAAGCAACACCTAGCCGACCTCCCTTGACTCGCCTCGATCTCCTTTAGGGAGAAACTCGATGTTTACCTGGCCACCTCCCCGCACGCGGTTAGCTCCATCCTGATCAAGGAAGTTTTCGGGGAGCAGTTGCCGATCTACTACACCAGCCATATCTTGAACGATCCCGAGGAATGATACCCACCGATCGAGAGGCTAGCACTAGTGCTCGTATTAACGGCCCAGAAGCTGCGTCCTTACTTCCAAGCCCATCCGATCGAGGCAATCACCAACCAATCACTCCGGTAGGTTTTGTCTAAATTTGACTTGGTAGGTCGCCTTCTCAAGTGGTCGGTGGAGCTCGGCGAATTCGACATACGATACGTGCCGAGGATCGCCATCAAAGCCCAGGCAGTGGCCGACTTCATCGCGGAACTGACACAGTGATAGGACCCTAGCAGTGTTGGGTCCTACTCAACCATGTAGCAGCTAGTAAAAAACCCTATAAGAGTGTAATAAACCCCACCTAGTTGTCTCTATCCTATAAAGAAGAGAGGCTAGGGTTTATATTTGGGTCTTTGAGCTTCTTAGTCGCCGCCCCCTTGTTACTGGGCCGGCCCGCTAAGGTTGAGGGCAAATTGGGTAGTTCACTTAGGAAGCAGCCCCTAGGGCTAGGGTTTGGAGCTCTATATAAGCTTGTAGCCTCTACCGTCAAGGATAAGTACCCAATACCAGTGGTGGATGAACTTCTTGATGAATTAAAAGGAGCTCGAGTCTTCACGAAGTTGGACCTCCGATCCGGTTATCACCAAATTCAGGTATGTGAAGGCGACATCCCAAAAACTGCTTTCCGCACTCATAACGGTCATTATGAATTCTTGGTAATGCCCTATGGACTCACTAATGCTCCTTCAACCTTCCAAAGTCTCATGAACGATATTTTTCAGAGCTTTATTCGCAAATTTGTGCTGGTATTTTTCAATGATATTTTCATTTACAGCCCTTCTCTCGAGACTCACTTTCAGCACTTGTGAATTATTCTGACGATCCTTCAGGAGAATACTTTTTTTGTTAAGCTATCAAAGTACAGCTTTCTCCAACAAAAAGTAGAGTACCTTGGGCATATAATATTAGAAGGAAGAGTGGCCGTAAACCCAACAAAAATCGAAGCAATGCAAGGCTGGCCGAAACCTACAAATGTGAAATTATTGCGTGGGTTCCTTGGACTAACGGGCTACTACCGAAAATTCGTGAAGGACTATGGGAAGATTAGTGCCCCCCTCACTTCTCTACTTAAAAAAGATACATTCCAATGGTCTAACAAAGCCTTCGCTGCCTTCGACAGACTTAAGGCAGCCATGATGACGACACCAGTGCTAGCGCTACCAGATTTCAACCGACCCTTCATCATTAAGGCCAATGCATCTGGAGTTGGAATTTGAGCTGTTCTCATGCAAGATGGTCGACCACTTGCATACACAAGCAAGGTGTTGTCTCTCTCCCATCAAAAAATGTCTATCTATGATAAGGAGATGCTCGCCAATATGCACGCAGTAACAAAGTGGAGACCCTACCTGATTGGCCGACGATTTCAGATTAAAACCGACCATAGAAGCCTTAAGTACTTTTTGGAGCAGAAGATATCATCCCCGGAGCAGCAAAAATGGGTAACCAAACTTCTAGGATTTGATTATGAAATTATTTACAAAAAGAGGAAAGAAAACGTTGTTGCAGATGCACTCTCACAGCTCCCTCAGCAAGCTGAATTTTCAGCCATCTCTCTTCCTACCACCGGTTTCCTCGAGGGCATTAGGGAGGAATGGAAGAATGATCTAGAAACCAGCAACATCATAAAAAAATTAAAGGAGGATCCAAGTGCAATAGCTCACTATACTTGGGATTCGAGGGACTTACGCTATAAAGGTCGTATTATGCTTATACCAAACTCACCTTGCATCAAAATCATTCTGCACGAAATGCACTCCACACCTTCATCAGGGCACTCCGGATTTCTAAGAACCTACAAAAGAGTGAAGCAAAACTTTTATTGGAAAGGGATGAAAAAAATTATTTCTGAATACGTAGCACAAAGTGATGTATGTCAACAGCAAAAAGGTGAAACAGTGGCGAGTCCAGGGAAACTACAACCACTACCCATACCAGACTCGGTGTGGACTGACATCTCCATGGACTTCATCGAAAGGCTGCTACCTTCCAAAGGTAAAAGCACAATCCTTGTGGTGGTTGATTGACTTACGAAATATGTTCTTTTTGTGCTGTACGAAATCCCTACACTGCTGTTAGTATTGCTCAGATTTTCATAAAAAATATTGTTAAACTACATGGGATGTCAAGGTCCATTGTAAGTGATCGTGACAGGGTCTTCACTAGTAAATTTTGGACTAAGTTATTTCAGTTGCAGGATACCAAACTCAAGATGAGCACAACATATCATCCACAGACTGATGGCCAAACAGAAGTGGTGAACAGGTGTTAAGAGACATACCTTCGGTGTTTTGCCAGTGATCGGCCAAAGAAGTGGATGAAATGACTCCCCTGGGCCGAATGGTGGTACAATACTACATATCATTCATCTACAAAATGTACCCCATATAAATCATTATATGGTCGGTCGGCCCCTGTGATTCTAAAGTATGTAATTAGCTCAGCTAAGATTGATCAGGTTGACCAAGATTTAATTGACAGGGACAAACTCCTACATATACTAAAGGATGATCTTTCTATCACTCAAGCCAGAATGAAGCAGCAAACTCACACACGAAGAAGCGAAAGAGAATTTTTTGTAGGAGATTGGGTTTATCTTTGCCTACAGCCATACAAATAACTATCCATCAACACACGAGCCTCCATGAAGCTATCTCCACATTTTTATGGGCCCTATTAGATCATAGAGCGTATTGGAGCTGTGGCGTATAGACTTAAATTACCTGAAGATGCCAAAATTCACCATGTCTTCCACGTGTCATGCTTGAAGCCCAAGTTGGGAGAACACGAGACACCCCAGATCCAACTGCCCAACACCACTGATGATGGAAATATTCAAGCCTAACCACAAGCCATCCTCGACCGTAGTCGTGATGCGTCATCGATGTCCCTCTACTAAAGTACTAGTACATTGGACTAATTTACCACTCGAAGATACCACATGGGAATCATATGAGGAGCTGAAGACCCGGTTTCCTAAGTTCATGGAACCCCAGCCTTGAGGGCAAGGTTGATTTAAAGAGCGCGGGCTTGATAGGACCTTAGCAGATTTGGGTCCTACTCAACCATGTAGCAGCTAATAAAAAACTCTATGAGAGTGTAATAAACCCCACCTAGCTGCCTCTATCCTATAAAGAAGAGAGGCTAGGGTTTAATTGGGTAGTTCACTTAGGAAGCAGCCCCTAAGGCTAGGGTTTGGAGCTCTATATAAGCTTGTAGCCTCCACCTCTTTGGAATAAGAAAGATCAATTTAGAATTGCAGCCACTAGGCTACTTGGAGGGTGGAACCCCTATAGCGTTCTAAGGGTTGATCTCCCTCAAAGATCAATCTCCATAGAATTCCTCTAGGGTTCTATCATCGGGTATCAAAGCAGCGATCTTGCTGCTTTTGCTATCATCCCTGCCGCCCACTATTAGCCAAGCAATTCCCTCAATTGCTCTTGACGTCATTGTCTCCACCGTTATCTCCTGACGTAGATCAATTCAATCTACAGTCACCACCTCCAATTGCATTAGAGATCTGATATTTTTCTATCACCAATACCTTTTGCTGCTGTAATTTTTCATCTAAAATATCAAAAAGAAGTTTTTCTATCTATCCCTTGCCTGCGAATTCCTTGCGTTGCAAAGTTACCATCTTTGCGAATGAAGGATCGCTGCAGAAAATTTCAGCCGCGTGTTGCTACCTTTAACCGACCTAATTGTTATCCTTTTTGAACAAAATTTTTTGTGCACCTCATAGATCATCTTGGCTCCCATCTATGATTGATCTATTATGGAATTCATCAAAAAAAAAATTCATGTGTTGCTGCAATCTCTTGTCATAAATTGTTGAAATTTTTCGATAAGAATTCTGCTATCGCAACTTCAACAGATTTCTTTATTGCTTTGCTGCCGAAATTTCTTGATCTAATTTATTATCATTGCTACTATCTAAACAAAGATTCTACTATTAAACCCCCTCCTCAAATCCCTGAGTTTTCGCTGGAAATTTTATCATGAAACCACTATTTCTTTGACGATAATTCTGCTCTTACAAGACAGCGCATATAGGCAGCAATTGCCACTGATTTTTGTCAAATCTTTGTTGTAATCTATCATAGATCTAAAACCCTATTCCCTAACCTTCATCCACTACCATCACAGCCCAAAAACTCCATCAAATCGCAGCCCCAAACTGCACCCAAAATAGCCTCAAAATAAGCCTAAACCGCAGCCTACATTCACCAATCCACCAACCCTTTCAACCACTACTTCTCTCAACCAATACATGCCTTTAACCCAATAGCAAAAGAGAAATCTTAATATTACAGATTTGGAGACATATGCTATGGCATCTGAGGAGGCAATTGATACTAAATTCGAAGCCTTCGAGACACGAATAGAGGAGAAGATTTGGACTCTCTTTGTCGAACTTAGTTTGGGTCGACCACCGAGCCCAAAGAAATCATATCAAGGAGAGAGCTCTAATCGAAGAGATAACCTCCAGGAGAGGGGAGGCTCTATGATCGATCCCCACTATCCACGCATGAGGGTGGACTTCCCTAGATGGGAAGAAGGAGACCCGATTGGTTGGATCTCGCGCGCGGAGCGATATTTTCGGTACCACAAAACCGTAGATGCATCTATGGTAGAAATTACAGCTATACATCTTGAAAGGGATGCCATACAATGGTTTGGTTTGAGCACACTCATGGAGTCCTCTCATGACAACAATTCAAAGAAGGACTGCTGATCTGTTTCAGACCAACCAATTTTGAGAACATTGATGGACAACTAGCAAAGATCCGACAAACCTCCACCATCCAGGAGTATCAAACCAGGTTTGAAAGGTTATCTAATCAAACTCATGATTGGTCTGAAAAATAGTTATTGGGGACATTTATCGAGGGCTTAAAGCCGGAGATCCGGGGAGAAGTTAAAGCGTGACAATCGTACACGCTTATAGTAGCCATCTCTTTCGCATGACTTTAGGAGGAGCGATTGAACCACAAAGCCTGGAGGACTAGGGTCACTCCCCGACCAGCAATATCAAAGCCCTCAGCCCCCCCTACTATCAGCCAAGCTCCTGCACCAAAAAGGTTGACAAGAGAAGAGCTTCGAGACCGATCTGCCAAGGGATTATGTTAGCATTGTGACGAGCCATGGAGCCGCGAACATCGCTGTAAAAAGGGGAGACTTCTTGTGATTGAACCAGTGGAAGAAGAGATCAATGAATAGCCAGAAGAGAGTCTTAAACATGAGGATGAAGATGTGGAAGAAGAGCTACAATCGACCGACTTTATGGTACATGCGCTAGCCGGCTACTCAAATCCACAAACGATGAAAGTTGGAGGCCTGCTCAAACAACAACCGATCATCGTTCTCATCGATACAGGCAGCACTAATAACTTTCTAAATAGTAATGTTACTACTCAGATGGCACTCCACATCGAAGGTTGCAGCAAGTTCGACGTAAAGGTCGCCGACGGCCGAATCCTAAAATGCGACCAAAGATGCCCACAGGTGAAACTATTACTGCAGAACCAAGAAAATGTTGCCGACTTCTTCCTCCTACCAATTGATGATTATAAGGCTATGCTGGGCACAGAATGGCTGACGACACTCGGTGATATCTCTTGGAACTTTTCCAAATTGATTATGAAATTCTATTGCAAAGGCAAACAGGTCACCCTACGCGGGAAGCGTGGAAGCAACGTAACCACCGTTTCAACCCAACGAATAGAGAAAGTTTTACACAAGATAAATGGTGGCTTTCTTATGCATCTCCAACAGCAACCAGAGGGGGAGAAAATAGAAATTAAAGATCAAAATATCACCCAACTGCTTGTTGAATTTGATGATGTTTTTGCTAAACCGTGTGGTCTTCCTCCTACTCGGCAATATGACCACCGAATTCCAATCCTTCCAGGCAAACTATCAGTAAACACTCGACCTTACCACTATTCTCACCTCCAGAAGGATGAAATTGAGAAGATTGTGAAGGAAATGCTCGAAATAGGGGTGATTCGACCAAGCTGTAGCCCCTAATCCTCACCAGTGCTACTTGTGCGTAAGAAAGACGAAACTTGGCGGATGCACATCGACTACCGAGCTCTAAATGACATCACCGTCAAGGATAAGTACCCAATACCAGTGGTGGATGAACTTCTTTATGAATTAAAAGGAGCTCGAGTCTTCACGAAGTTGGACCTCTGATCCGGTTACCACCAAATTCGGGTATATGAAGGCGACATCCCAAAAACTGCTTTCCGCACTCATAACGGCCATTATGAATTCTTGGTAATGCCCTTTGGACTCACTAATGCTCCTTCAACCTTCCAAAGTCTCATGAACGATATTTTTTGGAGCTTTATTCATAAATTTATGCTGGTATTTTTTGATGATATTCTTATTTATAGCCCTTCTCTCGAGACTCACTTTCAAACTTGTGAATTGTTCTGACGATCCTTCGGGAAAATATGCTTTTTGTTAAGCTATCAAAATGCAGCTTTCTCCAACAAAAAGTAGAGTACATTGGGCATATAATATCAGAAGGAGTGGCCATAGACCCAACAAAAATCGAAGCAATGCAAGGCTGGCCGAAACCTATAAATGTGAAATTACTGCGTGGGTTCCTTGGACTAACGGGCTACTACCAAAAATTCGTGAAGGACTATGGGAAGATTAGTGTCCCCCTCACTTCTCTACTTAAAAATACCTTCTAATGGTCAAACAAAGCCTTTGCTACATTCGACAGACTTAAGGCAGCCATGACGATGACACCGGTGCTAGCGCTACTAGATTTCAGCCGATCCTTCATCATTGAGGCCAATGCATCTAGAGTTAGAATTGGAGTCGTTCTCATGCAAGATGGTCGACCACTCGCATATACCAGCAAGGCGTTGTCTCCCTCCCATCAAAAAATGTCTATCTATGATAAGGAGATGCTTGCCATAGTGCACGTAGTAACAAAGTGGAGACCCTACATGATTGGCCGACGATTTCAGATTAAAACCGACCATAGAAGCCTTAAGTACTTTTTGGAGCAGAAGATATCATCCTTGGAGCAGCAAAAATGGGTAACCAAACTTCTAGGATTTGATTATGAAATTATTTACAAAAAGAGGAAAGAAAACGTTGTTGCAGATGCACTCTCACGGCTCCCTCAGCAAGCTGAATTTTTAGCCATCTCTTTTCCTACCACCGGTTTCCTTGAGGGCATTAGGGAGGAATGGAAGAAGGATCCAGAAACCAGCAACATCATAAAAAAAATTAGAGGAGCATCCAAGCGCAATAGCTCACTATACTTGGGATTCGGGGGACCTATGCTATAAAGGTCGTATTGTGCTTATACCAAACTCCCCTTGCATCAAAGTCATTCTGCATGAAATGCACTCCACACCTTCATCAGGGCACTCTAGATTTCTAAGAACCTACAAAAGAGTGAAGCAAAACTTTTATTGGAAAGGGATGAAAATATTATTTCTGAATACGTAGCACAAAGTGATGTATGTCAACAGCAAAAAGGTGAAACAATGGCGAGCCCAGGGAAACTACAACCACTACCCATACCAGACTCGGTGTGGACTGACATCTCCATGGACTTCATCGAAAGGCTGCCACCTTCCAAAGGTAAAAGCACAATCCTTGTGGTGGTTGATCGACTTAAGAAATATGTTCATTTTTGTGCTATGCAAAATCCCTACACTGCTGCTAGTATTGCTCAGATTTTCATAGAAAATATTGTTAAAATGCATGGGATGCCAAGGTCCATTATAAGTGATCGTGATAAGGTCTTCACTAGTAAATTTTGGACCGAGTTATTTCAGTTGCAGGACACCAAACTCAAGATAAGCACAGCATATCATCCACAGACTGATAGCCAAACAGAAGTGGTGAACAGGTGTTTAGAGACATACCTTCGGTGTTTTGCCAGTGATCGGCCAAAGGAGTGGACGAAATGGCTCCCCTGAGTTGAATAGTGGTACAATACTACATATCATTCATCTACAAAATGTATCCCATATGAAGCATTATATGGTCAGTCGGCCCCTGTGATTCCAAAGTATGTAATTGGCTTAGCTAAGATAGATCAGGTCGACCAAGATTTAATTGATAGGGATAAACTCCTACAGCTACTAAATGATGATCTTTCTACTGCTCAAGCCAGAGTGAAGCAGCAAGCTGACACACGAAGAAGCGAAAGAGAATTTTTTGTAGGAGATTGGGTTTATCTTTGCCTACAGTCATACAAACAACTATCCATCAACACATAAGCCTCCATGAAGCTATCTCCACGTTTTTATGGGTCCTATTATATCATAGAGCGTATTGGAGCTGTGGCGTACAGACTTAAATTACCTGAAGATGTCAAAATTCACCCTGTCTTCCACGTGTTATACTTGAAGCCCAAGTTGGGAGAACACGAGACACCCTAGATCCAACTGCCCAACACCACTGATGATGGAAATATTCAAGCATAACCACAAGCCATCCTCGACCGTAGAGACGTGATGCGTCGTCGACGTCCCTCTACTGAAGTACTAGTACATTGGACTAATTTATCACTCAAAGATGCCACATGGGAATCATATGAGGAGCTGAAGACCCTGCCTCCTGAGTTCATAGAACCCCAGCCTTGAGGACAAGGCTGATTTGAAGAGGGCGGGCTTGATAGGACCCTAGCAGGGTTGGGTCCTACTCAACCATGTAGCAGCTAATAAAAAACGCTATGAGAGTGTAATAAACCCCACCTACCTGCCTCCTAGCTGCCTCTATCCTATAAAGAAGAGAGGCTAGGGTTTATATTTGGGTCTTTGGGCTTCTTAGCCACCACCCCCCTTGTTACTGGGCCGGCCCGCTAAGGTTGAGGGCAAATTGGGTAGTTCACTTAGGAAGCAGCCCCTAGGGCTAGGGCTTGGAGTTCTATATAAGCTTGTAGCATCCACCTCTTTAGAATAAGAAAGATCAATTTAAAATTGCAGCCACCAGGCTACTTAGAGGGTGGAACCCCTATAGTGTTCCAAGGGTTGATCCCTCTCAAAGATCAATCTCTATAGAATTCCTCTGGGGTTCTATCACACAGCCTGAGGAGGAGGGTCCTGAGCGGGTCAAAATGGGATGGGTCCTGTGCGTGGACGGGTCAGTCGGCTCAAAGGGCGTAGGAGCAGGACTGGTGTTGGAAGCTCCCGACGGGCGCTCGATCGAGCGCTCCTCCGCTTCAGCTTTAAGGCCACAAACAATAAGGCGGAGTATGAGGCTCTCTTGGCTGGACTCAGACTGACCGCCGAGATGCAGGTGGATGCCATACACGTCCTCATCGATTCGCAACTTGTTGTCACGGACTTAGCTGGTTTTGCCTAAGCCGTGCGGCACCAATGCGTATCACCGCAAAGGTCAGCCTACCCAAAATCTCCTGCAATCCCTTAGGACCTGCAAAAGAGAAGACGGGACAGAGAAAGCGCTTCACACGGGATCCACAAGCCACTCTTTTAGTAAACACTTTATAGCCAATGCACATTCCAACAATAGATATCACAAGCTCGTAATCTTTGCACAACAAAGGCATAAAATTGGTCCACTACAGATCGAATTCTATTACAAGTATTTCCTCGACGCTGCACTTTATGTACAAGCCTACAATGGTCACAAACTCACTCAAATAGGGCATTTTGACTTTGGCAAGCCCTTTACAAGCTTTACAAGTGACAACCAACCAAAAGGGACACGGACAAGCACAAGCATTACACCGAACAAGCCGCTTTACAATTTTGTCCGTGACATTCTCCCCACTTAATCCTTCGATGTCCTCGTCGCCTTTCTTGCCGACGCTGCAACTTCTTTTCTTTGTTGGATCTTCGATCTTCTGCTCCTGCTGCGATGCGCCCCTTGGCTCCCATTTGTTCTCCGCTTGTTGTTGAGACGTCGAACTTTAATCCGCCGTGCTGCTTCAACTCGCCAATGACTCTGACTTTGGTGTGGGGTTGGCAAAGTTGTGCTGATCCTTGCTAGTTCTTGCGATTCATCTCGATGAAGGAAAAGACCATCTTTGATATGCGCTAGTCTTCAAATTCTTCTTGTCTCTTGAATCGATAGATGCTTTGTTGGAGCTTTAACGAGCATCACCTCAACCTTTGAAGTTTACAAGTCCTTCCTCCGTAAAATTTGCCCATCGAATCTTCTTCCACTTAGTTGTCTTCAAGGGTCTTCACATCTGTGTAGAGCTCCTCTCGCCGGATAACTAAGAGAGCTGGGACTGGAGTTCCGCCATTCTCTTGGGAGTTGAGAAGGCAAAGGTTACTTGTCTTCGCCCGCCTCCTCGAGTTTGTACTTCGTGCGTCGCCGAGTGTTATGAATTCGCCGCTCTTAGCTCACACTTCCGGCACTTGAAGTGTTTGCAATCCTTGCTACCAGTCGCCATCGTGATTCACCTTCTCATTGCCATTGAACTTCGAATGCAAGAAGTTATCACTCCAACTTGGAGTAAGTCTCTGATAGGTTTGGTCGCTTTGGGATTGTACCGCCTTCTCCATCATTTCGTCGCCGACTCCTCGAGTAGTAAAGGTACAAAGACCGCTGCATCGCTCGTCTGCTCCGATCCTTGGTCATGCACTCTTGCATCGACCAAGTCCTTCACTCACGGCTATCTTGATGGAAAGTCTGCGACATTGGTCTTACGGTTCTTTGGCCTTCGCCTTCAAATTTTTGTCTTGGTACATGGAGTTTGCCAACGCATTCTCCTCCTCCACGGCCCATATCACGACCAAGTGCTCTCCTCTAAGAGAGCAAGGGATTGATGACTCCTAAGTCCCGCCTCCGCGGTACCATGGCAACGCGACGCCAATGGCACTACTATCCGTTGTCTCGCATCTCGCATCCCTTCTTCGTGATCGGTAGATCTCGCCTCATGTATTGGGACACTCCTCTGAGTTCACCTTCAATCTAACCGATGATCGATATTGGGTAGCCGAGTCCCATTGGACTCGCCATTGCTTCCACGCCTATTCCGACCCCACGCTTCAACACCTCTGTTTCTCGAAAGCGCCCGCTTGGTCGATGGAAATACAGACTGCAACTCCCATGTATAGCCACCGCCACCATGTTGCAGGGTTTGCACCATTTATGTTCTCCTTAGCTTCATTGGCTGCAATGTTCGCTTACTCGGCCTTATCCTCTGACTTGCCGGGCTCCCTTAAGCGATTGTGAGCTCTGAAGTAGTTCCACTCTTCAGTAGCTCCGATCATACCTCTGTATGATCCAGTCCCCCTGTGGGACTTCCTGGTACTTGCATATGAACTTCTTCCTCGACAGGGCACAGCCCCCATAAGCTGATGTCCAAGGCTTCCATTCAATGCAACATTCGGTGCACGCACGGAAGACCCGCCTCTGCGGTACCATGGCATTCACTGCTTGAATCCATAGCTCTTCTTACCGTCGTGTTGTTCACTAACTTGGAGCTCCTTGTCATGCTCCCGGTCATATCTCCAGATGACCATGTCCCTCACGGGAAACGCTGTGTGTGCCGCCTTGCCACGAACCATTCCACCCCGATCCCCTGCATCATGTCGCCTCCTGGTGACATCTCCTTGCATTCTGATCCCAGTGGTATGAACTCGAACTGCGATATCTCCATGTGTGGACTCCGCCAACACATCGCAGGCCTTCGCCACCGATTTTGTTCGCTTCTTTGGCAATCGACCTTCGTCCACCCACTCTCGGGTCACACTCGGACGAAGCCTGGCTCTAGGACAATCCATCGCCTAGCAGCTCCTCTGAAGTCTCCTGACTTCGCTGAAATAGATGCACCATTGCTCGATCTCGGGACTCGCCTACCAAAGACAATCTCACTGCACCGCTTTCTCATGGCAACTTGAATAGCAACACTGTGGCATATTCTTCAAGAGTAGCTGTCTCTGCATCCTCTTGCCCCGTGTCAAGGCTTTTTGACACCAACTTTGCCTCAGCAAACCGCGTCGCCTTAGAATCTCCACCAAATGCATCATCAAGATAAGATGTATGTGCCTCGAAGCTCCCTTCGTGTTTGGCACCATGCAAGATGAGTTTGCTCCATCTGAATATGAAACCCATGGAACGACATGATCCGATTCTTGCCTCGGCAAGAGTCCATGTCCTTGACCTCGTGTAAGGAAAGCACCAAGCCTCCGCTCTATGTTCCGTCTTCAAAGCCAACTCCCTTCACGCGATTTGGGTACTTCACCAAGTTTTCCCCAAGTTGCTCTGCTTCTCGATTAGCATTGGATTAATGGTGGCCCTCACGCCCACCATTCCACGGGTCACCCTCTGTTGAGTCCGAACTCACCGCCGGCTCTTAGTGTGCCTTCACTTTGTGTTGCCCTGGTTGCTCCCCACTTGATCTCGCTTATGCGCCCACCAACGCATTGCCACTTGCGAGATCATGCGATGACTCCTCACCGCTCACTCGATCCATCGAGCTCTGTCTTGAGGTACTCCTCAAGCGCTTCATTGCACCAGCATTCACATTCGAGAGCGGGACTTATCCTCCCTGGATATCCGCCTGCTGGAGCAACATCTCTCTTCGCATCCTTCCTCTCGGAAGTTTTGGAGACCACCGCCCCTGACTACTCCGCCTTTGCTGAACAAACTGTGCCCACTTCGCTTTCACAAATGCACTTGCTAGATTGTGACACCTCACCAATACAGCTCGCACTGCACCCTCTGGGTCTAGCAACATGCTGCACTGCTACACATTTCACTTCATACGAAAGTATCCTGCACATGCCGAAGAGAAAGTTTCAATGCTCCAATGCACGGACCTTCACCGCTTTGGGATGGCCACGACAATCCATCGTCCGCATACAAGACCTTGCATGAGTATCGAATTCCTTGAGTTTGCAACTTTCCTCACCTCTCGTGAGCTTTGCACAACTCTTTCGATCATTGAGCAACCCACCGCAACTTGCACGGTCTCATCCTTGGCCAAGCACCCCGCTTGCCTCGAGCACCGTCAAGTTTGGGTGTCAATGTCGAGCCACTGCTCGAACTCAGCTATCCCCACCTTTGTGCGCTCCGCAATTCTTCTTAGCTTGTCCTCGTGGTGCCCGACAAGGTCCCCACGCTTGCATGCTAAGTGTTTCTAAGTGAGCTTGTCCCGCTCTCGATACCAACCGCACGGACTTAGCTGGTTTTGCCTAAGCCGTGCGGCACCAATGCGTATCACCGCAGAAGGTCACCTACCCGAAATCTCCCCGCAATCCCTTAGGACCTGCAAAAGAGAAGACGGGACAGAGAAAGCGCTTCACACGGGATCCACAAGCCACTCTTTTAGTAAACACTTTATAGCCAATGCACATTCCAACAATGGATATCACAAGCTCAGAACGGTTGCACAACAAAGGCATAAAATTGGTCCACTACAGATCGAATTCTATTACAAGTATTCCCTCGACGCGTACTTTATGTACAAGCCTACAATGGTCAAAACTCACTCAAATAGGGCATTTTGCCTTTGGCAAGCCCTTTACAAGCTTTACAAGTGACAACCAACCAAAAGGGACACGGACAAGCACAAGCATTACACCGAACAAGCCGTTTACAATTTTGTCCGTGACATTGTGGCCAAGCACCTTAGCGACGGATACAAGGCCCATGTCCCGACCATGTCAAAATACCTGGCAGAGGTAAAAAGCTTGATCGCAAACTTCTCAAGCTTTACTTTATCTAGGGTACCAAGGAGCCAGAATGAGCAGGCAGATGCGTTGGCGAAATTAGTTTCGAAGTCGGACCCCGAGGACGAGTCCGACGTTGAGGAGCTTCCCTTCCGCGCCATTACGGTCGCTACGATAGCCATAGTCGACGCACCGACAAAGTGGATGCAAGAGATGTTACGATTTAAACGGGACAGAATGCTTCCCACCGATGAAGCCACGGCTCAGCGCCTACGCCATACCCAGGCCTAGTATTGCGAGATTAGTGGATGGCTCTACAAGAGGTCATTCTCGCACCCTCTCCTATGGTGCCTGGACCTCGATGAGGCTCAGTTAGTTCTCGCCGAGGTCCATGATGGGATTTGTGGAGAACACATTGGTGGGTGTGCCTTGGCATTTAAGGTACTCCGCCAAGGCTAATACTGGCCCACTATGTGCCGAGATGCGAAGACCTACATGCAACGATGCAATGTGTGCCAGAGGCACGCCCGGATGCCTCGACAGCCTGTGATCCCGCTTACACCCATAGACTATGCATGGCCCTTCATGTAGTGGGGAATCGACCTCCTCGGGCCTTTTCCCCCAACTTCGGGGCAACAGAGATACATCATCGTCGGTGTTGATTACTTCACCAAGTGGGTCGAGGCCGAACCACTAGCGGCAATCACCGAGCGCCAGATGGAGAAGTTCGTGTGGAGGAACATAGTAACTCGGTTTGACCTACCCAAGGTCATCATCACTGACAACAGGACCCAGTTTGCTAGTGTTCGATTTAAGGAATTCTGTGTGAGCCACAGAATCCAGCTAAGGTTCAGCTCGGTGGCCCACCCACAAACGAACGGTTTAGCTGAGGTAACCAATCGATCCATCCTGGACGGACTTAGGAGAAGGGCATCTACGGCCTGATTAGCTTGGGTAGATGAACTCCTGAGCATCCTGTGGTCCCTGCGGGCCACCCCCAAGACTGCGACGGGAGAATCCCCCTACAGCCTAGCATTCGGCACCGAGGCCATCCTACCGCCCGAGGTGGTCATCCCCACCCCTCGGACAGAAGGCTACGAGGAGGAGACGTCGACTGAGGGACTCCGAGCCGGATTGGACCTGCTCGAGGAGCGGCGAGCCGATGCACACTTGAAAGCTCTCTCTTATAAGAGGGCTGTTGCCCGGATTTACAATCGGAGGGTACGTCCTCGACCCATCAAATTGGGCGGTTTGGTCCTGTACAGAGCCGAGGTGAGTAACCCGACCCGAGCGCATGGTAAGCTCACTCCCAATTGGGAAGGACCTTATCGGGTCATCGAGATCATCCGAGCAGGTACATACCGGCTCACGATGATGGGGGGTCATCCTTTACCAAGGACATGGAACGCGCAAAATCTTAAAAAAAATTTCGTGTAGGAAAATGGAGGACAATACAAAGAGTCTGAACAAAAATTTCCTTCATTGAATAAAAGTTGGATTACAGGACCGGACGACCATAACTTATAGACTAACTGATCCCTTAGAAAAATCATCAAAATTATTACAACGGGTTCGTACTACCCCTTCGGGGCCTCCAAGCTGTCGTCGAAGGAGACTTCCTCGGGCATCTCCACCTCCAAGTCCTTTGGGAAGGAGGCGAAAGGATCCTCCGCGACTTCAAGGTTGGGGTGGCGCACTCGGAAGCGGGCCAGGGCGATCCGGTACTCATACTCGTAGGAAACCTACCCTGTCCGAGTTAGCCCAAGCTGAAAGCCCTCAGATTTCTTGTAATCCTCGATCAGCTGCTTATTCTTTTCTGGCCTCTAGAGGGTCTCTTCGGCCAAAGCTTCAGAAGCTGCCTGTACCTTGGCGTCCGCTTCCTCCAGCTTCTTGGTAAGAGTGAGTGCCTCACTCTTCAGTAAGCGGAGCTCGGTCCGATCCGTCATCTTCAGAAACCCCTAAAGCCTTGTGTTTTGCTCCTCGGCCACCTTGAGCTTGGCCTTGAGGTGGGTCACCTCCGCATCCAGATCGGATGCGTGCTTCTCGGCGGCCGCCACTGCCTCGAGACCCGCAGTTCGGAGTTGCGCTTGCTCAGTCCACCGATGACTCGGCCAGCATCGTGCACCCGATCCATCAGCGTCATGGCGTAGTGCTGTCTCTGTAATAAAAGGAATTAGAATAATTGCACCCGAGTAATGACAAAAAGCCAGGAATGTGGTACTTACCCACATTAGCGACTTGGCGGATTTGCCAAGTAGAACCTCCGAGGATAGGGTGTACATCTCTCGAGCCATGTCGGGGTGGAGTCCACCTCGGAGGAACGCGGTTGCAGAATCACCATCGACCCACACCCTATCCCTGCGGGATAGGTTCCCCCAACGGGCCACTAGCGGGTCGGACGCCTCTCCCGCTGGTAGGTTGCCCATCGCCTGAGCCTGGTAGGGCTCGTCCTTGGTGCCCGTGGGAAGTCGGGGGCTACTTCCCCGCCTCCTCCCGGCTCAGCCCGACCTCGCCCCGCTTGAGGCTCGCTCCAGCCTAACCGGCCTGGTCCGCGGTAGCTCCTTTCGACTGGGCCGCTGCTGCATCGGGCCCCTTGGAGGCGCAAATCTTTGTCTTCTTTCGAGGCCGATTAGCCTCGACCTCCAGTGGCATTTCTTTCGAGCCGATCTTTGGCTCAGTCGCTGGCTGCAGAGATGAAGTGGATGAAGCTCATCCGCCTTGGAGAGATCTGAGGTTCAGTATATCTGCAGGGAACGCAGACGTTGGTTAGTATTCGGAACGACTCGAAATCTTCCTAGACTGCATGATGCGGACATACCCTGAGGCGTCGGGCTAAGGCCCGCCTCGACCAACCACAACTCGGTCATATTCCAGATGACCTTTGAGGCAGGGAGAATCTCCTTCAACCTCCGGAGGTCCCTGTACTCCTCATCACCCAAGCCCAGGGTGGTGTTATCAATAGTGCATGCCGACTACCGGAGCCCGAAGCCCCAGTCCCTCGCGCAGCAAATGTAGAAGAACCTCCCCTTCCACCCTTTGTTGCTGGAAGGGGCCCCGCTAACCTTGAAGCCCAGTCGGGCAGAACGGTAGTAGCCTCCCGACCCCTTTGAAAGGTGAAAACAGGATAGGAAAAGGCTTCGGGTCAGGGTGATGCCAGCGTAGTGGCATTCCCCCAGGAATGCCACCAGATAGCGCCAGGAGTTTGGCGCCATCTGTGATGGCGAAATACGCCACTAGGAGATACAAGAAATGATAACGGGGTGCAAAGGGAAACGCAATCCTGCCTCAAGGGCATCCATGGTCAATGCGAAGCCCTTAGGAATGGGGTCATACACCCGTTGCCCTGGCTCGGGAACAGGAGGGCATAGTCCTTCGGGATGCTGTAACGATCCCGGAGGCTGCTAAGTGACAGCTTGCTCACTATGAAGTCGAGGTCATGTGGCCATAGCAGTGCTTCAAGGGCCCGCGCCGCCTTCTCATCGGAGGACGAGCTACGGCTCGATGGTGACAGCTTTTTCCCAGCATAGGAGGTAGAGGAGGAAATCAAGGAAGAGGGAGAGGCCATTTGTACTGACCTTTGGAAAGGGAGTTAGGGGGAGGCTGACTCGAACAAAGATGACTGTAAAAATTGGAAAGGACAGTTAGAAAACAGGAGTGATGAAGTCTGAAAGGAGCGGCTCGACAGGTAGTAGGAGGTGTGCAGGGAGATAACCGCACGCTACTTATAGAGAAAACCTTGACCATTCGCCTTCCGAAAGTGGGGTGATAGCCCGCTGCCGTGCTCACCCGCAAGGCACGTCACATTAGGAAGGCCAAAGGACACCCCGCTATAAATAGGGCCTGATGTGGCGTCCCAGGGGCGGGCGGGGCAAACGACAGAGCGTGGGCTCCTCGATCTCGATTCCTGAGAGCCCGCTACTGATACGAGAGATTGATCTTTGAGGCCCCATACGAACAAGAGGCTACGCGGTCACCCACGTCCGGTGGTTTTGATGCGTGGGGTCACTGACACCCCAAGTACCTCCTCAACCGTAGCCTGCCCGTTGCTTACACCTCTGCGCGGTCCAACCCGCCTGAGCCATGTACCTCGGTCGTAGCCTGCCCATTGCCTACACCTCTACGCGGTCCAACCCGCCTGAGCCATGTACCTCGACTGTAGCCTGCCCGTTGCCTACACCTCTGCGCGGTCCAACCCACCTGAGCCATGTACCTCGATCGTAGCCCTGCCTGTTGCCTACACCTCTGTACGGTCCGACACACCTGAGCCGTGTACCTCGATCGCAGCCTGCATGTTGCCTACACCTCTGCGTGGTCCAACCCGCCCGAGCCATGTACCTCGACCGCAGCTTGCCCGTTGTCTACACCTCTGCGCAGTCCAACCCGCTTTAGCCATGTACCTCGGCCGCAGCCTACCCGTTGCCTACACCTCTGAGCGGTCCAACCCGCCTGAGCCATGTACCTCGGCTACAGCCTACTCGTTGTCTACACCTCTGCGCTGTCTAACACGCCTGAGCCGTGTACCTCGGCCGCAGCCTGCCCGTTGCCTACACCTCTGCGCGGTCCAACCCGCCTGAGCCAGTCAGCCCGGATCCACACCTCGACGCTACCTGGTCTTCCTACCTATTCGCCTTAGTCGAAGGACGCTCAAGCCGTGTGCCTCGATTGCATTTCACTCGGGGCGCCAAGCCAACGGTCGCCCGTCGGGGTTCTCTGAGAAATTTTCCTAACACAGATCAAGGGACAAAATGGTAGCTTCAATCGCCAGAAGCCAAGCCTCGGATCCCCTTAGCAAGAGCCGATGCATGGCTTCCTTTGGGGGGGGAGAATGATGTGGGTAATAATAATGATAGGACATGAGCCGACATCACCTGCTCTCGAATGATGCCTCTTGGATCGTGCTTGGCCAGGAGCTGACCGACCAGCTTGACAGCATCTGACCGAAGTAGGATGAACGCCAACCGAGGCACGTTACCATCCCGCAGAAGTCAGGTCCTTCACATAGCGTCAGACATCATCAGTGGTACGAGCCTGCACCATGTAAGCGGACACATCAGGGAATAGAAACACTCCCTATATAAACCCCGACGCTCAGGAAGAGGGGCAGGTCACTCGAATGAACAATAACTCCATCTGAAACCATCAACTGACTTGATCGTCGGAGGGGTCGGGCGGAGCTTTCCTGACCTGACCTGTGTGCAGGATCGAAGACGGAGCGTGCGTGGAAGCACCCCATCGGCATTGTCAAACCCCAGGGTCGATTGAAGAAGATCTCTGCGCATTCGGATCCGAACACAGTCGCCACGGCCCCGAGGCCACAGCGTAAAGTTGTTGACACTAACAATACCCAAAACAATTATATAAAGACAAGTCACACAATAGTATAATTTAGGGTTTATGAACGTCGCAAGGGGTAATTGAGTACTTTCACGTACGCCAAATCCCATCGAATGCCGAAACAAAAATAAGAAAAATAGGAAGCACGGCGATCTATTTATTTGTGCCCCCTTTTCGCCGTCCTTTGGTCGCCAAATTCTATGGTGTCGGTCGAATCCTGCCTCGGTTTGTCTTCTGGATCTGCGTTGTGACGCCGAAATCTGCTCTCTCGATTGGTATAGTTACTGTGCATTTTCCTGCCGATGATGGGTTCTAGCGTTAGGGTTTGCTCGTCTCCTACTAGCCTAGTGTTATGGGTATTAAACGTGACGTGACGTCGGCTCCTGTGGATCGCGCTTGGGTGACGTCATAGCCCCTCCCGCGTTCAACTATGGCAGGCGCCAACTCGACATCATCTTCCTCTGCCTCTCCCAGTCCGTGCATAGGTCAACCATGGCATCAGCCTGCGAAGCCAGGTCCGTGCGCCACCCTCAGACGTAACCAGAAATACATCAGTCGCCCGATCTATATAAGCCCCTGAAGAGTCCTGTTCAGGGGGACCCCTTTTCTTGTGACTATCCGCTAACTTCCTTATTCTCCTCAGTGGAACCTGACTTGAGCGTCGGAGGGGTCGGGCGGAGTATCCTTCGACCCGTCTTTGTGCAGGGACAGGCCCAGACGACGATCACGGGTGGCAGAGTTTCCCCCTCTCGTCTCATCCCGATCGGGACATCGTCGGAGAACCACGACCTCGATCGGCCCGAACCCAACCGCGACGACCTCGGAATCTCGGAGTCAAAGCCGCCCATTCCTAGGTCACAGTAAAAAGTTGTTTGCACTAACAGTTTGGCGCTAGAAGGAGGGCATGTCGAGGGATCACCTGGTTAACCCCGACGAGCACTTGGGCGAGGAGATCCATCTAGAGCCGGCCTCGGCGAAGGCCTCCCTTCCCTCCAGAATAAGAATGGAGGACCCCACCTCGACCTCGGAACGCTACTGGCGTTTATTCAATGATCCCGGGCTCCTCCCACCCGAGGGTGTCCCCGCCGTCCCTTTCCCCGTCACCGCGGAAACCTTGCGGGACCTCACCCAACAGGTCTGAGCGTTAGCCGGGATGGTGCAAGCCATCGTTCCCCTCCTACCCCGGACGATGGGAGTGCCCGAGAATCAAAGACCCGGGCCTTCCCTTCAGGCCCGCAATACGTCGCTCACGCTACCAGCTTCTCCTACGTCTCACCCGGTCTTGGATGGGATCCGGGTTCTCGAAAATCCGGGTATCCCACCCGAGCCCGAGGCGGTATCCTCGGACTCGACAGACTTATTCTGAGCCCAACTCCGTTCCATGTGCCAGCACCTCGATGAGGTCCAGAGGGACGTCCGGAAGTCAAAGGAGGAGCAGAGGGAGGAGCCTCACTGGGAGTCCCTGTTCACCAGCGACATACGGGATTTCCCAGTGCCCCCGAACTTTCGCCTCCCCTCCATCAATCTTTATGATGGAGCTAGCGATCCGGCAGATCATGTCGCCGTCTTTTGAGCTCAGATGGCCCTATACGGAACCTCTGACGCATTGATGTGCCAAGCGTTCCCCACCACGTTGAAGGGGCCCTCCTGTGCCTGGTACAGCACTTTGAAGAGTGTGACAATCACGTCTTTCGAACAGCTCGCCAAAGATTTCGAGCTGCACTTTTTGGCGTTCACACATCCGAAGCCATCTATCGCGCTCCTCCTAGGATTGAAGCAAGGGGAGGACGAACCTCTCTCCCATTTCGTGCGTCGGTTCACCACGGAGATTCGGGGGTTATCTGATGCACACCCTACACTATTGATGCAGGCATTCATGATGGGGTTACGACCCTTGAGATTTTGCTGGTCTCTCATAGAGCGACCCCCCGCCTCGGTCGCAGAGATGCTTCAACGTGCAAACCATTATGTCTCGGCCGAGGCCTGGATGTCGGGAAGAAGAGAAGAATGACAAAGAGCGTGCCCAGAATCTTCCCGAGCGGGAACAACATCCAGACAGCAGCCCTCGCAGCCAAGGCGCAGGGTAGATCGCCCCGACATCTCCACGTCGGGGCTCCCGCCTTCCTCCTTAAACGCATCCGGACGCAAATATTTCTCCAGATAAAGGAGAAGGGGATGCTCAGGCCTCCCCGTCCGATGATGAGCCCGCGAGAGTTGGTGGACCGTACCCGCTACTGTCGCTTCCATCGGCAGAATGGGCATGACACCGAAGAGTGCTATGAGTTGAAGCGGCAAATTGAGGAACTGATATGAAGGGGCCATTTAGGTCGCTACTTCCAACGAGACCAGGAGCCATCCCAAGGCCCCGGGCCCTGCGCGAGCGCACATCGATGTAATCATCGGTGGACCACGACCTCCGAGGAAACAATTACATCAAAGACGGAAGGCCTATGCCCGAGCCATTTTGACCGAGGAGCCTGAACCCGCTCCCGAGCCAGAAATAATATTCCCATCTAAGGACTCAGGACGACTAGAGCATGACGATGCGCTGGTAATCTCGGCTAGGATCGCCAACGCACAAGTAAGAAGGATTATGGTCGACACGGGCAGTTCAGCCGACATACTTTACCTCGACGCCTTTCTGAAGCTGGGGCCACCGGAGGACGCTTTGAAGCCCATACAAACGGCGCTCACTAGGTTCACAGGTGACTCAATCTCGCCTTAAGGTACGGTCACCCTACCCTTAACACTCGGGGATTCACCAAAGACGAAGACGGTGATGGCGACCTTTCTGGTAGTCGACCTCCCCACGGCATACAACGCCATCCTAGGGCGACCCACCCTCAACAAAATAAGAGCCGTCATTTC
The DNA here is from genome assembly GCA_024322285.1 of Musa beccarii. NCBI lineage: Eukaryota > Viridiplantae > Streptophyta > Magnoliopsida > Zingiberales > Musaceae > Musa > Musa beccarii. The sequence continues at coordinate 32,478,805 of CM044398.1, read as the reverse complement.
CTCTTACCACCGTACCCTAAAATTTCTGACCCGTGATGGGGTCGGGGAGGTCTGGGGAAATCCTCGCGAATCCAGGCAGTGCTACCTGACGGCGGTCTCCCTGGGCAAGAAGAGAAGACCGGAGCAGCCCCTCGACGACCCCCGTGAATCCAAGCATCCGGCTCAGCGCCCCGAGCCGACGAAACCCACGGTCGATATCCCATTGCAGGAAAGTCGGCTTGACCGGACAGTCGGGATCGGTTCGGAACTCGACACGCGGGAGCAGACTCAACTCATCGGCCTCCTCTAAGAAAATGCTGACATCTTTGCTTGGACCACTGCCGACATCCCAGGAGTCGATCCTAAGGTATCTCAACACTACTTGTGCATTTCCCCAACAGCCCGCCAGGTAAAACAAAGACCAAGGGCTCAGGCCCCTGAACGGCAACAAGTCGTGCGAGAAGAAGTGGAGCGACTCTTGGCGGCCGACTTCATTGATGAGGTCAAGTACCCGCGGTGGCTATCTAATGTAGTCCTCGTAAAAAAGCCTAATGGAAGCTGGAGGATGTGTGTTGACTACACCGATCTTAATCGTGTTTACCCAAAAGATTGCTACCCCCTACCAAGGATCGACCAATTGATCGACTCAACCGCGAGGCACGCCCGTTTTTCATTCATGGATGCCTTCTCCGGCTACAACCAGATCCGGATGGCACCCGAAGATCAGGAGCACACGGCCTTCCTCACCAGTCAGGGAGCCTATTTTTATAAGGTCATGCCATTCGGATTAAAGAATGCCGGAGCCACATACCAAAGGACCATAAGCAAGATATTCGCCCATCAGATAGGGCGAAACATGGAAGTCTATATCAACGACATGATCGTAAAAAGCCGGACGGGATCGGCACACCTTGCCGACCTAGCTAAGACTTTTGCCACACTGAGGAGGTATAGGATGCGCCTTAATCCGGCCAAGTGTGTTTTTGGCGTGACTACAGGCAAATTCCTCAGGTTCATCATACATGAGAGGGGAATCGACGCTAACCCAGAGAAGATCCAAGCGATCATCAACATGCAGGCCCCCCGAACAGTCAATGAGCTTCAGTGCCTCAACGGAAGGCTTGCAGCCTTGTCTCGGTTTTTATCCTGATCGGGAGATAGATGCCTCCCCTTCTTCCAAATCTTGAAGGACCCGAAGAACTTTCAATGGACAGCGGAGTGCAAAAGAGCCTTCGTGCATCTGAAGCAGCACTTGTCCGTCCTTCCTCGCCTCACCTCGGTCTCCACCCAAGAGAAGCTCTACATCTACCTCGCGGCGTCTCGACACGCCGTGAGTTCCGTGTTGGTCAAAGAAGTCCCCGGAAAGCAGCTCTCGGTTTATTATGTCAGTTATGTACTACGGGGACCAGAGGAGCGCTACCCTCCCATCGAGAAGTTGGTGTTTGCGCTCGTCCTTGCAGCCCAGAAGCTGCGACCTTATTTCCAAGCCCATACGATCGAGGTAATGACCGATCAACCACTGCGTCAAGTTCTTTCTAAATTTGACGTAGCAGGGCACCTCCTCAAATGGTCAGTGGAGCTGTCCGAATTTGATCTCCAATACAAACCAAGGACAGCCATCAAGGCACAGGTGTTGGCCGACTTCATCTCGGAATTAACTCAATCAGGAGCACAGAGTCCGGAGCAGGAAGACTGGATCCTACGGGTTGATGGGTCATCCGGCTCGAAAGGTGCCGGAGCTGGACTTATATTGGAGGCCCCTGATGGGTGCTCGTTTGAACGCTCTCTCCGCTTTGGCTTTGAGGCCACTAACAATGAGGCGGAATACGAGACACTCTTAGCAGGCCTCCGGCTGGCGGTCGAGATGCAGCTGGGAGCTATCCACGTCCTCACCGATTCACAACTTGTCGCCGAACAACTCAGCGGAGAATACCGAGCCCCGGATCCAACCATGTCGAAATACCTGATGGAGGTAAGAGCCCAGACCGCTAGTTTTCCCCGTTTTACGCTATCCAGAATACCCAAGTGCCAGAATGAGCGAGCGGACGCGCTCGCAAAGTTAGCTTCGGGGTCGGACTTCGGGGAACACCCCGAGGTCGAGGAGCTTCTGCATCGAGCTGTAGACGCTATGGTGATAGGCGAATCCGAAGCCCCAGTCTCCCTGATCACATGGACACAGGAGATGCTGAGGTATAAGCGCGAAGGCGTCCTTCCTACTGATGACACCGCGGTCCGACGCCTTCGTCGAACCCAGGCATGGTATTGCGAGATTGGCAACCAGCTCTACAAAAGGTCATTCTCTCGCCCCCTGTTACGATGTTTGGATCCCGACGAGGTAGGGTTGATCCTCGCCGAGGTTCATGATGGGATCTGCGGGGAGCATATGGGTGGCTAAGCCTTGGCATTCAAAGTATTACGTCAAGGCTATTATTGGCCCACGTTACACCGAGACGCCAAGGCTTACGTGCGGCAATGTGACGCGTGCCAGCGCCATGCCTGAGCCCCCCAGCACCCCGCAGTCCCGCTTACTTCTTTGGATTGCGCCTGGCCTTTCGCACAATGGGGAATGGACCTCCTCGGACCATTTTTCCCGACGTCCAGGCAGCGGAGATATATTATCGTGGGAGTCGATTATTTCACCAAATGGGTGGAAGCCGAGCCGCTGGCGACTATCACGGCCCGACAAGTCGAGCATTTTGTGTGGAGAAACATCGTGACCCGATTCGGCCTCCCCAGAATCATCGTCACCGATAATGGTACTCAGTTTGCTAGTACTCAGTTCAGGGAATTCTGCGCGGCTTACCGGATACAGTTGAGGTTTAGCTCCGTGGCCCACCCTCAGACCAACGGTCTCGCTGAAGTAACCAACCGATCGATCCTGGATGGGCTCAAGAAAAGAACCTTGAAAGCCCGATTGAGCTGGGTCGACGAGCTACCAAGTGTCCTATGGTCTCTGCGAACCACCCCGAAAACTACCTCGGGCGAATCCCCGTACAGTCTCGCTTTCGGCACGGAGGCAGTTCTGCCAACCGAGGTGGTCATCCCGACTCCCCGGGCGGAAGCCTTTGAAGCGACGACATCGGCCGAAGGAGTTCGGGCCGGGCTAGACCTGCTCAAAGAACGCAGAGCCGAGGCTCACCTAAAAACCTTGTCCTACAACCGAAGTGTCGCCAGAAATTATAACAAAAGAGTTCACCCTCGACCCCTCGGGTTGGGAGACTTAGTGCTGCGTAAGGCTGAGGTAAGTGACCCCGTCCACTCGAGAGGCAAACTCGCGCCTAAGTGGGAAAGGCCTTACCGCATCGTCAAGGTCGTCCGACCGGGCACATTCCAACTTACGGCTATGTCGGGACAACCTGTGCCGAGGACTTGGAACGCGCAGAACCTCAAGAAATACTTTTTGTAAAGTTTTTCACGACTGAATCAAAGACTAGCAGAAAGGCGAATATTTGATTACTGAAATTTCAAATACAAAATTCATCCTTGAAAAGGGGGAAAGTACACATAGTCAAAAGAAACCAGAAATAAAATAGAAATATCCCTTAAGAGCCCGCCCCCTCCAGGCTATCATCGAAGGGGATCTCTTCGGGCATATTCACCTCCAGATCCTCAGGACGGGAGGTGAAGGGGTTCTCCTCGATCACAGAACCCGAAGGACACGCTCAAAAGCGAGCCAGGGCCACCTTGTACCCATATTCATAGGATACTCGGCCCGTCCAGTCCAAACCGAGAAGAAACCCCTCGGTTTTTTTGTAGCGTTTGATCGCCTCCCGCTCCCTCTCCGGTCGGAGGCGTTGTTCCTCGGCGAGGGCTTCCGATGAAGTTTGGGCCTCGGCCTCCTTCGAAGCCAGCTTCGCGGCTAGGTCGGAGGCCTCCGTCTTATGGAGGCAGGTCTCCAGCTTCTCCAACCGTAGTAACTTCTGCAAGTTGGCAGAAGATGACTTCTCGGCCTCGAGCTCGGTGTTGAGGCGTGCCACCTCCGCGTCCAGGTCGGTCGCCCATTTCTCCGCCACCGCGACCGCCTCAGGGCCAGAGCCGACTCGGACTTCCTCCAACCGGCGGAGTAATTCGGAATTACGCTCGTAGAGACCACCGATGATCCGACCGGCATCGCGCGTCCGGTCGATTAAAGCAGTGGTATAGTGGAGGTTCTGCACAAGACAAAAAGGTCAAGACCGAACCAAGGGAAAATTTAAAGGGGATCAGGGACGGCTCTTACCCACAACACCGACTTGGCTGACTTGGCGATTAGAGCCTCCGAGGGGAGCATGTACAAATCTTGAGCTATATCAGGATGAAGTGCCCCCCGGAGGTATGAGGCCGATGGGTTCCCCCCAACCCATACCTTGTCCCCACGTGACAACCCTCCCCAGCGGGCGACTAAAGGGTCGCTCGCCTCCCCCGGTGGGACCTCTCCCATCACCCGAGCAAGAAAAGGCTCCTCCTTGCCCGGCGGAATCCGACATAGGTCTCTTACGGCCGGCGGAGCGAGGTTCTTCCCGCCGTTGCTGGTCAGTGGGCCCGACCCCCTCCTGAAGGATGGGCACTTTCGGGCGGTCGGTCTGCTCGCCGATCGTGTCCTCAGGACGGGAAGCCGGTGCCACGGGACCCTGGGTGTCCATGACCTTGGACCTTTTCTTTGGCCGTTCCTCCTCGACCACCAGTGTGTCACGGACTTAGCTGGTTTTGCCTAAGCCGTGCGGCACCAATGCGTATCACCGCAAAGGTCAGCCTACCCGAAATCTCCTACAATCCCTTAGGATCTGCAAAAGAGAAGACGAGACAGAGAAAGCGCTTCACACGGGATCCACAAGCCACTCTTTTAGTAAACACTTTATAGCCAATGCACATTCCAACAATGGATATCACAAGCTCAGAACAGTTGCACAACAAAGGTATAGATTTGGTCCACTACGATCCAAGAATTCTATTACAAGTAATCCCTCGACGCATACTTTATGGACAAGCCTACAATGGCTGCCAAACTCACTCAAATATGGGCATTTTGCCTTTGGCAAGCCCTTTACAAGCTTTACATTATATGACAAACCAAAAGGTACACGGACAAGCATAAGCATTACACCGAACAAGCCGTTTACAATTTTGTCCGTGACAAGTGGGGAATCTCTTTCCCCTCGCTTCGAGACAGGTGACGGACGTGGGGATGAACCTGCCGGAGTCGACCCACTTTGAAGCGCTCGCAAGTTCACCATTTCTGCGAAGAACAAGGAGCCTATCGAAGTTAGATAGATGCTGTGAATACGTGTACACGATGAACAAGGCAGACCTACCCCGAGAACGCGGGCTGAGTCCCGCTTCGGCTAGCCATCGTTCCGACATATTGCGGATGGCTTGGGAGGAGGGAAGAATCCCCCTCAGTCTCTCCAAGTATTGACGCTCTGTGGCGTTCAACTTCGGAGCCGTATTATCAATGGCCCTTGCAGACCACCGAACTCCAAAACCCCAATCCCTTTCACAACGGACATAGAAGAAGCGTCTCTTCCACCCTTTATTGTTGGTAGGGGCTCCGCTGACTCGGAATCCTGCCCGGGCAGCTAAAAAATATCCCCCCGACCCCTTGAAGAGGCGAAAACACGAGAGGAAGAGGTTTCGGGTCGGGACAATGTCGGCGTAGTGGCATTCCCCCAAAAATGCCACGAGATAGCGCCAAGAATTGGGCGTCACTTGCGACGGCGAGATCCGCCACAAAGAAAGGCAAGAAACTATGACCGGGTGTAGAGGGAGACGTAGGCCTGCCTCAAGGGCATCGCGAGTCAAGGCGAAGCCCCTAGGGACGGGATCATAGGCCCGCTGCCCCACCTCAGGGGCCTCTAGGACGTAATCCTCCGGAATGCTATAGCGCTTCCGGAGGATCCCTAAGGAGGAACCACTAATGGTGGAATCTTCATCGTGCGGCCACATTAGGGCCTCCAGTGCGCGCGCCGCCTCCTCATCAAAAGAAAGGTTTGAAGGCGGAGAAGGTGGAAGGACAGCAACACGAGTGGTAACGGAAGGGGAGGAAGAGGAAGAAGTAGAGGAGGAAGAAGTAGGAGAAGAAGTCATTCTGCACTGACCTACGGCGAAAAGGGACGATTGGAGGGTGGCGAGGAACACCGAAGCCAAGGAAGAAGGTTCGGAAGAAGGAGACGACAGGACTCGGGACAGAGAACTCCACTGATAAAAAGTTGTAGAGTGTCGCAAACATGCACTATTTAAAGACGGAAAGGCTTCGCCCTTTCGTCTCCCGAAGTGGGCGACAGCATATCACCGTGCGTAACTCCCACCTACATCATCTCGGGCAGTCCAAACGACGACATGATAATAATGGGGACGTGACGTGCCGGCCACCCAAGCGGGTAACTTGGGCGGCATGACAGCGCTCCCTCGATTCCCGCAACTGCGCTCGTGCGGATGGTTTTCGAAATAACACCGAGGCCGCGGGAATCTCGGCCCCCCTTTTTTTGTCCTAGAGTGGCGGCTCGGTCCCCTGGGTCTTGAGCGGCGGCTCGACCATTCCTATCCCGAGCGGCGGCTCGGTCGGCTCGGTCTTCTTGGTCTCGAGTGGCGGCTCGACCATTCCTATCCCGAGCGGCGGCTCAGTCGGCTCGGTCTTCTTGGTCTTGAGCGGCGGCTCGACCATTCCTATCCCGAGCGGCGGCTCGGTCAGCACGGTCTTCTCGGTCTTGAGCGGCGGCTCGACCATTTATATCCCGAGCGGCGGCTCGACCATTCCTATCCCGAGCGGTGGCTCGGTCGACTCGGTCTTCTTGGTCTTGAGCGGCGGCTCGACCATTCCTATCCCGAGCGGCGGCTCGGTCTTCTCGGTCTTGAGCGGCGGCTCGACCATCTATATTCCCGAGCAACGGCTCGATCTTCTCGGTCTTGAGTAGCGGCTCGACCATTTATATTTCGCACGGTGAATGTGACCCCCCAGCCCTCGGGGCCAGCCCCACAGGAGGGGCTTTCTTCGAGGGGGGCAGTGTTATGGGTATTAAACGTGACGTGACGCCGGCTCCTGTGGATCGCGCCTGGGTGACGTCATAGCCCCTCCTGCGTTCAACTATGGCAGGCGTCAACTCTCAGACATCATCTTCCTCTGCCTCTCCCCAGGTCCGTGCGTAGGTCAACCACGGCATCAGCCTGCGGAGCCAGGTCCGTGCTCCACCCTCAGACGCAACCAGAAACACATCAGTCACCCGATCTATATAAGCCCCTGAAGAGTCCTGTTCAGGGGGACCCCTTTTCTTGTGACTATTCGCTAACTTCCTTATTCTCCTCAGTGGAACCTGACTTGAGCGTCGGAGGGGTCGAGCGGAGCATCCTCCGACCCGTCTTTGTGCAGGGACAGGCCCAGAGGACGATCACGGGTGGCAGAGTTTCCCCCTCTCATCTCATTCCGACCGGGACATCGTCGGAGAACCGCGACCTCGATCGGCCCGAACCCAACCGCGACGATCTCGGAATCTCGGAGTTAAAGCCGCCCATTCCTAGGTCACGGTAAAAAGTTGTTTGCACTAACACCTAGGCTCCTTGCCGGATCTTGGTAGTTATTTTGATGCGCCTTTGGTCATTCCCCATTCTGATTTATCTCGATTCCTGATCTCGTGGGATGTTAAGATCGTTCCTAGGGTTGTGATTCGTACGGGTTCTCGATTCGAACATTGTTCATTGGTCTCTTCGCTGTTTGCAACGCTTTGCTATCTCTTGTCGTTGCTTTGCGGCGTCGCGATCGGGCAAATGAACAATGTTCGTGAGGTCCTTCCGAATTGGGATCTGGCGGCTTTCTTGTTCGTGTTCTCCTGTAACGGAACCTTTAATGAGTCCTGTGAGTATGCACAGGGAAGGAGTAAATGATATTGATTGCCTTGTCTGCAGTAGTTGAGATGGCCTTTTAGAGCAAAAGAGGATCTTTATTGCTTTTCACAATAGTGTTTTACTAAAGTGGTGGTGCTTATTCTAGGAAATCTTTGTTGTTGGCTGTTAAGTAATTGGACATATGGAATGGAGTTGTATGTGCCAGATGAATGTATCCATTAGTAACTATTTGACTCTAAAGTGTAGATCGAAAACATTTGTGATTAGTCTTCCTCCTCATCTTAAGTGCTTGTGTAGAATTAGCTTGTCTCCATCGAATTGTAAACTATTTTAGTTATCTAGAGAATCTGGCCGAGTCAGACCATTGTTTTGGTTAAAATCACTTGGAGGAAGCACCTAATTTGCTCAGATTAATCTGGAAGTGGTCAGAACTGGTTGAGCTACAATTGGAAGTGGCCTTTGGCCAACTTTGATCAAATTCCAACCCAGCTTCCCAAAACCCTTGGACTTCAGAATTTGACCTGACTGGTCCTGATGTAAATCTGCTGGTCGTGCAGTATTGTGGTGAGAAACTAATCGGGAAGGTTATGTACTGCAAAATCATGATCATATTGTGTGGGTTGGCTATGTAGTGGAATAGTTGAATTCATCTTGCCAAGTGTTACAAAATTTGATTGTGGGAGAGGGAGAGTGAAGGGAAGGGAAAGGTACAGTTTGTTATTATTCAATTGGATTTTTAAGCTGGCAAAGCATATTATCCATTATCAGATTAGGAGAATGAAATTTGCAACTAGATTAGTATGTAGCTCTAAAGTTAACATATAGGTTATAGCTGGTATCAATTGCTTCAAACAAGATTCTTTTTTGGTATCTTGATTGAACAAGATCTGCTGTCAAGGTGGATCTAAGCATGGAGTGGTTCTGTCATCTACATTTTTTTTTCCGTGCCTCCTACATTGCTACTATGAAGAGTGGAATTATGAGTGTAAGTCATTTTTTTCCGTTTCTCTCGATCCATTCAACATCCCTGCCTCCCTTGCTTTCGCAAGCTCACTCTTGCTTCCTCCAAACATCTGTTGTTTGTGGAGTGATTAGTTTATACCAGAGCAACGACGAAACAAAACATGAGCTGAAAGCTATTTTTTTATTGTTATCAAGAAATGTTTGGCTTTTTAGTGTTTTGTGCGTTATCTCCTAAAATTCTTTTATTTATTATACTTTTCTAGCTTGTTAGAATTTCAGGTCATACATGTTTCTCAAGCATAACAAGCTGCCTTTGGTTGATGATAGGACCAACCAACATGTTAATGAGCAAGTCAGACAACCAGAGTGTGATAGTCACCTGGCAGTTGTTAAGGTTCTTCCATCTAGGGGTATGTTCAGAATCTTCGCCTTTAGGCCTTCCTTGTTAGATTGCGATAGTCACCTGGCATCTTTAGGTATGATTGTGATAATCATATACTTCTACTTGAACGTGATAGTAATTTTCTCGACATAGGTGGCTGAACTTGTTTTGATTTACAGATGGACTGCTGAAAATCTTGAACAGCAACAGAGATATAAAAAATGTGACTACTCTTGCTATGGATGCTAAGTTACTTAGCGTACATGGTAAGATTTCTTTGTTACCTGGGATGGGCAACATCTCTGAAGGGATTTTTCCAGGGCAAAGCAAATGGCGTTTTTGTGATGATGAAGTTTACTTGTTTACATGCAAGCATCCAGAGCAAGTGGACTAGAATGTGCACTTGAATCCATATTGCAGAAACTGAGTTTACAGCCTCTCTGCCACCAGCTTCAGCCAGTTTCATTACATCTGTGAATTCCATCTTTTGATCTTGTAACATTTTAAGATTTTGATGGGAGAAAGTGAAGGCTTATAAGTGATTCTATGACTTAGGTTTAGTTGTTGCCAATCACGATTTGAAGAAAACCGAGGCTGCTGTTCATGTGGATGTTTCTGACAAGGTACTGGTAGCAGCCAGCTTACAAATGATTGTGGTGATGAAGAAACTGTTTTGGAATCACCTGTTGGGCATGATTTTGTTTCTAGTTATTTGAAAATTGCCGTCAACCAGATAAGTTTTTATCACCTTCTTTTGATTACTTTCCTCAGCTGATGTTCCGAAGTGGTGTTCACATAGTTGCAAGAAAATTGAGGAATCTAGTCATTATGCTTCTCCGGTGGTAAATTCAAGCGGTTGCCATTTAGTGAACAAAGATGACAGAGAACAGTAGATAGGGTCTTGTGTCATTCCAATGCTTGATTCTTGTTCGTTGGAATCAGAAACTACAGTTGTACTTGCACAAAACTGACTGTAGCTGCTTGGATGAGGGTTCAGTTAGATGCATAAGACGGCATACGAAGGAAGCATGAGAAAAGCTTCAGAAATTTTTGGGACAGGATAAAATTCATATGCGGTTTATGTGACATGGGAGAGGATGTAGCCCATAAGTGGACCACAGAGGAGCATTTGTTTCTAGAAGTTGTCCTATCAAATCCTGCATCATTGGGTAAGAACTTATGGGTTGTATTGCCTTTATTTTTCCTGCTCGAAGTAAAAAACGAGTTAGTCAGTTGCTGCTTCAATGTGTTTATGCTACGGAAGAGAGCTGAACAGAACTGGTTGGATCCACTGAATGTTGATAGTGATGATGACATATGGCAAGGAAGTGATGATAATGAGTTTGCAGCCGAAGAGGAAATTGAATAAGATTCTGTTGTGGAGACACTTCCAGATGAAGATGCTGTTATTTTTAACAAAGTTGATCATGAGGATGATGAGATGAATGAAGATGATGAGGATGGAGAGGAGCATGACGACTATGCCACCATTGCTGGGGAGAACGATGCAGGTTTCTCTGGTGGTAGTACTGAAGGCTACAATATTGATCGGCCAAACTTTCTGCTTCCCATGGAACACATAGATGAGCATTTGCAGACTTCTATGGTGGAGCTGGATGTTCGAGATGAATCATGCACGTCCTATGAGGGCCTGCATGGTGCAGATTCCTGCGGTTTTGCTAACATTGTGGTTGCCAGCACGGTCTGACCAAGGACTATATGAGATCCTGCGTAGGGAGTACAAAAATGATGGTTCAAGTGATTCATTGAATTGGGTGCTCTCCAATGACCAATGGAGCATGAGATCATGGGAAATCAGTTTTACATGTGGAGCAGGAAAAGATGATGGATATCTTGTCGCATATTACCTATAATCGGGACTTTGGCATGGAGGTTCATTAGAATGACAAAATCGACAGTCATGATTTTGACATGCCCTTGTAGTTGCATCTAGCAAGGTTTTCCCTTGTCACATTCATTGCATCCTCAACTAGATATCTTGAATTATCTGAAGCTGTGCTCTGTTAAATCATGCTGGTGGGTATTAGTCTTTCCAATTTTCCCTTTGTACATTATCGAAAGATCAGCAGCTTTGCTTCTTGTAGAGTTAGAATTTGAAAGTGAGGTTGCTCATGGTTCCATGGGGTACTAAAAGCGGCTCACATGGATTGCTTCCACCACAAGTTGTGCAATCCTCGAGGGAAACATGCATTGTAGATCCAACAAAATAAAGCACTTGATATGATATGACATCTATCTTTTGTCGAGGTCTGTTCTCTATCCTTGTTTCATCTCAATACGAAATCTCTGGCTTTCTGTTCGTGCATGTTTGTTAGCTATACTATTTACAGGATTTTAGAGGAAAAGTATTTTGTTGGAGAATATTACCTATTGCTTCCCAATCGTGCTTATGTTGTAGAAGAATATCATCAAAACATTTTTCTTTTTTTCTTCTCTCTTTTTTGACACATCATTAGGCCCTTTTCTTGCTATTTGATTCCTGAGAGCAGAAGGCCAGGAATGAATGGGCTTGACCATATAGCCTTCCTGTTCTTCCATCAAACAAGAGGAGGAGCCAAATGATCATATTCTCACTACAAAATTTGAAGTTGGAACGATCATATTTCCCAATGTTGACCCGAACAATGGTGGAGATAAAGGTCAAACTAAAGAGCTGCAAAGACAATTGAAACCCAAAAGCACCCTCCAAAATTGGGAGAATTTTATATGAAGGCAATTGTGGATTATTCTCTGTTCATTAGTCTTCAAGCTCTCAGCATTAATTCATAGAAATCTTAAATCATAGTTCATATTGATCCCACTGGTTACTAATGAGATCCTCAAGACATTTATAGAGGTGAAATGAGTTCTACACCCTCTATTCTGCTTCTTTAGCCTTATGCTCAATGCATATGGCTATTCTAATTTCAAATTGGCAAAGGTCTCTATGATTGTAGCCCTCTAAATCCTTGATTTCACATCCAATAATCACCTTTAGTACCCTTGAGAGAATCAAATCAAATTTTTTTTTTCAATTTTCACCTTGTTTTCGGAATTAAAAATTCCAACTTAAGATGCACGAAGACTTGGTTTCTTCGAGTTGCTTGATCATTTGAAGGATTACTTAATAATGAATGGTATCACTATCTAAATCAACAATGTAGCGACAGGATTGTTTTTGATATCATGCTTGTTTTAAATGGGTGAAACACAGCCTTAAGTTGTGTGCTAAACTAAATTTACTGAAATATCCAAAGTTCCAACTGCTGCTTGACAGATTCTCAAATTGGTGATCTTTTTCCATCTGTAATTTGCAGAGAATATACAGTGTTAGCTACAGAACGCACGCACCAGAATGGTCTGTATGGTTTGTCATTTTAACAGGGATGGCATAAGTTCTTATCTCTTGCCTTACATAAAAAAGGATGAACTACTTTTACCATGTTTCCTGTCATGTTTTCGTCAAAGATACACCAAGTTTTTGGTACAACTGCCAAGTTAATACTGCAAGTATAGATGGTGGTCCATCTGTGCATTGTTGCAAAAGGCTTTTTGTCACAGGTATCATCTGTTCTTCTTGACCGTGTATCCAGTTGCAGGAAGCCGGTGTAATGGCCTTTCTACACCTAGCCCCAGGCTTTCCAAACAATAAGGTTGCCGACCATGTTGATCCTGTGGTCTACACCACCAGTGAGCCCACGCCCAGCTACCTCCACTGTCATTCTATTAAGACCATTCAATGGTGTTCAATACTAGTGGTGGTGTGTCATTGTATTGAGGCTTAGCTGAAACCAGCTTTTCTACCATCTCACGGGCCTCTTGCATTGGATTTTAAAAGCCTACAGGGTGGTCTCCTTCCCTCCACCTTCTAACTCGGAGTTGTTTCCCCCTGAGCTTAAGAAACGAGCCATGGAGAGTCATCCTTCTTCCAGCACTGCCGCCGCGGCCACCCCGACACCTCGGCCTGTCCTCATTGCGGTTCTCGTCCTGGCGACGTTCCAGATTGCGGTCGCCATGGTGCATGAAGCTGAATTGGCACGACTCTGCATCCATTACCTGCACCAGCATGAAGAGGGCTCCACCTCCTCGCCACACCACATGCCTTCCTGGTGCTCCCAGATCTTGCAAAGTCTACTTCCGCCACCACCGCCCGATGAAGTTGATCCTAGGTATGGGGTGGAGAAGCGGCTCGTGCCGACAGGGCCCAACCCTCTGCACAACTGAACTGATGAGTCTTTCATCATCAGAAGTATGTGGTCTCCCAGCCTGTGTTCTGGTCATCTCAATCTGTCCTATATATTGTATTGTTGGCTACAACTTACTCCTCTTCTCTACCTTCTTCTCATTTCCCTGAAGCTTTTTTTGAGGGGAACTTGAGGCTGTATTGAGTGAGGCTTGGTGTGAGCTCTCTTGTTCAGAGAAGAGCTGTTTAATGATGTTTAATGGAGTTTAGAGACTTACAGTGGAGGATACGTTGGAATCCTTCTCTTATACTTTGCTATGTGATAACTCAGTTTCTCTAGTCCGCGTGAGGCCTTCTCGGTAGGCTCAAGCGAAGGTCATGAGTTCATTTATTGCAGGAATTGAAAGCACCCCTCCTTTTTGGTGGAGCAGCAGCCACCTCCACAATTAAAATGTTCATGTGATGGTTTTATTACAGGATGACTCAATTATTGTTTGCCATTCTCGAGTCCTGTGCTTCCGTTGTTTGCAGGGTGAGTCGGTAGCTCCATCTTTGTCTGCCCGAAGTATTCCTTTGCCCGTTCAGTAATTTTGTATCTGATGTAACTAAGTTTTCTAAGTAGATGTATGTATGCCTTAGAGCATTAAAATGACCAAAAAACAGCAGAAAAAGAGAAAGAGTAAACACTACAAATTGAGGAAAACTGAAAAATTTTCCTCTCCGTCGAATATTTTGCATGAGGCATTTATTTTTGTTTAGTGTTACTTTGACTCAATTAGATATTTAGTCGTTTTGATCATTTCTTGAACTTGTTAACTAATTTTATTTCCAGTGGCTTTGTGTTTATTGTCTTATTTAGTTTGATGATTTGTGCTAACCAATTTCTTTAACATAATAGCTGAATAATTGTACAACCTGAGTTTTGAGCAAGTCCAAATGCTCAATAGAAGAAAGAAAAGATCTAGGAGTAAAATCACATTCTCTTCTTGTGAAAATAGTTTTCTATTTGATCATTGATTTATAGAATCAATTTTCATTCTCAAATTCTGAGCTTTGCTATTCAAGTATGACAATTTCATCTTTAAATCGGTCATTATAAGCTTATGATTTCAGTTGTAAACCTTTTGTTTTAACAGCAAACAATTGCACAAATTCAAGTTTTTGGATATTTCCATTCATGTACATGCCAGAAAAATAAAAAAAGATTGACGGGTTTAGGGAAGAATCAATGTCTGCAATCTACATACAGATATAAAGAGATTATCACCAAGACTTCAAAAAATTGCAGAATAATTACTTACTCCAAGAGATAAAATGTAAGCCTGAATTACCACAAATAAGAATCTATGACAAATCTAACGAAAACCATGGCTGCAATGAAACATAGTAATTATGCATTGCTGAATTCTGAAACAGGAAACAAATAATATAATAACTCAATCAGATGAATCTGGAGGAGCACCAAAGTATAATATAAAATTACCAGTAATGCTCAATAATGTTCAACGACTGATATAACATTCCCCAGGAACTTAAAGAGTTTCTTCACCAGCGACTTAAAGAACAACACTTAAGAATTTGAGGTTACCTGAAATTATCAGCGTCAGAAAAACAACAGGAGGTATCATCAGATGGTACCTGCCAAGCTCACATTCATGTCGTTGATGGCATCTTTATTTGCTTCTAAACGGTAGTTTACCTTTTTTTTTCTTTTTTTGCCCAGAATTAACTACAACAAGAATATGTACAACAAAATAAACTTGCAAATCAAAATTGGAATGAGGATTACTTGTATACTTGCGGTGAAGAGGGTCGATCTTGCAAAGACTGAGGAGATCCTCCTTTGTGGTTGGAACTATGTCTTTGATCATATAGTCCACCTACAAGCCCACCATTTGTCTTAGGTGCTCCATTGCCACTTGATTGATGCATGGGCCTAAATGAGCCAAACTTGAGTGGTTCAGCATGTGAACCATAACCAACTCCTTGATCATATGAATGCACCATTGCAACAGGAGGAATTGTTGGGTCAGATGCATTGACACCCTCGGAACTAGATGCAGCTCATGGATGCATGCCAGATGCTGGTCATAATTCCATATACAAAACCTGCCACGGCATTGGTTTGAGGCAACAGGCTCACTCCTCCATGATTCCCATTTTTTCTCCTGGTTTTTTGATGCAGCCAGCTGGTCAGGCTGCAATCTTGGTCTCTCAGGCCGGTTGCGCCCATACCCACGACCAAAAGCTCTCGGTTTTGAGCTAACCCAACTTCTATCCTCAGGATCATCATTGTTATAGTTACAGTTCCCTTCATGGTTTCTTGAACTTGATTGTCAATGATCTCCGAAAGAAACCTTCTAGTGGAAGGGATAAAGGAAGAGAATAAGTTTGTTTTATCAATGCTTGACGATGTCAAATGATATACGCATCTAAGACAGCTTTAATCATAAAAGAATTTCCTCATCACAAATTTCAAATAATTTCACAGAAATCACACTTTCTTTTTCCTGTTTGCATAAGCCACACAATCCATTTCAGACTCAGTCAACTGAGAATTAAAGAAAATCACCAAACTGAAGAGTCATCATTTTCAAGCAGAATCATACTTAAATAGCATCAACAAGGTGAAAGCATATTTTCTTGCAACCGAATTGGGTGTGGCAGCCAGGCCAAGCTACAATCTACTTTTTAAAAATAAAAGATAGACTTGGTTCATGGGATTGGTCAAGTCAGCTAAATTGATTTGGATTTTGGCTAGATTCTTGGCCTTATAGCCAGAAATAGGTAGGAATCAGCCAGAATCAATTCAACTCCACAGAGTTGGCCAATTTTAGACAATTCTAGCCAATTTAAAAGCTAGGAGGTACATATTAATTATTTTCTACTGCTAATGAATTATGTAAATGCAATTTAAAAGGTTTAATAGATTAAGGATATCCATTAATAAGAAAAACTACATTAGATTGATCCACAAATCCTAATGTGTATAAATATCATTAGCACCAAGCATGACCAAACTTTCCTTTTAGGTTCCACCTCGTAAAGATCCTATTAGGGGCTAACTATCAAATGAAAAATCACAACCGGAAAGAACAAATACTGGTCAAGTCAGCTTGACCATTAATAAGAAAAACTACATTAGATTGATCCACAAATCCTAATGTGTATAAATATCATTAGCACCAAGCATGACCAAACTTTCCTTTTAAGTTCCACCTCGTAAAGATCCTATTAGGGGCTAACTATCAAATGAAAAATCACAACCGGAAAGAACAAATACTGGTCAAGTCAGCTTGGCAGTAGGAACATGAAAACATGATTGAAAAAATGTTAAGCCTTTCATTTTAATTAAAAGAATAACCAGCAAACTTCATGTTTTTAACATGGGAAGGGCTCATAAGCACGGCTCACATGAAATCAATAAAGCACCGAAAAGAAAAGAAGCACTCGAGTATTTACAAAAGTGCCTTCAAGGAGATATTCATAATTCCATATACTAATAATAGCCATTTAAAAAGGAAGTCCTACACATTGAATATAATAATTTTAAAATTGAATTAATAATTTTAAAATTTTAGAAACCAAAGTATTAAAAATATTATATAGCAAATAAAAAAGGTCTTTATTGAGCTTGTTCGATGTTCTGTTATTTTATTGAACCGTCCTCCAGACTTTACCAAGTAAAAGAGTAACTGAAATCGACAAGGACATGTGATATGAGTCCTTGTCAAGTCCGACATGACTCTTCTGTCATTATTCATAGTGCAAACTCGAGAACGTTTCCAGGGGTCTGTGCCAGCATTCTCCATCTGTTTCATTGGAGCATAGCCAGGTGAGCCACAAACCTCCATTCTTCTCCAAATTCCTTGGGCCCTCTTCCTCTTCCTTTCTACTTATGTTCCTCTCTTACTCAGATCAATTCAAGTAGGTAGATAGAGTAATCCCTATCATTGCTGTTGTTGTAGCCCAATTCAAGTTGGGACTCCTAGAGTAATCCCCATTTCACGACTATTTTGGCTCAGCTATGGACCATCCAATTTGGATAAACCAAACTAATTTTTTAAACATTGATCTTTTGACTAATTAGATAAAGGGCACCATTCCATCAGAATTAGGATTTTCTTATGATTTTAAAAATTTGTCAGAATCTTACAGAATTGGGCAGGTCCGTTCCAGTACCACCACGATATCTTGGTGCTTCATCCGCATAATCCTGGAAGACACCTGAGGCCCGATCAGAACCAGGTTGGAAAGGCATAATAGTCACCAACAGAGGATTGTGCCCAGTCATCTGTGTATAGTGCAAATCAGATGACAATAGTTTGCCAGGACCATCCCATGGATAAAGGCTGGGAAGATAAATTGGTGGTCTTGCAACAAGGGAAGTGTACATGAAAGGTCCAGGATAGGAGCTTTGGCAGGACCTTCCATGTACCAGATTTTGCCAATGGCTCATAGAATCACTGTTGAAAATTTCAGAACTGAGCTCCTCAGATGATTCAGGTGCAGGAATTCTTGAAACTTTTGGACTTGTGAGAGCCTCAGACTAGTCAAGGCTCTCCACCAAAACAATATTTTGACCAGAAGAACTTTCTTAAAACTTACCAGGTTCTTCCTCTCTATAAATTTGCTTTGCATATCCATCAGGATTTCCACTGTTAGATGTGAAGTCACCAAATGGAAGCATCAAGAATGGAACTGGTGGACCTGTAGCAACAAATGTCCCGGGAAAAATCTTAGAACAATTCACACCCCTCTGCCAGGAAGTGCCAACTAGCACTGGTGCAATGGGGATCAGTGGATCTGATTGTTTTTGTTCTGATTCATATTCAGCTAAATGCTTGCTTCTCGCATGTAAGGTAGCCAAGTTGCAGATTCTATGATTCTTTCAGACATGTCATTTTCCATGGTTGACAGAGGTATCCAAACGGAGGTGTCATCATCTATTTTTGAAGAAATATGATCAGATGAACCCTCAAAGTGTAACGTGTTGTTTTCTTTTCCAAAAGCTGAAGTTAAAACAGAATAAGAAGCTGGTCTGCTTCCTCACTTGTTCCTTGCTAACCTCGGGAATTTTGCAGCTGACTGATCCCTAAGATATTCTGATGCAGGCTTGCTTCTGGAAGAACTAGCCCATGATAAAGTGGAGAACCTTGTGTTTGAACTCCTGAAGTTTGATTGAAGATCACTTCCGCTACTTGTTTTAGCTTGAAATGGATCATTGTAATTTTCTTTGGTCAATCTTCTGCCTTCTCTACCCAACTTATTATTCTGTTCCTGAGGTAAATAACCAGAACTAATGTCTCTTACCACAGGACTAGGACTCAAACCACCATCCAATTTTTGTTCTTACCATCAAGATGAATCTGAGGACCACCGTCACCAAAATTAGATCCTTCTGAAAGAACAACATCATCTTCATTCGGGTTGCCATGACCATTATTCTCTGAGTTCAGCTCTGTCACAGCAGAATCATCATTAAAACTCTCCAAATTATCTACATTTGACCTATATGTGGCAACATGAAAATAATTGGGCACAGGGAAAGAAGAGTTTGTCCAAATTGCATATTTGGTTCCCAAGGAGGTCCAATCAATGATAGATTAGAGGGTACATCTCCAGCCAAATTTTCCTTGGCATAACCTGTTGAAGTTGAAAGTGAAGAAAACGTTAGAGGCAGAGGAAGAGGAGCTAGATGCATTGGCAATTGAACTTGTCCATTAAACCAATGAATCTCAGACGACTCCATCATATTCACCAAATCCTGTTCTAGTTACTGCATCTCTAATTTCTCTGAAACAGAAGCTAGTTCCTCCATTGCAGTGAAGCCAACATCACCATGATAGCTTTTCAAAACAACGTTTGCATCAGAAGCAACTTCAAGGTTCTTTCGACATAAAGTCTGCCTCACTGATATACAAGCATCAAGAGAACACTTTGAACTTTGATTGTCTGTAAATTCAGATCTCAAGTTTTTTCGTCTGTTATCAGAGTCAATCTTGGCAGGAAACTGGATTTTTTCTGTTTCTATAACTCTTTGATGCCTTCCCTGAGATGAATCTATGGAGACCTCTGTCAGCTCAGGACTATATCTCGTCCTTGCAAACTGAAATCTACTCAATTCTTCCTGGTCATTGACAGAACAATTAGAATTTAACAGTTTTTGGCTTTTGTCAGTTTGAACAGATCCACTAAGGCTATTGCTTGTTTTGATGCTGATTAGTAAGTCTTGAGTTAATTTGCTTTCTGTAATATATCTGGCTCTGAGCACAAGAAACTACAGATGGATTGTTTATTCTGAATATGTTTGGATTGTTGGCAAGGACTTCAGAGGTGGCATTATGTAAACCATCATCAGTTTCAGCCAGATGCTCTTCCCCAATCTGCAACACAATATTTTCAATCTTCTTGTTGACACTTGTAGTGCTTTTTAAGTTGTTTGATTCTTCAACTGGAACAGTTTTCAGTGGTTGTAAGTGCCATAAATTCTAAGCTAACATCAGGGCGATCACCACTCATATGCCTTTTCCATGTGTTCATAAAGAACTGATTCACTTCGGTAATTATGTCATCTTCTGGAGATTCAATTAACCTGGCCAATCTTTTGGCCCCAAATGCAAAAGCACTAGGTATCCTGAAGAAATTGCCTGACAAAAAGATGTTATGCATAATTTCATTTAGAAGGCATAAAAAAAAACACCAACACACTCTCTCCGCCACATAAACACAAAAAAAGAAACGAATGGCTAACAATGAATGCAGATGTAACTGATCCAATGCACAAAGATGTGCAACCTTACATGCACAAAGTTGTATCTTATGCATGCACAGGATGGACTGATGGAAGATGGGCTATCAAAGTTTTCAAACTTCTAAAGTGAAACACAAATGTTCCATATAAAATATAACACTGAGCAATATGTTGTATAATAGACAGCTAAATCAAGCTTTAAGAAAAATATATATGTCTATATATACATCTGTAGGTTCTTTTGTGATACTGAGTCCAGAAAACAAAAAATAGGTATTGGTACAACATCAAGTGTCCAATGAATTGATACAAACTAATGCACAGTCCCACTTTATGTGTGAATGCTTAAATGCTATTACCACTAAAAGTTTTCCACTCAACCAACAACAAACATGTTGTCTGATAATGCATTGCATGCATCCCAGATTCTGGTAAAACCAAATTCCAAACCGATTACCATTGATCGGGCAGACAGCATAACTTCTAGAAATTTCATACAAAAAAATCCAAAACTCAAGCATAAGAACATCCAAAAAAACAAATCCAAATATTCCAAATTTGACACTACAAAAATAAAATACAACTAGAAACCAAAATATTCTGTTGTCCTTTACAACTAGTTTCAAATTTTGTCAAGCAAAAAAGGGAAAAACCTTCCTGAGTTGAGGTTAACTATTTGAGCCAACATTTGGGCAATGATCTCCAAATCTTGAAACAATTACATGTAATAATATTTAAAAAATAATCAAATTAACTTAATTAATTAGGCAGATTAAACATGACCATAACATCAGTGAGAATGTTAGCAGATAGCATGGCTCCTGCCAACTGGAATTTAATGTTCAAGAGAAACCTTTGCTCACACTGCGTCCAAGATTGTTGTTTGTGCGTAGAGGATTAACAACATTGAAATGCTTTGGAACAAAGGGTTGACTGTGGGTTTCTTTACCACCTGGAGTGAAAGAAAATACTGAACTGCAATTGTCAAGAAAGCTTTTACTAAACAAGTAAACAACAACTTGCTGTTATCCTTTCGAGGAGGTTCCGCTGCATAAAATTCATCAGGCACAATCATAGAAACATAAGACGTTTTAGCTCCAATATGCTGCAAAAAAATAAACATAAACTTACCGGTCATATCTGGAAGTGAACTGATAGGAATGGTCCCCAAAGACGAACACAATAGTTACCCCAATCAAAGTTGCCAAAGAATTCTAGAAAATGATATAAGACCTGTGGAGGCAAAATTTGGGACTAAAACTATGTATAAATTAAGTGGTGAGCAAAATAGAAATGTTTAATGCAACTAAATTTAGGTCACCTCAAGTTGGCCAGCAAATGAACTATTGAAGACATGAAATATGTAAAGAACCAAAGTCTCCAGGGCATATGTAGATATAAGTCCATGATGAGCACCAAGAATTCAACTTTCATAGTAACACCAAGCTTTAATTAATATAATACTCCGCTTGAATAGATGATTTTTGATTTATAACATTGTATATCTATGAAAAAGCAGAAGGTCAGTGAATCATAATCATGCATGAGCTAAACTGCTTCCAAGAGATGTGACCAAGAAGTTCAAAAGCACCACATACTAACCTCTTCAAAGAAACAAAGTGTGCATAGGCCACCGACCTGATTGAAAGAGATGCCCATGACAATAACACGTTACAATTTTGACCTGTAGTGGGATGGAAATTATACCAAAATGAACATTGAAATGTAACCAAATCTAACATCAAAATCTGGATCTGAATGAATGGCAAGAGCATCTTATACACTTTCAGCATATAGAACATCAAGGAGATAATTTAAAGGCAGAAGAAATTGATACAAAAGAAATTTCTATAACCCAACGATTACAAAACCAGCTCTGATACCAAAGTTAAATTTACCATTAGGATCAATTGTCTTATTTCACTTGAGATGCATCTAGGAGAATTTTATCCTAAAAAGACCTCAAAAATTAATGCAATTTTACACCCTGTCCAAATTGAGGTGGATTACAAATCAATCAAATGACTCTCCCCAACATGTAACTAAAGATTTGAACAAAGACCTTATAAAATGAGAAAAAAAGAAATCATGACCTCCAATCCAAACATATTACAGGTTCAGTATAGAATTGACTCAACTCTAACTTAAACTAAGCTTAAACCCTTTGCATCAGATTGCATCATGCAAGCACGAGGCTGATCTACATAAGAATAAGTTAGACATACACCTAAAATATTAGTTGGTGGTGATGTCCAAGATCCACTCACCAAAGGTTTAGGTTCAAGACCTCATCCAACAGATTTTTACACCTAAAATATTGGTATGACAGGGTTTTAAACTTCTTCCAACAAATTTTACACCTATTATGTTAGTGTAATGGTATATCAAACATACTTGCCAAAGAGTTCGAAAATTCATCCAATAAATTTAACACCTAGAATATTGATATGGTGATATTTTACAAGATCCACTTACCACATGTTGTGGGTTAGAAGTTTCATCTATCGAGAACTTAAAACCTATTTCAATAAATTTCATACTTCAAAAATTGATCTGAGATTCTCATGTACCAAACTCACCTAACAAAGGTTTAGGGGTTCAACTTAATACCAATATTATATCAATAACAGTTAAGCCTGTGAGGAAAATTATAAGCCAAATAACACAATTAGAAACATATAGGATTGACAGCAGTGTAGCTGTGTCCGGCAGCATGTTAGCATCAATTGAATAGGACTGAAAGAATAAAAACAGGTTAAATCCTGTCACACCTCTGCTTGGATGTATTTAACTTGTTTTACACAAAATTCAGCATTCTCGCTCTTTCTTCATTCTCCAATACACCACAAACTGCAGTGGCCCATGCATCCTTCAAATTTTTGGTATCACTGAATGCAGTCAGGTCAATGTCTCCATCAGGTAAATAGGTCTTGAGAGGTACTGATCCAAATGTGGAAACCTAAAAACCAGCATGAAGGTTAAAATTTGAGGTAGCACACACGTTAGCAAGATTAACGAAAAAACAAAACCCATCTACAAGGAGCCATATCTACATTCTACAGAAGTATGTAAAGCATATTTACATTATCAGTCTTAAGAAGATCCATCTTTTAGATGGCTGCTTACTTTGCAGAAACATTAAAAGAGCCAAAAAGCATCGTCCTCAAGTATTACCAATCAGTATTTTTGTCAGTAAGTGTAATGGTAAAATTAACATTCAAGATGTGTGCTTAATTTTCTGTTTTACAATAACTGATAATATATTAAAGAAGTGCAAGTTTATTACTTAAACAACTATTATCTGGCTGTAGGAAGCAAAAAGCACATGAGAAAATACTCACCCGGCAGGAGAAGCACTTCAGGATGAGCCACTGGACATAATTGGCTACAGCATTTCTGTGCTCCTCAGATGGTTGATTGGGCTGAATACGTGCAATCAGCTCTGCAGTTTGTCCCTCTACCTTAAGCCATCTGTCTGCATCAAGCACTCGGGTCAATTTGGCTGTTACCTCAGACAGAAGGCCATTGGGCAATGAGCCACTAAGCTGCGCACAGCCTCCATGATCGCCCATGTGAGGCTACTGTGATGTAACTATCCAGTGCCCACGCAAGTACCTCCTTTCCTCCCCGCTTCCAGTGCTAAAAAGTTGAAAAGCCAAATCTATTTGCTATAAATGCTGCATAGTTGCACAAAGTAGCTGCTAAAAAATGCATCGGAACAGCGAAATTGATAAGCCTAGTCTCAGATCCTCAGCCATAATGAGAACTGGAAGTAGAAACACCAAGTCTTTTGGTCCCAACACGAAGAAGTCAGCATGCCAGATAGTAATCAAACAAACTATCCTCCACCAGCGGTATCAGATGAGCAAATTTACCCCAGTTGAAGAGTAGACGAAACTTAATCGACAACAGAACAGACAAATTTCCGTACCACACCGCTGTATCCAACTAAAGCCCAATCAATCGAGGCCCTAAACTCGAGCGATCGAACCAACCAACGGAGGATAGCGCCATGCGGCAACATTCCCCCGGTGCCGTGAAACTCGACCGACCGACGACGGGGCAACGAAACCAAGGTTCCATCAACCGCCGCAAAACCTAGAAGCGGAGGGGAAACGAGACGGAAACCTAAAAAGCAAATGCAACGAGAGAGGAACCCAAGGATTGAGGCGGCGACGGCCTAAAGCGCACCTCCAGACGAGGGCTCGAGCGGAGGGTACAAAGATCTCGCAGCGGAGATCGAGGAAGCGAGCAAGCTTGCGAGGAGGAGGAGAGGAATAAAAGGAGACATGACTGGAAAGAGAGGGATCTGCATCAGCGTACAAACCTTTTTTCAACGGACGCTTCATCTCGTTATATATGTGGAAGTTGTCGGTTTGCCTCTTGGCCATTCGAGTCTTATGGTTTTACATATCTATCCCTCCACAGTTTGGTAAAAACATATTCGCCATTATAAATTTTAATATCACATATATATTCTTAAAAGATGTTATGTTTTGCAATACATATGTATATATGTATATATGTATATATGTATATATATATATGTATATACATATATGTATATATATATATGTATATATATATGTGTATATATATATATATATATATATATATATATGTATATATATGTATATATATATATATATATATATGTATATATATATATGTATATATATACATATATATACATATGCTTCATAAACTAAAGCTAACAACTACTAATTATGATTATCACTAAATTATTTTTAAAAAAATTATAAATATCTAAAATGTATTTTATTATTTTCATCAATTATTTAACCTTACATTTAAATTTCAAACTATACATGCTTTAAATGGGCAAATACAAAAAGCACTAACTTAGGAGAAATATTCGACTATTTTATCCTAAATAGTAAATTCATCCTAGAGATTAATGTACAATAAAAGCATATGTCCTAACAATTTGGAATTGATTATATGAAGCTTTTATCATTATAAAATATATTAGAAATTATATATTTAGTAAAATTAAGAGTATTTAAATTTTTTTATTTATAATTTTTATTAAAAATTTATTAATTTTTCTATCTCTTCTCATATCATTAAAAATAATTATTTTATATCTTCTAACTATCACATCTATAGATCTATTAAGTTAGATATGTCTATTTAAGATGGTATAGCATATGTCTATACCATCTTAAATTATCCTATTTATGAATAAAAAATTATTATCCAATTTATATAAGTTACAAACGATAGTGTTTATATAGGAGCTAACAATATATTTTAGGTCATGAACTTGCTAGATTGATCAAATATGAAGTATATGCTCAGCTTTGGGTTTGTGAGACAAATAATTTTTATTATCATCTGCTTTATGTATCCTTTTAACTATCAAAAAGACTTTCTCTCATCACATTGAGGCAAGCGAAGACGTGTTTTTAATCCTTTTAACACATGTTTCCCCTTGCAGAAAGGAATATAGAAATTACATCCATCTTAGTAATGGTATATATGTTGCCACTGAAGGCAATAATCAGTGATGAGGGACGGTTTGTTTCTTTATATGTATTAATGGATCACATTGAGCGCCTTTTATTGCATATCTTTGAAGGAAACAACTATAAAAAAATATTGCATTCCTTTATCTTTTAGGAGTACAAACAACACAGGTACACATGTACCTGTACATGTTTATTTATGTATCCATGTGTAGCATATTCACATTCCCGATCTGCACCAAGAACACAATAATAGTGTCATGCTAATTGCAATTGACAAGTACTGGGAGCCCATACTTTCATCTCATCCAAAGTGGAGAGCACCTTATTCTTCAACAGAGCATGAACAAGCCAATGATCCTTGCATCATTATTCCAGTCCCAGCTCAATTACTTGCATCCTGTCTTATGCATATCAACATAAGGTTAAATATGGAATTTGCAAAACTACAATGGAGAGAAACATGTTTGCAACAAAACATACTAATATGCTAGCCATATAACAAGTATCTTCATGAATTGATAAAACTAATTTGACTTTGAATTTTGTGTTTCATTAAGTAACCATTATATATAAGAGAGATGAATTCAAGATAAGCATGCACAGTTTTGCAAATATTAACAGGTTCCAGAGACATGGGCAGGCAGAAAGTAAAATCCTTCAGTACATATACATGTAAGCATAAGAGAAGTTCATATGCAAAGCCATGAAATGAATCCATCAACTGTTTACACTGCTAAATGCACATGCAGTCAGCATAAGAGTTCCTGGTATTTACAAAGCTTCTGCATTCGAAGGGGCACAATGGTTACATAAGTGACAACAGCAACAGGGACATGCTGCTTTTTCCTTGAAGCATGTACGAACTTCTTATATATTTGAATGCATAATTTTCCCTTTCTTTAGTTCTCGTCTGGTAGGAAGAAATCAAACTTGACATCAACGATGCCTGATGTTTCTCCAGTGTCTTTAAACTCGATGCTTGATATTTTCCCTATGTAATCTTCTTCAGAATCTTGGTGCTCCGGCAGCACACGCTGGATGGGAACGGTTACCGAATAGACAGTACCAAGGTCTGTGTCAGTGGACACATTAAGTTGAACTTTGTCCTGCGAGTCAATCTCCACAAATTTGGATAAGGCTTCGATTATATTGCCCACAATCTTTTGCTTCGCTTCATCGCTGATTGCACATCTATCAGAGAATAATATCATTTTAAGCCTCTGCTTTGCGATTCTTGCATTTGTATTCCTTCTTGCTTTCATGGTGGGAAATAATAATTTCCATGCCAAACCAAGGCGATCAAAGAAGCTCATATTGACAACATTTAAAAGGATACTGTCAGCATCTTGGTTTATCGTTGGTGACAAATTATTTCTTCCAAGCCCAGGGCAAACTTGGCTGTGGTTTGCTGTATGAGTAGCTAATGATTCCATATGCAGCCATTTCTGTGCAATTTTGAGATCACTAGCTCTATTAAGGAAATGACCAAAGTGTACCTGGTTTATAGGACAGCATAAAATGCTTCTCAATTATAGAGGACTGAGGACAGAGAAGATCCAAAGATATAATCATAATAAAACAGTTATGAGAACATAGCAGCTAGAACTTCTTATAACTCAAAATATTACATGCAAAAATAACTTTAGCATAGAAGTAAACGAATGAACCCCTGATTCCATTCAAGTGCATGGTAGATTTTCTTTTTTCTTTTATTTTGCATTTATGACAATTCACAAGTGGAGTAACAGTTGTTGATAGTTCTATCCTGTGTTGTTTTTGTTGCAGACAATAAGTTAGAAGCTGCTAAGTATGGTTAGAAATGTTATTCAACAGAGATTTGCATGCCATTCATTTCCTGTTAAGTCTACAAAATGCTATTTCTTCTAATATCTATAATCCTAAATTACCGCTAGTTTGTTGCTATTGTTGTGATATTCATAATCCTTAAGCAACTAAACATGCATAAATATACATGAGGTTGTATGAGCCTATTTAGCTCTGAAGAACGAAGGGTAGAATGGACTAATTGCAGACCCTGTTTAAAATAAACCATTAGCTAACGACAACTAGACCAAACTGAACTATGACCATCTGCGTCACGAATATTATTATACAACACTATAGGAGGTATAGACACTATTGCTTCAAGACTTTGTGCTTTGGATAAATGTTTAGATGTTGCACTAAGGGCATAATGAAAAACATTAACAGGAATCTCGGTTCACCTTTTCAAAAGCATAATAGAATATACTCTGTAATTAGGAGTAATATCTAAATCATGCTAACAAGAAAGTGAATCTCCTCCCAACCATAGGTGGGATGACTATGCAAATCTTTTCCTGCTACCGAGCTTTGTTAAAGGAAATGCTCTAATCAAACTAAGACCCATCAAAACCATTTTATTTGCTTCTAAAAAATATCTTCTGAGGTTTTTTCTCTCTTCGCATCATTAATCTACAAATTATCTTTGGATATATGCGTACCACTTTATAAGGTTTTCCATTAATTTGTCCACCATATGAACAACCCTTGATCATTCACAAATGTAGCGTTAGATGTTCCACTTAAAACACGATGTCAATCACTTACTAAGACATGCTTACTAGAAAAACAAAAAAATAATTGCTTCCATACCGCGTCGACCATGGCTTTTTGCCCTCAAATTATGCATCATTAAGAAGGCAGAACGAGGGTTTAATATTCACAATTAGAGTTCCGCAACAGCTCCTTCCATCTATTGTCCTCCATTACTCAGAATTAGGTCTTATGCTTTTCAGATTCAACAAACAATAAATCTCGGGAAAACGGAGATTTTTTTTAATGCAATGAGCATCATCCTCATCGACTCTTTTAAGAACATAATCCTGTCAATAACTCAAGAAAAGAGACTCAGCACACAAATAAGGAAAAGGAAAAAGTAATGCGAAACCGATCTCAAGTAAGAGGAGTCTCCGCAACTCACCCTAACTCACACATGGGACAACTCCTACAACCCCAGAAAGCAAAATCCAACAAACCTTTAGTACTTCCATAGGGCTTAAATTAGAGAGAGAGAGAGAGAGAGAGAGAGAGAGAGAGAGAGAGAGAGAGAGAGAGAGAGAGAGAGAGAGAGAGAGAGAGAGAGAGAGACCTTGGAGGAAGGAACAATGGACTTGAGAGGGCGGTAATTGGGATGCGGAGTACAGGCCCCGACGAGCACCTTGAGATCTCCGGAGATCGCCATTTGCTACTGCCTCACTCACATACCGCTCGCAGAAGACAAAGTTATGAGAGTAATGTGCCCTACGCCTTTTAATTTTCTTTTGTTATTATTTTTATTTTTCCCTTGAGTTAAAAAAAGGTATATTAATTATTAAAAAAACTTAAATTTACTTTAAAAAATTTCTTAATGAAAAAATTATAAACTTAAATTAAATATTGTTATTCAGTAGTTAATCTTTTAATTGGGGCGTGTAACGGAGGATCTTAATACAATCTCAATTAAGATAAATTTTCTATTCTCAATTTTTTTAGAGCAATTTTCCTGAAATGTTCTTTTTTTTCTCCGAAGGATGTCACCTTTTTTATTTTTATTTTGCAAATGGTGCCCAAATTATGCCCATTTTTTTAAAGTATCTTCAAAATAATTTTTCAAAATGTTTTTAATATCTGAAGTATACGCAAAGCGTGTCTCCTATCTTAATACCAAATTCTTATTTTTTTTAAAAAAAGTATATCTAAAATATTTTTTACCAGTCCTAATATTGAGTATTCGATCATCACAATACTATAAACATAAAAATAAAATAAATAGATTCATAACCTTAACCAAACTAATCTAAGTCTAAAAATTCAGTATCATAGGTCAATGAACAATGACAATTAAAGATGTACAATAAATATTTTTTTTAATAATTTTATAATATTTTTAACATTATAATAAAAAATATAATGCTATTAAAAAATATTATAAGTGAGACAAATGAAATCAAAATATACTAAAAATTATTTGATATATCATACTATATTCAAATAGATATTTATAGTAGTTTTGGAGTAACATCACTCAAATAGAGATTAAAAAAAAAATAGCTCATTACAGGATTTTGATCATCAAAATAAAAATACAGTAAAACCTATTTGAAAACATAGTAAATGATCCAAATGAACTTTTAACATCAATCAAACTAATTATAAGTATAAAAATATGATATCATAATGTTCTATTGAAATGATAATCAACGAAATATAATATTATGTCACTTACAATGTTTTTCAATAGTTTTATCGTGCTTTTAACACACCAATAAAAATGCTATAAATATTATTAAAAAATTACTATAAACAAGTCAAATGAAAACACTGTAATGATTTAAAATTGATGAGAAAAATTAGTAGAAAAAGTATACTTGAAGTTGGTGAGGAGTATTTTAGGTATTATTTAAATTAGAGGTACCATTTGGGAAAAACAATAGAGAGTCCCATTTGAAAAAAATAATAATATTTTTTTAAAGAAAATACCTTATATATATATTTATATGAAAACATTATTATTGTTATCATTATTAGTAGTAATAGCAACAGAGAAAAGCTCACTGTGAGGGTCCAAGAAGTCTCCGTTAAGCCAGCCAGGCCTTCCGGTGGCACTCCTGTCGGCTCAGGGAACATATTGATTGGCACAAGTTAGCACGTACGCAGAAATTGAAGGTACATGAAAAGAAAATTAGATAAATAAAGAATTTTAGTTCAACTGTACGTTTCTTGGCTTATCAAATTCCTCTAATTTGATGTTCATCTTTTGTGCCGGAATAAGGTTATATATATTAATCCTTCCGCAACTTCACGTTGATTGAAGTCTCCTCCTCTTATAATTTCATTTAATCTCCTTATGAGTTTTTGCATTTTTTAACTTTCCAAAAGTTATACCAATCTCTTGAAGCTTATACCAACCTTAGATTTATGATCATATAAATCTTTTCTTTTAAGTAAAAGAAAGTTTCGATACCAATACGCTTTGGTCCCAAAAGAATACTTAAAAAAAGTCAATAATGTAAAATGAAAATATCAAAATAGTGCATGCATAATTTATATGATTTAACATCTTTATATTAAATATTCAGAATTTTCTCTATGTGAGAATAATTATAATACAATGCACATAAATTCTTTCTAAATTAGCTTCAACTCAAATAAAAAGATCAAGAACTCCTCCCTAAATTAGCTTCAACTCAAATGCTCACTCTAATAAAACATGTATCAAAGCATAATACCAGAAGTTTACCTACCAAGAGCTTTAGCTTATATAATTAGCTACTCCTAATATCTCGATCCTTACGTTCTTAAATATTACATTGGGATCCTTATATTTACGAAAGTAAATCATTTAATCTTATTTCTCCTCACACCATCGATTCTATTGACGAAAATACTGTACGTGCTCAATAATAAACTGAAGTGAGATAAAATTATCACATGCTCAGTAATAAATCCTATGATATTTTAATTTATAGAATCGATGACATCAAAAGAAACGAGATTAAATATTTTAATTTTAGGATCTAATATAATTTTTAAAATTATAAAAATTAAAATACTAAAATTAGTTAATTATAATAGATAATATGTAAGTAGTCCACCCACCAATCGAATTATAATTTTCTGTTCCTACAAAAAGTCTTCAAACATTGTCAGCTTCAACATTTGCTGCTTGTTTGTTGAAGCTGTCAAATTAAGCCTCCGCGAACACTGCTCTATCACCTAGCCGACCTCAACAATACGTAGCTCTGCATTCTCTTCGTAGGCTGAAGTCAATATACCAAGACAAAATATTTTAAAGAGTCAAAGCTGTTGCAAAGCACAAACCAAATTGCACTAAACAATTAATGTGTGGCATCATACCGGTTTTGGTCGGAGACTGACTTGTCAGGCTGAAACTCTTGAGAAGAAGGACGTGATAGCAGCATGGGAGGAAGAAGGGCAAGCGTTCCTACCTGATCTGATTCCAAGGATTTGGATGGTTGAAAGCGAAGAAACAGGGAAGATAGATCGAGGAGCAAGCACCGGTCTTCTCTTCCATCAATCATAGTAGCTGTAACATGTCGAAAGAGGAAGTGAGATTCCCTCCTTGTTTCTTCCTCGGCCTGTACCTGATTCTTATCACAGGTACTCCTTGCACACACCATTAATCTTCCTTTCAGATGTTTGATGCACAGTTTCTTTCAGTATGTCTTGTCAGATCCTGTAGAAGCATTCTTCTCAAAAACTTGTTTTTGCTCGGTCCGCTACAACAGGTCAGGCAATCTCTGCCGCGACAGACAGAGAAGTCCTGCTCCAGCTGAAGGACCATCTTGAAGCCACCAATCCGATACGCCGAGGGGCCTATGCTCGGTGGAACGCCTCCGATTCTTCCCCTTGTAATTGGCCTGGCATCACCTGCAACGATGCCGACCGCGTCACCGGCATCAATCTCGCAGAATCCAACATAAACGGGGAAATCTTCCCCGACTTTCACCTCCTTCCTGAACTCACCCACCTCGACCTTTCATCGAACACCATCGGGGGGCCCCTCCCTGCCGACCTCAACAAGTGCAGCGCCCTCGAGCATCTGAACCTCTCCGCCAACGTCATCGGCGGAGAGCTGAACTTGGCGGGCCTAACCAATCTGGTGATGCTCGACCTCACAAGCAACCGCTTCAATGGCAGTGTCCGCTCCAACTTCCCTGCAATATGTGCCAATCTCGTTAGCCTCAACATCTCGAGCAACAGCTTCTCCGGCGACGTCACGGGGTGCTTCGATCAGTGCCCGAAACTCGAGTATCTCGATCTGAGCTCCAACCTGTTCGATGGATATATATGGCAAGGCTTCCAAAACCTCCGAGAACTATTCGTCTCCGAGAACCACCTTAATGGAGAACTTTCGTCGAGCACATTCGCGTCCAATTGCGCCCTCGAAATCTTAGACCTGTCGACGAACAACTTCTCTGGGACGTTCCCCTGCTCGATCGCCAATTGCTCGAAGCTGACAAGCCTGGACCTGCGGGACAATGCATTCATGGGAGAAGTTCCCTCGGGCATTGGCTCCCTCTCGGAGCTCAACTCGCTCAGACTGGGGAATAATGCGTTCGACCGAACCATCCCAGAGGAGCTGCTGAATTGCTCCAAGTTGGTGATTCTTGATTTCAGCAGCCACGATTTCGGCGGTGACATCCCGGAAATCTTCGGCCGGTTCGTGACACTGGATCATCTGATTCTTTATGGGAATCAGTACACCGGAGGCATCGAGTCCTCCGGAATTCTCAAGCTTCCGGACCTCACGACAATGAACTTGAGCAAGAACAGGTTTTCCGGCACTCTCCCGGTCGAGATCACCACGATGCCAAAGATCAAGATCTTGATTCTCGCCAACAATGGGTTCTCCGGCAGCATTCCGCCTGCGGTCGGCGGCATGGCCAGGCTTCAGTTACTGGACCTTTCGTACAACAAGCTCACCGGCTCGATCCCTCTGGCGATCGGAAATTTGACATCCCTCCTGTGGCTGACGCTCGCAGGCAACGATCTCACCGGCAACATTCCACCAGAGATCGGCAACTGCAGCAGCTTGATGTGGTTGAACCTCGCCAATAACCGGCTCTCCGGCAGGATACCGCCGGAGATATCGGCGATTGGGAGGGACCCAAACCCAACGTTCGAGGCCAATCGCCGTGAGATCCGCCAAGTCACCTCCGTCTCCGGCGATTGCCTCACCATGAATCGGTGGCTACCGGCGAGCTACCCGCCATTCAACTTCGTCTACATGATGTTCACGAAAAGGAAATGCCGGACTACTTGGGATCGGCTCCTGCAGGGTTACGCTGTCTTCCCGATCTGCTCCAACTCGTCATCGCGACTTCTAACCAGAGGGATATCCGGCTACCTCCAGCTCTCCGGTAACCGATTCTCTGGTGGGATACCGCCGGAGATCGGCCGGATGAGGAATTTCAGTATGATCCAACTTGACGGCAACCGGCTCTCCAGCCGCCTCCCACGGGAGATAGGCCAGCTGCCGCTCGTCATATTCAACGTCTCCAGCAACCAGCTGTCCGGCGAAATCCCGCATGAGATCGGCGGCCTGCGCTGCCTCACGATCCTGGACCTCTCCCAGAACAACTTCTCCGGCGAATTGCCATCGAGCCTGAACGGCCTGTCCGAGCTGACCAAGTTCAACGTGTCCTACAACCCCTGGCTCTCCGGGATGGTGCCGTCGACAGGCCAGATCGCCACATTCGACCACGACAGCTTCCTCGGGGACCCCCTCATCAACTTCAGCTTTTGGTTGAACGGCGGACCGAGCTTCGGCTCCCCGCCGGCGCCGCCGCCCCCCGCCAGGAACAGCAGCGCCGCGGGCGGGGGCGGGCGATGGAAGTCGGTGCTGTTGGGGGTCTTCATCGCGCTCACCTTGGCCTTCGTCGGTACGCTGACGCGTACAGCTGTGAGGTGCTGGCGACGGCGGGAGCTGCAGGCGCGGGCGGAGGAGGAGAGGCGGCGGAGAAACTGGGCCTGGTGATGGTGGGGCTGGGCGGCGGCGCGGTCCACGACGGAGGTGCTGACCGTTCAAACGATGTTACAAACCCTGCGCCAGTTCCATGTATGAGAATTGACAATTGTGTTTTGGTCATAACGGGTATGGACACGACCGAGGCGCTGACGAATATGCAAATGTAGATTAGAGAAGAGTAATTAAGTATTTAAATTAACTGAAGAGAATCACATTTGACCACAAAATTGGAGTGGTCGTCGAGGAGTGTCATCCTTTTACTTTGAGCGGATTGCTTGTTAAATGTAAGCCGCCACTATTGACAATGGATAATACTCTCTTCGAGTTCAAAAAACAATAAATAGAACTTGAAATAGACTAAGTTGAATGAGCCATCACAAAAAAAAAAAAAAAAAAAAAGAGATCGAGAGATCTATACGTTTAGAATCCATTGGATAACAGGGGAATAGAGTCAAGAGTTGAAAATATGATTATTTCTTTCTTTCACTCAAAAATTATACATGAGACTTTTTCTGTCAAATATTCTAAGTAATAAAAAAAACTCAAAATATAAATAACTACACTAATTTCGAGAGAATTTAAAGATAATTTAAAGATAGTGGATATGAGATTGATGTTGATGGACTTGGACTTCCACATCTCATTCATAGCTTTTAGAGATATGTATGAGATTCAAATTTAATAATTTGTTGACTCAATATTATTTTTCAATAAAAATTTTAGTGGATGAGAGAATTATCATAAAAAGATTAAATATAAAATTAAAAAAAATAACTTCTATTATTTATAAAGGTGCTAACTATAATATTTAAAATAATAAAATTAAAAGTGTGATAAAAAGCTTATAGATGTATAAGAATATATGTTTTTTTTTATAATGATACTTGGGTGCTCTTGATAGTTTGTATATCGTTATCAGTTTCAATTCCTCTTTTTCTTTCACTAATGAAACCTCCTCTTAAAGTTTGAACAAAAGACGGTAAGCTTTGAGGATATTTTACAGTAATTGAATAAAGTTTTGATATACAATTTTGACTACTAAAACATGAGAAAGAGGACCACAATGAGAAGGATGGGTTGCTAGAGCTAGAATAGCTATGGCTAGCTAGGTTTTTGTTAAAGACTTATTTGATTTTTTTTAGATGGTGCATACCTCTTATTTTATAGGAGGGGTTCCCTAATCTTTAGGGTTGAAGGACTGGTAAGCACACATAGTTAGGACTTTTATTGTATGGCTATCATATCTCCCTTGGTGGATACCCAATTTGGATACTCTCGATAGATTATCTTTGAACAACACTTGCATATTCTCGGTAGTTTAGACATAAGATAGTAGACTTTGGATATTTCTTATAGTAGTTGGATGAAACTTTGATACGAAGCTTTGGTTGTTAAAACTCGAGGAAGAAGAATATGGTGGGAAGGATGAGTTGCTCCATATAGAATTTTTCTCTTCTCTTTT
Source organism: Musa beccarii (assembly GCA_024322285.1). Classification (NCBI taxonomy): domain Eukaryota; kingdom Viridiplantae; phylum Streptophyta; class Magnoliopsida; order Zingiberales; family Musaceae; genus Musa; species Musa beccarii. Next base: position 32,443,263 of record CM044398.1, on the reverse strand, counting down.
CTTTTTCTTATCTTTTTTATTCTAAAGCTAGAATAGCTAGAGTCGATTGAGTCTTTGCTGGAGACTTCTTTCATTTTCCTTTATATTAGGGCACACCCCTTGTTTTAAGGAGAAAAATGCTCTAAATTTTTAGGATTTAAGGTCTTTCCTTGTAAGACATATATAGTTAGGACTTTTCTTGTAGGGTTGCCACTATCTCCTTTCTTGATGGATGCTCCTATTTAGGTGAGGGCTACCTTAATTCAAGTCCTATTAGGACCTAGATCGTGGTTAGTAGACTGTTAGAATTTGAACTTCGCTTAGCCAATCAAGGTTGAATGGTGTTGAGATCATCTATAATCATGGCTCCCTCACTTAAGTAATTCATGTCTCGTTTAATCTTATTTTGAAGTTAGGAAAATTGGACTTTAGTAGCTTCTTAAAAAAACTATCTTACTATACTTGGTTTTTACCCTTTGTGTGGAACATAATTTTGATACCTTGTCGGGTGGTAGTAGACTTCTTCTTGATGATAGTATCTTTTTCAAGGGACTTCTCTTGGTCAGTCACTAAGTCTTCAATAGATGATAGCATCTCGTTTGGCTCATCATCTATTATCAAAGGCTCGAACAGTTTCAAATTCTTGACATTCACAACTGCATACATCTCCATGTAGGACAACAACTCGAGTTGACATGTATTGTCTCCAATCTGCTTCAAGATTTTGAATAATTCATATCGAATGAGCTTTAGCTTTTTTCATTCTGTTTTGAGTCATTCTTTTCTAAGGTATGGCTACGCAAGATCTCCCTCATATAATCATTCTTTGACATGGAGCCAGTTGTGTCATTTTTTATAATTTTTGTTGACTTCGTTGAAGTTATTTCTCAATCTCTTCATGCACCTTGCAAATGCTCTTGAAAATTTTTTGGGCTTGATGTGTTACACTACTTTTGTCAGAGGTAGCAATTCTGAATTGATCGTAAACTACAAATCAAAAGGACTTTGAGATAAATAACCCAAGTATACCTTAAATGATGATATGTTGGTAGAACTATGCACTACTCGATTGAAAGTAAACTGAAGGTATAGTAAGCATTATTCTAATATCTTTAGATGCTAGGAGTTATATTTCCGAAGGTGATGAATCATGATACGATTCACTATTTTAATTTGGCTATTGGCTTGTGGATAAATGGTTATGCTTTTCTTCAAATTGGTGTCTATCATGGTCAAGAGTGAACTTCAAAAATTATTCAAGAAACACCCATCATGGGTTAGACACTATGGAACTCGAAAAGCCTAAGTGTGTCCATAGGTGTTGAAAGAATAGTTAAGCTACTCCTTCTCGAGTGATGGATTTCTTATAAGGCATGAGCACCACTATCCTTGATTACTTATCGACCACTATAAATAGATATTTGTATCCTCATCTTATCATATCACCCAAGAAGTCCATAGATATACTCTCCCATGATCATGATAGAATGAGGAACGAAGTATACAACTCTAATTTTCAATTGATTGATTTTGAAGTGATGCAAAGGATACATCCTCGCATGAATGAAGCCACGTCAAGCTGCATCTGAGGCTAGTAAAAATGTTGTTGTAAGTTTATCAAAGTCTTGTTCATGCCTAAGCATCCTATGACTTTCCATTATTACATCTTTTTGCATCCAATTCATGCGATCTGCTTTCTTTGGTACATAAGTTTGAGTACCTTTGTAAAGCAGTCCTCCTTGCATGAATTCTACATCAATTCTTACTTTAATGTTCTTTATAATATTTTAAAATTCTGGGTCTTTCATATACATGTTCGTATAATCTTCATGAAAACTAAGTATTTACCTGCGTATGTATAAACAAGCAAAAACTCTTGTATCCAATTCATGTGATTTACTTTCTTTGGTATACAAGTTTGACCACCTTTATAGAATAGTCCTTCAATGTATTATGTTTGCATAATTATCAAAGTCTTATTCATGCCTAAGCGTCTTATGACTTTCGATGAGTATGCTTCTTACATCCAATTCATGCGATCCACTTTCTTTGGTACATAAGTTTGAGCACCAATATAGAGTAGTCCTCCTTGGAGCATGAATTTTATGTTGATTCTTGCTTTGATGTTCATTCTCTATCATGTCTTCGAATTCTGGGTCTTTTGTATATATGTCCACATAATCCTCATGAAAACTATCTATAACCTCTGTATGCACAGACAATCAAAGATTCATAATCGGAGGGTTATAATAAGATGTCAGCTAACTTGTTTTATACTTCCTTTTTATATTTGATCATCAAGTTAAATTGCTATCGATATGACATCCACTTCTTATGTCATACTTATTATAATTTGGATTGTCTCTAAAGGTATTGAAGTGGCCTATGATCGATATAGATAATCGTCTCCTTCTCTGAGAGATACATGCATAATTCTTTATCATAAATGGAATAATTCTTCTGAGATCTTTAACATCTCAGAGTGGCGTGTCATGGGTCAATCATCTTGTATCAACACAGCTCCCATTATGTATACTGATGCATCTGCCTCCAGCTCAAACAATTGTTGTAGATTCGGGAAGGCTAGCATAGGCACATCACTGATCTTTCTCTTCAGAAAGTGAAACATATCATCATGTTTTTTTCATTCACTTGAACCTTTGACCTACTTTGGTGAGGAAATGGAAAGAAGCTGTAAGAATGAAGAAATTTTAGATGAACTTTCCTAGGTATTAACATACACCTAGACAGCTTTGAACTTTTATGACTATCCTTAGTTTTAGCCACTCTCGAATCACATTGACATTGACTAAGTCATCTAAATTCTTCCTCCACCAAAGATAAGCCAAGGTAGATGAGATTTCTTATATCAAATTTATGTTTCTTTGGGTTGAGCCATAGTGAGTGCTTCATCAAGGGCTTGAACTTCTTTTGTGCATGCTCAACTTGCTCTTCATGTGTCTTACTATAAATGAGGATGTCATCGAGGTAGACAATGGTAAATTCTCCAAGGGCATAGCAGATCATTCATAAGTCATATAAAAGTGCCCAAAGCATTTCATAGAGCATAGTGGGTTGTAGTTGAATAGCCACCATGGCAGGTTGTTTTCCAAGTAATTTCTTCTTAGATTCAAACTTGATGATATCCTTTTTTTAGATCCAGCTTTAAGAAAACCATAGCAAGTTGTAGTTGGTCCATTAAATCATAAATCAATGATAGTAGGTGTTGGTTCTTCACTATAATCATGTTCAAGGTGTGATAGTTGATGCACATGTACCAACATTTATTTTTCTTTAGTACTATTGCTATTGGTGAGTTACAAGGGGAACAACTCCACTAATGCCACTCTCGATAAGCTTAGCAACTTATCTCCAAATTTTTTTACTTTTTATAATCAAACTCTAGTACATGCTAAGATTTGACAAAGGGGCATAAGAGATAAGCTAAATTTTATTCTCTATTACATGCGATAGGGGATGATCGCTACATTCGTAAAAAAGCTTCAGATTCTTGCTGATGAGTTACTATAGGTCTTTATCTTTAGTATTTTATAGACCGATGCCAAGACTAATGCTTGTGTCACTATTGTAATCAATCGGATAAGTAGGAGCATAAACTCTCAGAATGCATTCATCATCCTCTTTGCTTGGGTGATCGTCACTAGGTCGATTAGCTATCTACTTCGATCCTTTTTAACGATTAACATTTTTTTCCTTCTTTTGAAACATGTATTGCTGGGGTTAATGATAGTAGATGACTTCTTGATCCCAAAAGTACAATCTCTTGAAGATGACTTGACATATATTGAGGAGCATCACATTGCATGTCACCTAGTTGATATATTTGTTGGCAATCATAAATTTAAATATGCACATGTGATCTATCCTTATCTTGATGTCTCTGTAGATCCACTCCAGTATATGACTTCGAATGAGGAGTGGTCATGAGTACATGTTTTTGTACTAAGTTTGTCGAGACGAGATTCTTTTGGTTTGTAGTATTGATAATCGCATTGATAACCTTTTGTTTCAATTGGATCTTGAGAATAAATAATTTTTCTTAAACTTATATACTGGGGTCAGATTCAATTTTGTACCTTTCAGTCTAGTCATCAGTAATAAACTTTGATCCAAGTGTTAAACTAGTACTAGTTTAGCTTGATTTTTTTTTTATAGTTGTGGTTATCATATCCCAATTCTGATTGTTCTTTTTTCCCTTCCTCAAGAAGAGTTTGGGATAAATCTTCTAGCACTTCTCTCGTGTATATCCTATAATTTTATAATGATCATAAAATAAATTATTTCTTTTAGAAAAAAAGTTTTATCGCCCTCGGGAATCTTCTTGGCTTTCGAGTGCATCCCTTTTATCTTTTCCATGTTCTTCTTATTATGGATTTGATTCTTTTTCTTGATCGTCATTGTCATTATACTCACTATTGTGATATCATGAGTTTTGAAAAGCTCAATTATGTGATTATCTAAGCATAGAGGTTAGTAATGTATTTCATCATCATCGAGTATGCTAGTTATAGGTGTTTTACAAGCTAATCACGTGAGTGATGACACATGTGATATGCTGTATAATCTCTTTTGATTAATATTAATAATAATATTTTCTCACTTTATATTATGTAATGAATATATATTGTAATATCATTAGATCTGTGCAATAGGAATTGGATCATAATGAGATTATGATAATAAGACTAATTCACCTTTAAATATAAATCATAATATTCCTGGTTATAAGTTACTTAGAGAAATACATCAATATAACCAGACAAACCGGTATAATATATACTCGTCTATATAAAGGCAATTGGTCTCAGAGCTGTTTGTGTGAGGACACTAGGGATATAGTGTAAGTGCTCATTGGATAATGAGTTCACTGAATAATTTGCTTATAAAATACTAGATAGTTAATAATACATCATCATCAGATAGTGATTCCGTAATCCCAATTGTGTATCTGGTCTTTAAACTTAAGACACTAAAAATAATCTGTTTGAGTACTTCATTCTTTGATACCGAACTTATAGGTCTGGAAGTTTCAGATTTATCATAGTCGGTTATTGAGAATGATATCTAACCTTACAAAGGTAATTAAATATCAATAGAGGATCATCCATTTTTGATATCATGAGGATAATATTTTATGTTTTCACTCAGGCAAATCCCTAACTAGAGTCAATCAGATTAAAAGAATCTAATAAGAGTGAGACTCGAATTGAGAGAAAAAAAATTCTCTGGGAAAATCCGATAAAAGTGAGACTTATATGGATTTCGTATGAGCCTGATAGCACTATACCCGATATACGACCTCTAGGATTTTAGATTGATGAGAGATTATAGATATATAGTGACTTAGGGCAGACAAGTCTAATGGAGTAGATCCCCCTATATTATTTGAGGACTATGGCGTAGTGGCATAGTACATTTATATTTAATAAATTGAGTGAATTATTATAAGGATAATAATTCAGTGAGTTAAAAAGAGTTTTAATAGGCACAAGTCATGGCCAGCTCGGTATTGGGCCTAGAAGGTCACATATATAGTGGACAATACGACGAATAAAGGATTAGATATAAGATATCTAATAAGCCTATGTTTTATATGAGACCCAATAGAGCTTAGAGTAGTTATTTGATAGGATCCAATATTCATTAAGCTAATGGTTATTGGATGCGGATCCAATACCCATTAAGGTATATCCATTACGATTAATAGCAGGAGCCCTCTATAAATAAGAATTGGGACTTCATGAGTCATAGGCTAGACCCAATAGCCATCGGCCTCCTATCTCCCCCTCTCAATCTCTCATTCAATCGTGAGCCCCTCCATGGTGTGAGAGGACAACAAGAGGGCTGACCCCTCTTTTGGTTATTACTACATGGTGTTGAATCTCAAATTTTGATGATGAAACCAATTGATAGTATTTATAATCTAATCTACATTTTGAGTGACATAAGACTAGCTTCGATCAGGAAGAGATAATTAAATTAGGAGGAATCGGACATCGGGCTAGAGTAGAACATGTCAGATGATTAGATGTCGAGCCGAATGATTGGTTGACATATCAGCAGAAGGCTTCGTGCCATGGGTTAAAGTATTGGGCCAAGAAGAGCAAAAATTACATCAAGAAAATCGAAGTTGCGGAGGTCAACTGGCCGATTGGGCAATAGGCCATAAGAGATGACGATGCGTAGAAGAATCAAATGAAGCGTCGATAGACTAATAACATATCGGACAATAATTGATTCGAGCTTTATAATAATTGTCTAGATCGAAGTAGGTTTAAATTATAATTGGGTTAGAATTAGACTAACTTAATTATGGGTCAATTGGGGCCAAGTTTGGGCTATGTTAGGCTAAGTGAAAAGCCCAAATAATGACCCAACATGTGGGTCAGGCAGTGGAACCATCGATAGCTCAGTCTCCAAGACATAATATCTAATACTGTGTCAGGTGATGATACCACCAGATTGGGCGATGGTACCGCCCAACATTGATGGTGGTACCGCTAGAACCTGGAAGACTCGAGATGAGGCTGGTTTTGACTCCAAGTTTAAATCTATTTAGAGCCTATAAATATCTCTCTCATCCTTGGTTAGCACACACAAAAACTGAGAACAAAAAAAAAGGGAAAACTCTATTGTAATCTTGTGAGAATTCCCCTCATCTAGTTTAGCATTGATTTTAGTTAAAAAAAGGGGTGAGTGTGGGTGTAAAGGTTCTCTCCTGAACCTATCAAAAGGAGAATAGAGTTGTAAGGATAGTTGATCTTCACCCGTTGAAAGAAGATTGGATAGTGAAAGTCGGTAGCCTTAAGTAAAGAGAAATCGGGAGTGGACATAAATTTAGATGATCGAACTACTATAAAATCGATTTGCACATCTTTGTCTTCTTATTTACTTACTTTACAACTGCTCTACTTCCACATCACTCACTTGCAAATGCTTTCAAGTTAAATATCTTTTTGATATGTTTTTTAATCAAAACGAATCTTTGAATCATGAAAGTTTTCATAAATCAACGATATTTTTATCGTTGTACTAATTCACCCCCACCCCTCTTAGTATCGACTCGATCATAACAGTTGATATTAGAGCTGTTGAATTGAATTGTAAAAATAAGAATACATATGATTTTTCTTTGATCAATACAATATGAGGTCTATTTATACAGGTTAAGAGGGAGGATTTCCCTCAACAACTAGAGAGATTTCCTCATACAGTTGGAGGAAATCTTATCTACTATCATGCCCCCGCAAGATGGTACTCCTGTCAAGGATGCCAATCTTGGATCGATGTAATGAAAATAATTTACGGGCAAGAGGCTTCGTGAGTGAATCTGCTAGTTGATCAGCTGTATGTACATGAGAGACACGTAGTTGATTTCTGACAACTTGATCTTGCACGAAGTGGAAGTCAATGGAATGTGTTTCATGCGTGGAACACTGGATTGGCACATAAGTAGGTAGCTCCAATATTATCACAATATATTGTAGGAGGAAGGGTAGAGTTGACATTGAGTTCCTTAAGGAGATTTGTGACCCAATTGATTTCAGAGTAGCGATGCGATGGCACAAGATGCTAAACTTCATTGTAGACCATGCGATTGTCTTTTGCTTCTTAGAACTCCAACTAATAGGATTAGCTCCAAGGAAGACAATATACCCTGACGTAGAAGTTCTATCATCAAAGTTGCCCGCTCAGTCAGCATCAACAAAGGCATGGAGATTAAGTGAGGCATGTTTGCGGAGAAAGAGGCCATGATGAAGGATCTCTTAAAGATATCGTAAAATTCGTTTGACTGCAGACCAATGCATAGTAGATGGCTGGTACATGAACCCCAGGATAATTTATTGATTTGAATGAGATATCTCGATCGGGTGAGCTAAGTCTGTAAGGAGCCAAGTACTTATCGATATTGAGTAGCGTCCGAAGTAGGGCTTCCATCACATAATTTGAGTGATTCATTCGTAGAGAGAGGAGTTGTAACCTTTTTTGCATCCTGCATGTTTGTTTTGGATAATAGATCTTGAATATACTTTCTTTATGATAGGAGGAGACCTGAAGATGTAAATGTTGCTTTAACTCCCAGAAAGTAACTTAAGGTGTCAAGATCTTTGAGGAAGAATCGATCAGCCAATTGCTTTAGGAATGTCCGAATCTCTAAGGGATCATTGCCTGTAACAATAATATCGTCCACATATACGAGAAGATATATTGTGGTTCTATTTTGTTATCGTAAGAATAACGAGGTATCAGACTTGGAGTTGAAAAAATCCATGGATGTTAAAAATGTGCCAAGTTCATTATACCAGACTCTTAGAGCTTGACGAAGTCCATAAATAGTCTTTTGTAGCTTGCAGACATGCCTTGGATATTGTGGATGAACAAAGCCAAGGGGTTGCTGCATGAAGACATCTTCAGTTAGAGTCCTATGTAAAAAGGCATTGTTAATATCCAATTGTCGTATATGCCAGCCTTATGAGATAGCCAAGCTCAAGATAAGCCGTATTGTTATTGGTTTGACAACTGGGCTGAATATCTCTGTGAAGTCAACACCAGGTCGTTGATGAAACCCTTTGGCATCTAGACGTGCTTTATATCGAGCAATAGATCCATCTGGGTTCCGCTTAATTCGAAAGACCCATTTACACCCGATGATGTTTTGTGTGTGAGAAGAGGGAACTAGGGTCCATGTAGAGTTATGAAGAAGAGCATCATATTCTTCACACATGGCTTTACGCCAGTGTGGAGATTTTTGCGCTTGATTAATTGTGGTGGGTTTACTAGCTTCAAGGGAAGAGTTTGTGATGGCATATAGATCAAGAACTTGATGTGGTTTAATAATATCACTTTTGAAGCGTGTTATCATATGATGGCTAGGAGCTACGGAAGTGGTAGGTTGGGTTGTTGGCATAGTCGGTGGTGAGTCAACGAGATCAAGTGGACTAGTCTCTTTGTGCTTTCAATAGCACTGATGATGATGTAGCGAGGGTCTTGTTTCATTAATAAGAGAAACTTGTGAAGAAGGGATTGGAGGGGTAGGGAGGAGGTGTTGAACAAGAGGAGTGTACTGAGTAGGAGGGTTAGGATTGGATGGTGTTGTGGGAGGTTCATGTAACGGGGTTGAGGAGATGCTCCAGTGATGTGTGTTTGTCGGAGTAGCTTGCATGGTAAAGTACTCATGATTTTGAAAAGGAAAAGAAGACTCCACAAAAATAACGTGACATGACAGAAAGACTTTTTGGGTTTGTGGCTCGTAGCATCGAAAAACATTATATTCAAGAGACTATCCAATAAAAATGTAGGGCTTAGATCGTGGTGTAAGTTTATGAGAGGCATAAGGACGTAGCCACAGATAACATAGACAACCAAATACTTTGAGTTTATGAAAGTTTAGAGGCTTATGGAATAGTTTCTCAAATGATGACTTGTATTGTAAGACTGGAGTGAGCATACGATTAATGAGATAGACAGCAGTTTGAAAGGTTGTTGTCCAAAAAGGTGATGGCAACGAGGCCTGATGTAGAAGTGTGAGCCCAGTTTCAACTATATGTTGATGTTTGCGCTCAGCAGAACCAACTAATTGGGGAGTATGAGGAGGTAACTTGAGGTGTTGTATACCACAAGCTGCAAGACAGGATGCGAGGGCTTGATATTCACCTCCGCCATCAGAGTAAACTGTTTTAATAGAAGACTGAAAGAAATTCTCGACCAACTTTCTAAAGTTGGTAAAGACAGTTGAAACTTCAGATTTATGACGAAGGGGATATAACCATGTGTACTTAGTGAAATAGTCAACAAAAATAACATAAAAACAAAACTTGTCAAAAGAAAGAGTTGGGCGGGACCCCAAACATCGATATAAATAATTTCAAAAGGTTTAGAACAAGATATAGAAGATGTGCCAAAGGTAGTCTATGACTTTTATTGCTACGACAAGCATCACAATAAGTTAAAATGTTGCTAGTAGAGGTAGAAAGTGAATAATGGGAAAGTAATTTTCTTGAATAAAAGGCGAGGATGACCAAGGCGTCGATGCCACATCAACTGGAGCGAAATCGAGGAGTGAGCAGTGGGGTGGGTTGTTTGCGAGCGGATGGCCACTCATAAATGTTATCTTTGTTCGGCCTTGGACTAAGGATGCCCCGTGCTCAAATCCTTGACAAGAAAGAGTCGATAAAAAATTCAATGGAGGTATTATTTTGCCTGTAGAATTGAGAGACAGAAATAAGGTTTCTTTTGATGTGGGGTGCACACAAAACATCATTAAGTGTGAATGTTGTGGTGAGTGAATTAAGCATTGTGGAACCAGTATGAGTGATAGGGAGTCCTTTACCATCACCGATGATGACATCCTTATCGCCGCCATAGTTGTTGTGGACAGACAAGTTCTGAAGATCGGAGGTGATGTGATGTGATGTACTAGATTCCACAATCCAATTGGGTTGACTAGTCGTTGGAGTAGTTGTGAGATTGGCTTGAGGCCACTGTGCTGGAGCAGGAAGTCAAGGTCGAGAGCGACAGACTTTCACGGAGTGTCCGATCTTATCACACAACTGACAGATGATTCGGCGATGGCGGCCGAGGTCGAGGCGCATAGTCTTGATGATTATAGGGGATATCACCTTGACGATGAGGATGAAAGTATTGATAATGTGGATGAGAGGGTTTGGTGTGGAACCCATAGGGTCGAGGAGCAGACTTTGTCGGACCGTGATTGACGTGCTTATTGTATTGGTTGCTCTTCCTCTTGGATTTATGATGACTTGGTGTGATAGTTGGTCCCGACGACACTATCGTCGTGCTTCAAATATGTCTCGTGAGTCATCAACTTGTCATAAAGTTCTTCAAATGATATTGGAGAGTCATGTGCTCAATTACATTTGCCAATTCTTTGTATTCATCCCTAGGCCATTAAAGGGTATGAGCGAGGACTTCTTCTTCACTTTGAGGAATGACCTATCAAAGTTAAGTCATCGATGATCACTTTGATATTTTGTAAGTAATCAGCAATAGTACTTCCCTCTTGTTTCATTTTCATCGATTGGATAAGAGTCAGAGCATGCAGTCTGCGAGCGATTTGCCAATGTCGTTTGCAACTTGGACCATGCTTCTAATACATGAAGATATTAGTGGAGCGGCAGACCAAATGACGGAGGCTTGAATGACTTGGAGGATGAGGCGGTCTTGGCGTAACCACGGTTTGTGAATGATTTGGTATTGGACTAGACCCTCTGGGTGTTGAGCACTGCAGGCGGACAATGGAGAGAGTCGTCGATGTAACCTATAAGGTCATATCCAAATAGAAGATTAGAAAATTAGGCACGCCAAGATGCATAATTTCTAAACTTAAAAGGAATGAGTGCTTGCAGACATTAATAGTGATGAGGCTTGGAGGTTGAGAATTGCTATTGTTCCTGCGAGGACAATGATAGGAGTATTGGAAGTAGATGATGAAGCCATTTGATGATACGATCGTCGAAGACTCAACCGCGGTCTGATCGCACCGTTCGATGGAGTTCGGTGGGAGAGAGCGTTCGTTAGAAGAGAGCGCCGAGGCGGAGATCGATGGCGCTGTCTGTTCTGCGTCTGCGTTCACCGCAGCCATTCGGCGGTTTGAAGCGGCAGCGTCAATGGTCACTAATGCGCGGTATGTGGAGAGGGAAGGAGGCGCGGATCCTTCGGATGTTGAAACTTTGCCTCTGCCCCCTCCTCACTGGTGGAAAGTTGAAGCGGCGTTAAGCGAGGCTATCTGCGGCTATCGAGGCGAAGTGTGCTCGCTTCTGCCGAAAAGAGACTAGCGGCGGTGGTGGGCGACACCGCAGGGCTTGTTCGCGATCGGCCCAGGTGGCGATCTCGCAGATGCGACGGATGCGGATCCGCACGAAGGTAGGGCTAGCGGTCGACGCCGTCCTGCTCTCTATCGGGGTGGGGATGGTGGTGCTCCACCTGCTGGAGAATCTCGACTGGATGAACGCCGTGTACCTATTGGTGATGTCGGTGACGACGATTGGATACGGATATCGATCGTTCAACACGACGCGCGGGCGGATCTTCGTGTCCGCTGCGGTGACTTGGTGAAGGCCCGGATCGACAAGAGGCACCGGGAGGAGGCGGAGGAGTGAGAGGATGTCTGCCACAGAATGCGAGAGAGGAGGCGACCAGAGTGTCGATATGTTGGACAACGGAAAGAAAAAGCTCTTGCTTAACGCAAGGGCTCTGATACCATGTTGAATTGAATTGTAAAAACAAGAATACATATGATTTTTCTTTGATCAATACAATATGAAGTCTATTTATATAGGTTAAGAGGGAGGATTTCCCTCAACAACTAGAGAGATTTCCTCATACAGTTGGAGGAAATCTTATCTACTATCAAGAGCCACTTTATTTCTCGCATTGATTTAACACCTAAAAGAAATGACTTTTTTCGATTTTTAAGAGGGTCATTCTATCATTCGTCCTCCTATGTTCAATGGGGCAGATTACACATATTGAAAAACTTGAATTAGAGTTTTCTTGCTTTCCTTAGATTTAAATTTATAGAATATTATTAAAAATGACTTTCAAAAGTCTTTTAAACTAATGAATGAATGGAATGATTTGGAAAAGAAGACTTTTTTTTGTTAAATGTAAAAGTGATGAATGCTTTATTTTATACCTTGGACAAAAATGAATTTAATCAGATTTCAATTTGTGAAACTGTATATGAGATTTGGCAATCTTAAAGTCACACATCAAGGCACAAGTAGAGAAATATTCTAAAATAAATCTTTTGATGCATGATTTTGAATTGTTTCGAATGGTACTAAGTGAAACTATTGGCGACATACACACCAGTTTTATGGATGTCGTCAATAGTTTAAAAAGTCTTGATAAATATTTTTTTAATTTTAGACTTATTAACAAGATTCTAAGATCTTTTCCAAAATGTTGGGATCTAAAAGTAACTGCTATTCAAGAAACAAAGGACTTGAATTGCTATCATATTGAAGAACTTATCAAAGTCTTAATGACCTATGAGATGATGTATAACTCTTAATGAATATGAGAACCACATTCTAAAGAATAATAAGGATTTGATACTTCCAACTATAGAAGACTATTCAAGCGAAATCTTAAGTAATAATGACTTTGAACTCCTAACAATAAAATTTAAAAAGTTCATAAAAGAAGAATTAAAGAATAAAAATGAACTCAATCTGGACACAACCACTTGCTATGAATGCAAAAAAGTCAGGTCGCTCCAATGATAAGTATACAAAAGTGAAGAAGAAGAAAACACTCAAGGACGAATTGAGTGCATCCGAAGATGAAGTGATGAATTACGCTTTGGTAGCTTTCGACAATAAGGTAAGTAACTCACCCGAAATGTTTTTACCTTATCATGAAATTACTTGATGCATTCTATGAGATTTTTTTAAAAAAAAATAGTAAGAAATAAAAATACAAAAATTCATGCTTCTCTTTCCTGTGATTTTGAAAAATTAAAAATTTGATCATGAAAATTATATGTTTTATGATAAAGGAATAAAATGTTAGATTTAAATCTAATGATTGTACATCAAATACAATTCCATGTATGTTTATGATTTCTATATCGCTTTTCAGTTTCAAACATGATGCATGGTTTTGACACTATATATATATATATATATATATATATATATATATATATATATATATATATATATATATGTATGAATGACAATTGCATGTTAACTTCTTGCACAAAGCTATATTCATTTAAGAAGAAAAATATCTTATTATAACTAACAACAATAAAAGAAAGATTATTAGAATTAAAATGATTTTGAAGATATTTTATGAAATTATGCTTGATAATTTTGATGATGTAATGAAAATGTTAAAAGTTTTAGTATCATGCTTCATGATTTTATAATTATACATGAGGATTTGAAGTAATGATAATTTGAAATCTTATGTTTTGAAATAATATGTTCTATTTTTTGTCTTGATGATTTTTATAACGAAATTTATTTTTCGGTCTTAAACGTTGATATATGTTTTTATTTGACATAAAAGACAAATGCATGCTTATATAAATCACATAAATTGAAACACATAAAAAGAAAATATATTTTCTATCCCTATCTTACTAATTTTTCAAGAGATTAATGAATCCATGTATATTATCTTTTGTGAATCTTTTGAATTATCAAAGTGATTTTGTTGATTTGATGATGAGTTTTATCCAAATCTATTTGTCATTTTGAATCTCTAGAAAGTAATTTTGATAATTTTATGATTTGAATTTGAATGAGTTTTATTCGAATCTTACACTTGATACTTGAAATCTTTGTTTATGAATCATGATGAATTGAGATATATAATGCATGAAACGAGTTCTCAAATGTTTCATTTTGCTATAAAGTAGTTTTATTGAAATAATGATCTTGATTTCTCACAATTATGACTTGAAATTTTTTATAAATCAAGATTATTCACCATGATTATTGCATTTTATTCATCGAAAATGTCTATTCAAATCTTTCTCTTGATTTCTCGAAATTTATGACTTCAGATTTCTTTTGAAGATTACCTACTATTTGATCTCCTAAAATTTCTTTTTGGTATTTATAAATAAAGTGATTTATCGATCATGATCTTTTTGTATTCATAACTTAATCTTTCATGATTTTTGATATTATATCTTTCATGTCATGACTCTCATATGACTCCCTTGTATTGATGATTGTATATCTCATATGATGTTTAGAACATTGATTTTTTTTTGCTTTTATGAATTGTATACCTCATCACCAAAGTAGTTTTTTTCTTAATATCTTTTATGATATGATTAAATCATTAATGTAAAAAAGAAAAAAATTATATTATTGTATTCTTTCCTCTTTTTTATGACAAAAGAGTGAGAGAAATAATGCTAGCTTGAATGCTAAATTGATATTCATGACTTGATTTTGATGATTGAAATATTAATATAAACTTTTCATAATTTGAAAATTGACATAAAGAAAAAAACATTTATAACTTTGTATTATTTTCTTCCTTTTGACAATAACAAAGGGGGAGAAAGTAATGCTAGCTTGCTCATTACAAAGGAAGCTAAAATTTGTTAACTTGCATATTTCAAAGTTTGCTATCTTACACATTTCAAGGAAGCAAAAGATTGCTAGCTTGATTATTGCAAAAGAAGTAAAATTTGCTAAGCTTACACTTCTCAAAAGAGAAGAAAGAACTTATCATCTCAAACATCACTAAGAAAATACTATCTGCCTATCTTAAGATGCAAAAGTATAAACTTGCATATCTCAAGAAGTAAAATTGTACATCTTTAAAACTTACTATGCTTGTATGTTGTAAAGTGATAAATTACTAGCTTGTATGTTGTAAAACTTATATCTTAAAAACTTGCTATATGCACTTCTTCATTTTGTTAATGACAAAGGGGGAGAAGTAATTTTGATTTGAATCATGCATGATATGATGTACTTTTATGTTTTAAAACATTGCATGATTTTTTGATTTAAAGGATCTATCAATATGACATATTGATAAGAGGAGTTTGTTTAAACTCCACCATCAATTGGTTATCATCATAAAAAAGGGAGATTATTAAATTTTGAATTTTGATGATGAAACCAATTGATAGTGTTTATGATTTGATTTGTGTTTTGAGTAATGCAGGATTAGCTTTGATCAGGAAGAGACAATTAAAGCAGGAGGAATCAGACATTGGGTCAAAGTGAAACATGTCAAATGATTGGATGTCGAGCCGAAGGATCAGTTGACGTATCGGCATAAGGCTTCATGCCATGAGTTCAGACATCGGGCCAAGAAGAGCAAAAATTATGTCAAGAAAATCAAAGTTATAAAAGTCAACTAGTCGATTGGGCAATAGGTCGTAAGAGAGGATAATGCGTCAAAGAATCAGATGAAACATTGATGGACCAATGACATATCGAACAATAATTGATTTGAGCTTTATAATAATTATCTAGATCGAAGTATGTTTAAATTATAATTGAGTTAAGATTATGCCAACTTAATTAGGGGCCAATTGGACCCAAGTTTAGGCTATGTTGGGCCAAGTGAAAGGCTTAAACAGTGACCTAACATGTGGGTCAAGCGATGGCATCGCTAGAATAGGTGATGGAACTGTTAGTGACTCAGTGTCCAAAACAATCTTCGAAATTGTGTCAAGTGGTGGTATCACCAGATTGGGTGATGGTACCGCCCAGTGTCAGGTGGTGGTATCGCTCAGCACTAGTGGTGGTACCACCAGTACTTGAAAGACCCGAGATGAGATTGATTTTAGCTTCAAGTTTGAATCTATTTGGAGCCTATAAATACCTCTCTCATCTTTAGTTAGCACACACAAGAATTGAGAACAAAAATAAGAGAAAACTCTATTGTAATCTTATGAGAATTCCCCTTCTCTAGTATAGTATTGATTTCAGTTAAAAAAAGGGGTGAGTAGAGGTGTAAAGGTTCTCTCCTAAGCCTATCATCAAAAGAAGAATAGAGTTATAAGGGTAGTTAATCTTTACCCATTGAAAGAAGATCGGATAGTAAAAGCCAGTAGCCTCAAGTGAAGAGGAATCGGGAGTGAACGTAGGTTTGGATGACCGAACTACTATAAAATTAATTTGCACATCTTTCTCTTCTTGTTTACTTACTTTACAACTGCTCTACTTCCACATCACTTACTTGCAAATGCTTTCAAGTTAAACATCTTTTTGATATGATTTTTAATCAAAACGAATCTTTGAATCATAAAAGTTTTCATAAATCGATGATGTTTTTTTTCATTGCACTAATTCACAGTCACCTAGTGCTGACTCAATCCTAATATATGATGGTGTGCGATCACGAGGAGAGAATCCACTATGTAAGGAGGTGTGTAGTCGTTGTGTCCGCTGTGTGGATCATCGCTAGATAGGAGTTTGTGAGAGCTCCTTCATCCATTGATTAAGATCTATGATTTAAGAGATATATGATCTCTCCTAGGTGAAAATATCTCAACCACTTGGCATAGTTTTTGTTGTTTCTAGTTTTATGCTCCTAGTCGTCGCACATCAATCTGATAAGATTTGTTTTGGGAATGATTTTTATTTGTATTTTTTACTATGCATGTGATGTTAGGTTTCTCAACAGAGTAGTCATCAAGGAAAATTCTGAGTGCCATCGTTTATTGTCGGAACATGGTGGTGTATTCTTATATGGATTGATCCCTTCTTTGGCATAAGTAATGTCAATTCCTTCATCTTTTTTTTGAGATATACCATAGAGTAAAATTCTTCTCATATGAGTTTTTTGAATCATGTCTATGATATATCTTCATCATTGTTGGTTTAAAGATAAACTTTTCACCATAAGAGCACGTGTATAATCAACTTAAGTCATGGAAGCATCACCCTATCATCACTATTGTATTCATATATATCAAAATAAGTATTATGTTAATCTATCCATGAGTTTAATACCTCAGCGGTGATCAAGCTATCATAGGGGGGGTATGTCAATGTGAGCATCGACATAAAATGGTTGAGCCCTTGCTACGATGTTATGTTCAACAACATCTTCTTTATGGCTGCATGTCTTGGATAGTGACAACTTTCTCTCTTCTGCTGTAACAGTCTTCGCTCGGTCATCATTTGCTATGAGATTTGTCTATGCTTGTATCTAACCTATGTGATCTCCATCTGCTAGGCTAGTACTATCATTTTGGCAATAAGGCCAGCCAACGTTGTTAGGTTGTTGGTTGTTATCCCATTGATATTTCTTCCTTCGAGTGGTCGTGGTGTAAACTATGACTCCTATAGTTCTTTACTTGATTCTTTGTATCATTGTATTATAGTTACCATCTATAAGATAGTCACTCTAAAACCACATGATCCTTATGGGATTCAGGTTTGATGATCCATTGACTCGATACAATCTTTCGGATAAAGATTTGGTAGATGAGAGAACTATATAAAAAAAATATCAAGCATAAAACCAAAAAAAATAACCTCTATTACTTATAAAGCTAAAGTGCTAAATACAAAACTTAAAACAATAAAATTAAAAACATGATAGAAAGCTTATAAATACCTAAGAATATATATTATTTTTGGACAATATCGGTATTGGTTTCAATCTTCTCATTCTCTTTTGTTATTGGGACCTCCTCCTGAGGTTTAGATAGTTGATAATAAGCTTTGGAGACTTTTTATAGCAGTTAGACAAAGACGATGTACAGCTTTGATTGTTAAAACTTGAGGAAGAAGGCTTAAGTGGAAAGGATGGGCTGCTATGTGCATAATTCTTTCCTTCTGTCTTCTCATCTCTTTTCTTACCTGGCTGGAATAGCTAGAATCGATTGAGCTCTTGCTATGAGCTTCTTTAGTTTTTTGTTTAGATAAGAGTACACCACTTATTTTATACAGAGAGAGGTGCTGTAGGTCCTTAAGGTTTAAGACCTTTGTTTGTAAGACATGCAAAGTTAAACCTTTCTTTATAGGATTGACGCACCTCCCTTGCTTAGTTACTATTCTTATTTGGATGAAGTGAATACAATTATGACTTGTTTTAAGGTTAGTGAACGATTGAAATTTAAACTTTGCTTGGTTAAACAAAACTGAATGGTGTTGGGATCGTTAGGCCAAACGTCTCATTTCTCAATATCTCTTCAACTACATTCGTATCAATTAATATAAAGAAAACATCTCTAATTCATATATTATTTCATTAGAAATAATATTGACAACCTTCACTTTAATTAAAATAACATTTTAAATTTTCTGTTATAACACCTTACGGAATTGAATACAATCATGTCGGTGACTTTTATATTTATCTCTGTAAATTTAAGTTTAGAAAATATATTTATCTCTACAAAACTTAAAATACTTATGTGTTTATTGCCTGTAGTTTATCTTATCAGTTGATTGTTAAAGTCGGTAGTCTGTTATTTCAATTTAATGTACCTTTTAAAATGCATTTCAAAACTAAGAATAATGTAGTGTTTTAAATTTTTCATATTTTAACTTAAATTAAATATTGTACTTCCCTCAAATCTTAGTCAATTTTGTATTAGTCCCTCTAAATTTTCTTAAGTATATTAAGTATATATATATATATATATATATATATATATATATTAGTGCACATTGGATGGCTTCTTTGGAAGTTATATTTTAATTCAATTTTCTATTTATCTTCCAAATTAAAATTCATTTTTAAAGGGGAAAATTAAAAGAAAAAGAGACCTATTTCGAGAGAGAGAGAGAGAGAGAGAGAGAGAGAGAGAGAGAGAGAGAGAGAAGAAAAAAGAAAAATAAGATCAAGATAATTGATGAAAATAAGTAATTTTCAGAAATATTTTAATATTTATTTTTAAAAAATCAAATCAAATAATAATAAATACGAGTAAGATATAATATACACAATGCAAAGCATACATACACATATATATATATATATATATATAAAATATCCTATTGAAACATTAAAATTTATAGGAGCATATAAATATTTCCAAAGTCTGCAAGGACAGACAAGTAAAAAAAACTCTGATTATTAATCTACGTTGTATTTGCATTCACCAGTCATCAACTGAATCCAATTGACGGACAAGCTTAATAACACCAACGCCGTGACCATCTCCTGTTATTTACGTAATGCATCGTATACGACCGCCTTCTCCTCCGTGTCGGGTACTTGTCACGTGATCCGAAAGGGGTCAGAGAGAGGACGGGGTGAATGTCCTAAAAAGGACAAAGGACAGGGGCATCTCATCCCCCACATGATCGGTAATTGCTAACCACGACGAGGGGCATTTCTGGTACCCCAAAAACTTTGTTCGATGTGGACTCCAAGATTCGTGGGCGCGCCCGCCCGTTTCATCTTCGGAACTATGATCCACAGTTGACACCAGCATTTGCACTTAATCACAGAACTACCCCCACGACCAAAGCCGGCCAGCTGGATTGGCCAACTCATGCCAAAGCAGCATGGTGGTTCATGGCAGTTAGCATGATTGATTGAAGTGACTCAACCAACCAGCAATATAAATAGTGTTGGAATCAGCCACCGGTTTGGCCAAGCAGAGGAAGTAAATGGTTTAGGTAAGAAGGAAGTTGATGTTCGACAAGAGAGGTCTCCTGAGGGCCCCCCTTCTAGAATGACATGAAGTCTTTGGTCAAGCAATCCACATGAACTTGACCTCTGCGATAAGGAATCGAAAGAGCGGTCAGCTGTAAATGAGATGAGAGTTGGTAAGACGATTCAATGAGAATGACTTTGACGGCCTTGATCTGATTCATCTTTTCTCTTTCGAGAGCTTTTGGACAAAGCACGCAGATTTCACCTTGTGTGCTTCACACATCAGATCCTCTCTTGTACCTCAATCTTGGATCACCATCTTCTCCGAGGATGATGGTAGTGCGGTTGGGACGAGACCTGGACATCTTTTTTGCTGCAACTGCACTTCAATGATCGTTGAGTTCACGTACCTAAAACAGTAACTTGAGCTTTTCAAGCTGGCCCATGTAATCAATGCTCACTAAATCCTGTTTAATCTCTCTCTCTCTCTCTCTCTCTCTCTCTCTCTCTCTCTCTGTTGTGTGAGGTTGAGCTGTTGAAGCCTCGAGCCATACCATGGCCATTCAAAGCAGAAACATACAGCAGTCGCAGCATCCTTCGAAGCCTCTTCAAGTTCATGCACTTCACATGACCACCTTTTCTAGACCTCACTTGCTAATAAATAATCCAATCTTACAATATTAGGATGAGAAGGTGAAGTCAAATCCCAGTCAGACACCATGCATTTGTCTAATGCAATCAGGTAAAGAATCAAGAATCTGACGCGGTAAAGCGAAATGCTTAGATTCGAAAGCCCCGCTTGACAATTTGATGAAGCGAATCTTCCTCAAATCTCAGTGGCTTTTGCCTGACATATTGTTGATCATCTTAATATTATTTATGAGAAAGATGACAGCCCCCACAAAGCAGGGACTTCCTTTAAGGTTCTCATCTCCTATTTCCTGAAATCTTTGTGATCAATGAAAGGTGTGATGGCAGGGGCACATGGGTTATCCCAAGCCCAATCTGGGAGTAATCCCCAAGTGGAGTGGCACTGCCACCAACCTTTCTTCAGTCTCATACACACCTCCCCACCATCCCCCTCATTGGCCCCACACCACCCTACCAGTTTGATCTGTCCAAATCTACTTGCCCGTGAGAGATGAAATGGTACAACAAATAAGTAAGAAAACATGGCTGGTTATTTAGATTTGATGTCTGTCACTGTCCTTTCTTGCAGAAAAAAAAAGCATTTTTCTTGTTATTTTTTGGCTATTTCTTCACTGTTCTCAGCACCAGGAATCAACAAGTGAGGTGGTGAGAGAGCAGGAGTGAGAATCCCAAACCTCCAAGTCTATTCACATGCAATGATGTTGTGGGATTCAAAGAGACTGATATATTGTACGCGGTGAGAAAATTCAAAGAAGAAAGGAGAGGGAGAGGGAGAGAGAGAGAGAGTTGTAGGAAGACCAGAGGTTGACTTGTTTTCTGTCACTGGTGGAGGAAGGTCGTTTATTCTTGCGAAGATTTTCTTATCTGGGATCGCCCTTTCTCGTCCCAAGTCCCAACCTTTCCTTCTCTCTGGGCGCCTCTGCCGTGCTTCCTAATCTGATGGAGATCCGTAGCCTTTTATTCTTCCGTTGGTCTTCCATTACCGTTCCTTAATCCAGCCTTTTCGCCTCCTCCCCCTCCCCCTCTGGTCTCTCTGTTTGTTTTCTGGAACCACCGTCACTTTGTTGGTTACAGAAGGTGAATTTGTGCTGTACATCTTCTTGCTCATGTAGATTTTGGGGTTTAATTATCGGGTAAAAGAGAGATTTTGGCTTTTGGGGTCGGTTAATCTTTTGCTCGTCGCTTATGGCTCTGTTTTAGGATCGATCTTGTGCCCCTTTTGGTGGCTTTAGATGGTTCTCTGGATTGTTGATTTGCATTATTTAGTCTTTGTTATGTCTTGAGATCGAGAACTTTGTTTTCCTTACCTGGATTCTCTTGGGGGTTTTATTCTCCTGTCTTCTCATTGTGCGTGCAAATACTTGGATTATGGTAGGAGTCGTGGGTTAAAGTATGCTTCTTAGATTATGGTAAGAATCATGGTCTTAAAATATGCTACTTAGTGGTTGACTTGAGTTGGAAGATTACACATCAATTCTAGATTTTACATTCCCTGTATCTGTAACAATATTCAGGGGACATATATTTGTTTTCTTATTTCTTGTTACTTTGAATCCATGACTGCAATTGATGAATGGAGATTTGGTTTGTTGACAAACTGGAGGCCTCAAATTCTCCAACTTTAGTAGCATATATACAAAGTCGAAAATTGTTGTTGTAGTGTGTGAAGTAGGTGGTAGCTGTGTGAGTTGGCCTTGTTCAAGTCTTCTTTTTAGTCTGATGAATGATGTGAATCGGCTCTACATCCATGATTTGATAGATGGATATTTCAAACCTCATTCCTTTTCGTTGTGAACAATTTCTCTTTCTTTGCCATGCTGTAGGACATTGTTGAACATTTAGAACATATGGGTTTCTGGGTTTCTTGTCGATGATCTTTCCTTCCTCATGCTGACTGTACGTAGTAGGTGTTGATGGCATAAAATTTTTAAGCCTCATTGAATTTGCACCATGGTAACGTACCTTTCTAAATTTTGTTATGAATGAGCTTTTTAGACATATGATATTACTCCAGGTTCGAGGTTTTAATTGCCATGGACATGCACATGCAAACATTCATCTTTTTTTTTCTTTTTGATATATGTGATGGCATAAAACGTAATCATGGGCAAAAGTTGCTGTCCATTGGCCAAGTTTTATCTGCTGCTGAAGACACTTTTACTTGTTTGCCACAGATAATTGGTACTTCAAAAATGTCTGCTCATTAAGAGACTTCAAAGTTAAACGTTGAATTATGACGTTAAAGAATCCTTCTTGCTTTGGTTTTTTTTTAAAATGAGAGGCTGGACACACGCTCGTATGTTGTAGATGAATATGTGGGGAAGTTACACATGGTACAAATTAAGCGTTATATTTGGATGTGCCTTTTTTATATCGGTAAAAGGATAAAAGTTCTGGATTTATTTTCCGGTTAACTCATGTTGAAATTGAAAAAACATACTTCTTTCCATTTCAAATGAGTTCACAAATTTTTTTTGCTGAGAATACTTAAAGTGGAACCTGGCCTAACAATTAGGATCAAAAACTTGCAAATTAGTTCCTTTTCAGGACATTGCAGGATTAATGTCAGGTTAAAAACTGAAAAACAATTACCTGGATAACCACTACTCCCAAAAGCTTAAGCTGGCATGAATGGGCCTGAGAAAGATATTCTCAACTTCTTTGTGACATTCAAAGTTGTGAAAAAAATAAATGCATAATTCAAATATTAACAGTACTCTCATCAGCTGATCGAGCATAAAATCATCAAATCATTGCAGATGACCAATCTTCAGAACATATGCATGCTGAAATCTTCCTTGCCCTTTGTCTCAATTTTAACTGATTGAAACCAGTTGATGTTTTCTTGCTTAACTTTATCAACTTTATATTATGTTCCTTTCAATTTCCTTCTTCCACATCTAATGTTTGTATTTCTAGAGGGGTGATCTTTTACATGTCATCTTGTGGCAGTTTTTTGCAGGTAAGAACAAATAAACCAATTTTTGCTGTATTTTTGCGCATTGAGTATATTAAAAGTCCAAGCTGTGCATGGGAGCATATATGGTGTGCTAGTTCCACTTTTACCCAAGCCTATTGCCAGATTGTTTTGCTGAATACTTTCTGCTGCAATAGTAACTGTAACCAGTAAGTTTAGTTTTCTAAGCAAAAGCTGAACTTTTATCTGCTTTCTGACCTATATATGTGTATGTCTGATGCCTGTAACTTTATAAATGCTTGAGAGTCTCAGCTTTTTTCTTTTTTTTTCTTTTGACTCTATTCTTTTCCATTTTAAATATATATTTTTATCTTAGTTTTTGGAAAATTGTTACAATATTGGTGAGAGGTGCTTTTTTTAGGGTTCAAGGCCGTTTGAACTACATATGGAAAGATGATGTGATGATGATGATGATAACAGTAATGATATGATAATAGAGATACATTTATATATCAACTAGTTCAGGTTTCAGTGTAATTAATCTCTCTTGTAGTAGGAGACTAGTAGTATCTTTTATTGATTATATTGTGGTTGGTCCTGGGGTAAGAATGACATTATGTCAAAAGATCCATTAGAAGATGTCCAGAAGATATCATTTCATCCGATAAGAGAGAAGTTTTTGAGATGCAATTAATCAATCAAACTGATTCTGAATTAACGTGGTTCAATTCTATCGATGAAATTCAACTGCATTCGCATGTCTACGGAAGATTTTTTTCCTTTTTGCCTATGTATAATCAAGCAGTGTAAAACTTGTAATTGTTTAGGTGATACTCTCTTATATAAGTATGTCATGCAAAAAACTTATGTGATTTGATTTCATCAACACAATTGTGGTCCATATTTAGACAGTAAGTTGCATGAAAATAACTTCCAGCACTCTAAATTTTTCGCTAAGGCCAGAATTCTTCATTTCACATGATTTTTAGATGAATTGAGAAAAATTATGCAACAATCAAGATCCATTAACTAGTGCAGTTCCCGCTCTGGGACATTTTAGAGCTCACAATAAGGTTTTAGAACTGAGTTATTTTAAAATTTAAGATAATAAATCATCAAAAGAGGAAGTGTATCACGAATCAGATTTTGTCAGGTTACTTGCTAATCAAATAATTTTGTCTCTGAAACAATATTGTAGATCATGAAGAAGATTTCATTACTATCATTCTTCCATCATATAGGTTGTTTGTTTAAGTATTTGTCTTCATGCTCTTTTCAAATTAAAGAACTAATAGAAGCATGGGATTTCCATAATCTTGTGTTGAGTATTTTCATTTCTACAGAAGGAAAATTGTGCTTGTGCTTTTCATCATTGAAATAGGATTAACTTGTTCAATTTCAGAGAGCGGCAGTTTACAATCAAAATAACTTAAGAATCTTTTGCATTTTTTAGACTTTAGTTATACTTACTACTGACTTTCTTACTTGGGATTTTTGTAGGAATGGGAACAAAAGTTCAGTATAAATGCTACCTTTCAGGATATCATCCAATGGAGGATTTAGACGAGGACACAAACTTTTCTTGGTCTCCTTTTTCTGAAGATAAATCATTCAGTTGGCAACTTTGCAATGATTTCAAGCCAAGGACAACAAGTAGCTGGTCAAAATATGACAAAGAAACGTTGAAGCAAACTATGCTTGAACATGAAGCTACATTTCAAAATCAGGTTTATTAGCTCAATCAATGCAAAATTTTTGTTATATCATAATACTTGTATGTGTTGGTAGCATTACACGTCTGATGGATATTACATATCATATAAAGCCTCATGGTACAATCAGTCCCTTGCAATTGTCCAGTAGGAACCTTTCAAATAAAAAATATTTTGTTATTTGTCACATATGATGCATTGATGTTCAGTTACTAGTTAGGTTACTGGATTGGTCCTATTCAGGCAGGAAAATCACATATATCATTTTGCTAATTTTTCAGTGGATATCTGGTTTCGATTTTTTAGTTTGCTTAAGTTGGATCCTACAATCCAGGTTTATGAACTTCATCGTCTTTATAGAATACAAAGGGAGTTAATGTATGAGATAAAGAGAAAACAACTGAATAGATTTTCTGGACCAACACAGACATCTAAGTCAAGTATGTTTCTATCTCTAATACCTCATGAATTTGGTGTGCATCTACCTCATTCACCATTAGTAAATACTCATCAGATTACATCAAATATTGCAGATGGCGATGACAAGAGACCTTCCTTTAACTTTCTGAAGAAAGGTGTAACACAATGCAGTTCAATTTCAACTGCAAATGGAGGTTGTGTTACTGATGACAGACCATTCGACACTAAGTTCAAGATGTTTCCTAAGAGAACGTTGGACCTTCATCTTCCTGCTGAAGTTTACATTAAAAATGAAGGTACGGGAAAACAAGATAGGGAAAACATTGCTGAGTCATGCGCTATGGCTGTTGAAAATCGGAACATCAATTGTGCAGTTGAGACTGAGAATGATGTCATGTCGACTCTCGAGGTTCCTCTCTTTGGAATTGGTACTCTAAAATCAAATTTGCATCCGAAATATGATCTATCCATTCACAGTCTGGTTGACCTGAATGAGCCTATTAAGGATTCATGTGAGAAAGGAGCTATCAGTTCAAGTTCTCATAATTCCTGCGGTATGAATGTACATTATAAAGAACTTTGTAACCCTTGGGAACCAATGAGTTTTAGAAGTAGATTTCCAGATAGGATTTTTTCAATGGACAAACACAGAGGAGTTGGTACCTTTAACTACTTCGACACAGACAAAGTTGAAAGAAGACAAGAATGGCCACTGTTACACAATGATTCTGGTAAGATTAATGGTTAATTTTGGTGATATTAATATGCCAATACTTTGTATGCAAAGATGTAATTTCTTAATGGTAGGAACATCTAAATCTCAGCCCATAGAAGTTTTCATGATTTTGGCTTGTTGGGGGACTTCTTGTTTGCAAGTTGCCTTGATTAAATTTCTTGCTAATTTACTTTTAATACTATGATCAAATTATTAGGCCAAGCAATATTTTGTGCGTTCTTTCTTCCCATTGCTGTTATTTTCTACTGCATCTCTGACTACTCTTTTCTATCTTTCCTTAGGTTTTAATACTCCTGATGTTTGTATAGAATTCAATTATCTGGTTGTTATTTTTCACAGGTGAAAGAAAAATTGCTGTCAATTGCATTGATTCTGGTCTATTTAGTGCCAAGTATCCAATGTCATCTGAGGCAATAAAGTTGAAGCTTGATAAATCTCAAGAAAGTCAGTTTCGTGATCAAAATCAAACACAGACATGGTTTGGAGAGAAAACTACACACTTCAGAACTCAAGATTTTGTTAATTCAGAACATCCAGGATATACAGCTTCTCAAGTCATATCTCCACTGTTGGCTCATTCCTCCTTTTCCCATGCGACTACTACCTCTCCAGTAGATTCTTCTTGGAGAAACCCTTCAGAGGGTATACACCACATTCCAGTTGAAGTTCAAGCACTTCAATGCTCCAGCAGACCTTCAATGTTGAATGGACTGAGCATTAATTGCAATGCACATAAACAAAGAAACAGTATTGGTTGTGACAAACTACAAAGCATTGGTGATCTGCAGCAACATTTGAGAGTTGGTAATAGATCCTCCTATGTGAATGGTCTTTATCATGGTTCCCAAATGTATTCTATTTCTTTAAATGGAACACACCTTTCACCAAGTAACCTGGAGAAGCCAAACCTCAATAAAAATGGTGATTCTCCACCATTTGGTAACTCTGAAATTTATGAACCCCAGAAGTGCTTAAAGGACTTGCAGTTTGCAGAATTCAAGTCTGCAAAGGATTCAAATTTGAATGAGGGAATCCTTGTTGGTATTCAAGATGTGCTTGCTGACAAACAAAATTTAGCCAGGAAGCATGATGAATCATCAAAGGGCTCAATTTGGCTTAGAGGACAACCATCTTTCAATGATTCTACTGATCCAAAAAAAGGATGTGACAGTCGATTAGATTTGAGATTCATTGAAAATTGTTCTCATTCTCCAGAATTACTAGGGCAAGATGTCAAGGATAAAGATTCTTCCATTTGTGTCTTGAAGCAGTCTGTCCCATCCTTTGACATCAAGGAAAGCAGAATTCAGAGAAGTGCTGAAACTGAAATTAATCCACCTGATAACTCCAAGACGATATTCTACTACACAAGTTCTGTTTCATATTATGGACAATCATTAGTTGATAATGCGAAGGGCAATAGAGAATGTAAGGCAGTTCGAAATTGCATCCCAATCCCAAGAAATGACATCAATCTGAACTATGAGCTTATGCCTATTGATGATGTTTCAGCTGATGTTGAGACACGCACTCCATCACCACTTTCTCTGGCAATGGTTGCCAGAAAGCCATCTAACAAAATTGATTTGGAAGCAACAGCTGATGAAATGAAAGACAACAATATATTTCATGGGGTTGAGATCATAGATATGAACCATCCAGTGACGCCAACCGAAATATCAAAAGAGAAGATATCCTCTCATGATACTTGTATGAGACTGACCGCAGATACTATTCTTTCCATGAAAGTGGATGTGCATACTCATTTAGATAATGTCACATGTTACCCCTCTGCTCTGTCGCCATGTGATTCCTTGCATTTGTTGGCCGAGGTGATTACATTTAATGGAGAAATTGCAGGACAGTCAGAAGGAGGCAGATATGACTGTTGTGAAGCTTCAGATAATGATGTATTCGATGTCTTTGAGTACATGACGCTGAAGCTTGAAGAAGTCAAGGCAGATGATTCTTGTTGCAAACAATGTCAAAATAACAAGCAAAACAATGAGGGTAAGTCCATGGCCTCACTGCTTTTTACCAGGCCTCGTAGGGGCCAGGCCAGAAAAAGAAGACAGAGAAGAGATTTCCAGAAGGACATCCTACCAGCACTTGCATCATTGTCAAGGCATGAGGTGATGGAGGATCTTCAGGCACTTGGAGGAAAAATAAGAGCAAGCAAGTCGCGGCAAACTAGTTCCACTAAGAGGAGCACAAGCTCATGCAGGTCGAGTGTCCAATTGAGGGGGAGGTGGCGGCAGCCAAGAAGTTTGGCCATCACTGTCACAGAGGTTCACGACAGTCCCCCTCAATTACAGCCTATTCATACTGAATTAGAGACTGATGGGCTGAACGTAATGGCATGGGGAAGGACAACGAGAAGGTGTCGTAGGCAAAGAATACTATCACGTAATGTGTCTGCTCCTCGAGAGTAGCGTTTTGAGAATGATACTTGTCAGGATCAATTGTTGGTGGATTTAGCCATGAGATGCACTGTAGATATTGGCCATAGTTTGACCATCAATTATGTGATTACAGATAGTATGTGGATTCCATTAAATAATTGGTGAATTGTTTCTCAAAAGATAGGACAGTAATTACTGTTGGTTAAGCTGTGGAACTTGTTGGGTTAATTGAATGATATTTAACCTTAGAAACTACATATTTAATTTGGATGCTGGGGACAAACAGATGATTAGTCTCAGACAAGTTTCTTGTGATGGGTTACTCAGCTGCTCGAAATTGCATCCTTTATCTCCTTTTCTTTCATCACTCTGTTTGATGTCCTCTTCTGTTAAATCTAAAATGGTATCTATCAGATGGGGCAGTTCTTACTTGACACTGAATTGATTGCTTGTCAATGTATTTGGTAATCCCGGTTCAGGAGTTGTCATTTGACATACTAATATTATCACTATCAGTGTTGTGATGCAGTGTGGAGGAACTATGACATGATAGCATTGCACATACAAGGAGAGAGGAGAAAATGTGTAATGATTTGTAAATGGTGTACAGACACTCTTTGCTGATGATGTATGCTTCCAAAGTTGGATCGGACTTTTGTTATGTTGTTTTATGAACTAGGAGTATTCAGGCCGAAATATACGACAAGTATATGTTATTTTCGACACGCAATATGTTCTCTCATCTCAAGCTCATGAATTCATGGTTGTCTGTTGCCATCTTGTGAGCAGAGGGTGAGATGAAAAGGAGTCAGCAAATTTTGCAGATAGCATGAGCTGCTTGCTGGTTGAAGGAATGAAGTTGTTGCATCCAAATCAACCATTGGAAGCTACTCTTCACTCCAAGTTAATCTTCACAATCTCACAATCATTCAGCTGTTTCCTTTGCAGTTGGAAGAGTAAGAGCCAAGTACAGCTTCACTCATTGTATGAAGTTACTTTTGTCTCAGTCACAGTGAAATTTTTCCACATCACTTTCAGTAGGGCAATTAGATGAAACTTGATATTTCTTGTAAATAAGCAAATCAAACATTATTATTAAGATACAAGCCATGTTTTTCCTATGAAGCTTCACCTTGAAAGTATTTTAATGATGGAGATGGTCTTATAAATATCTTTACATAGGATTAACTACTTGGGTACTTGAACATGTTCAAATGCAACTTATATACTAATTTTCCTACTCATATCTTTTCATTATTGTTTTTTCGAGGTTTAACTGAGTTCCATAAAGTTCGATGCTCGATCGAATCGATCCATTTAATATGATCCTAAAACACTTTATTGATAGAAATGCTTATCGTCCCTAATACCACTTATAGTTAAATGATTGGAGATTAGTTCCAAATATATATATACAAATCTTATAATATATATATATATGCATAAAATTTAAATTTAGGGGTATGATACACAAATAGTTCAAATACAGGGATATATATGTAATTATGGGTGCACGATCTCAGTTGGACGGGAAGCCTGTTGGCAGTGTAAGCGACACAGGGCTTAAACGGGGCCCGCAATGGGCGGCATATATTCCCCAGCAACGAACGCCTCCCTTTGCAAACTCCTCCGCGTACTACGCACGCGAGGAGATGCCCCGTCGCCATCCCGCCGCCCGCGGGCGCCCGAGTCGCATCCGACGGCTTCATCTGCCCCGGACGTGACCCGAGGATTAACCCGAGTTTAATCGAAACCCTAAGCCACGGCTGGGATCCGCGCCTCCTCCTCCTCCGCGCCTGCGCTATTTAAGCCGCTTCCCGCTCGCCCCTCGCCGGCTCCTTCGCCACGGCTTCCCCTCGTCATCCTCTTCCCTCCTCCCCTCCCACGTCGACGGCAGGTAGGCTAACCTGATTCCCCCCCTTCGATCTCTCTCGGATTTGAATTTTTCTGTTTGGATCGGTCGACTGAATGATCGATCGAGTCTAATTTTACCTTTGTTATCGATTTCGATGTAGATACCTCTACCAGGAATTATGTCGGATGAAGAACACCATTTCGAGTCGAAGGCCGATGCGGGGGCTTCCAAGACTTATCCGCAGCAGGCTGGAACCATCCGCAAGAACGGGTATATCGTCATTAAGGGGAGGCCGTGCAAGGTTTGCTTCTACTTGATCTGATATGCTTCTTTTAGTTTGTCATCGTTTTGTTGGGTTTTGTCATACGCCAATCGGCCGGGGGTGAGTTTATGTTGGGTCTCGTTATAGCACACCAGTTCAGGTTTTTTTTGGGATTAAAGTAATTTGTGTCTTAGATGGAGCTCTTGATGATTTCTGTGTTTGTCCTTTAATTGGTCATATTGAATTATAGATCCCAATTCTGTCCATCGTCCTACCTACTCGGTATATGCTTTTCTCAAACCTTTTTTTGAAAAGACATTATTGTTGTTATTTGTTGATCATAAAACATTCGAGGATTGTGTTCTGTTTGTCAAGGGAATTAGGTCTCACTTAATCTAACAATGACACATTTTATGTCGGATAGATATGATTGTACTATGTAAATTACACTGTGTTTAAGGAACTCTTGTCTTGAGTGTTAAGACGTAGTTGTTCCAAAATTTTGCATTTGAATTTGATCCTGTGTATGACGATAACTAAGTTGTATATTTAAACGTTTTTATCTACATTAGTTTATGCAATTGAATGATGAATAGTGTATTTTTCCATACTCCTTCCTCTAAAATGTTTCGTCAAGACATGTAGAATCTTTAATTTAACTTTATATGGTCAAATAGATTTGTGATGGCTTCTGTAATAAGCAGGAACAAGTATGATGTGTTAACTTTAAACAAGATATAGTTCAAGAAGGTAATGAAACAAGAAAAATCAATATTTTGCATTTGTTATGTAGTTGAATAACTCTAAAAAGTTTCTTGTAGAATAAAAGCTGGTTTGTTAGGACAATCATTGGCCTATTTCACTTCATGCATGCAAAAGTTGATAGAACTAATATCGATTATAATGTTGAGGGCCCAGTAGAGCCACATCTCGAGGCATTGCCCAGGAACAACTTTCTGAAAAATGACTGTGCTATACAAGCAGTCAAGGTACCATGTACTGCAAGCGCATATGTTCTCACATAGAATATATATGCACATTACTCTTTGAGAAGTTATTATTACGATAACTATAAGTAAGATGTAAAAGTGTATCCAAACAAAAATATATTGCCATCCATCATGTTCTATAGTGCAAATCAGTATTGTTAAAAGGAACTCAAGCAAGGCAAAGCAAGACTTGAGCACCTCAATGGGGTCTGGCCAAGGCACCTTGAGCTGTGGGTTGCTCAGGCAAGTGCCTCAATTGGGCTGCTAGGCATCCCAGTCACTTGCGTGGGCTAGCCTAGGCATTGGCCCAACACTAAGCTAGCCTAAACCCGATCTTTTCTTGATCTCTTAGTGCAACAGGAGCTGGACTTGCAACTTGGTACAATGCCCAATCCACGTGTGCAGACCCATATGCAACCCCTCCCCCACGATGTAAGCATGAGCATCATCTAGTTCCACTTCACCTTACACAACACCAGCTTGATTCTTGTGAACCCAAGCTCACGCCTCATGTAACCAGGTTTGGCGCCCAGTCCATGCATGCGGACCAATGCGCGAGCTTGATTTTGTGTGTTACATGGCCGGTCTTAACCCCCTTGTCCAAACCTGCTGGTCTATCTTAAACATTTCAAGCACCCATGCTCATGCCAATGCTATGTTCTTCCAACATCACCAGCCTTCCAATGCCACAATCGTTCACTACCATCAGTCAATTCTTCTCCTATCTGGTTTTTGTCTTCCCTTCTTTCCTATTTCCTCCCATCTCTCTACAGGTTCCACCATCACTGCCACCATGCTTCCTCTTCTCCTCCCTTCAACATCTCTTCCAGGTGACTGGACCCCTCCCTTGTTGAATGTATCAAATTGAATAATAAATTTGTTTTAGGATCTTAAGGTTGCATCTTAAAGTTCTTCATTGACAACAATTGTCATCTTTAATGTTTTATAAGTACATTTGTATGCCTTTTAACAAGAACTCTAGGAATCAAAATGTTATTCTGAATCTTGACTAGTGGTCAGTGTATCTTGACTAGAATCTACCAAGGGTTTTGTTCTCTTGATCATTCGTCTGGCTTGCAGCCATATATATGCATATAGCCCGCATGTTTTAATGGACTACATAAGCCGGCCATATATATGCATACAGCCACATGTTCAATCATACCAGATATTGATGCCACATAAGGCTATATGATGCAGTCATGTTTTATGTTGGTTTCTTACAATGTTATCTCTTGGAGCTAAATGATAGGAAAATGATTATGTGCTGTTAAGTTCTAGTATCTTTGTATTTGGTTTGGCCTTGTGTTGCTTATCTTCTAGTTCATGATTTGATATTGTTTATCATTGTCGCACTAGGTTGTAGAGGTTTCGACCTCCAAGACTGGAAAACATGGACATGCAAAATGTCACTTTGTTGGTATTGATATTTTCAATGCCAAGAAATTTGAGGATATTGTCCCATCATCTCATAACTGTGATGTAAGTGGCTTTTTTAGCTTTTGTGACTGAATAATTGTTCTCTAAGACTGTCAATGCTGATTTTACATTAAATTGCAGGTTCCCCATGTCACTCGTACTGACTATCAGCTTATTGACATATCTGAAGATGGATTTGTATGACCTTTTAATATCTTTCTATCATCTATTTTGATTGGTTTAATCAATGTTATATATTTGACAATGGCAGGTAAGTTTGTTGACTGAAAATGGTAACACGAAGGATGATCTGAGACTCCCTACCGATGAATCCCTTCTTGCTCAGGTTAGTTTACCAAAAGTGACTTTGGCTTTGTGGTTACTTTTTGCTTGTCTTACCTTCTTATTCTCATGCTTATATTTTATATTTTCTGCAAGCCTGCAAACCTGTGTGCATGTTTATTTATAAAATTTTAATTTCTTGTGTGCTATGTGCTTTTGACTAGCCTAGTTTATTATCAAAGCATAACTTTCTGGAATCCTCAGATCATGAAAGTGGGAATACCACTATCAGAATCTAAAGCTGACCATGTTATAAACATCCGCCAACACTTGTACACCTATTGTCTCATCTAGTTTGTATGCTAGCATTCGTCTTTGTTCATTGTTCACTTGGCTCCTGTATTCTAGATTTTTGCTAACCTGAAATGTACAATGATGCAGATTAAAGATGGTTTTGCAGAAGGAAAGGACCTGGTGGTGTCTGTCATGTGTTCAATGGGTGAAGAGCAGATCTGTGCACTCAAGGACATTGGCCCCAAGTAGCTTACCTGCATCTATTTGCTGCCTTGGTTTTTTTAGCAGTGGATTCTGTAAGCATAATGGAGCCATTTGAGACTTCAAGAACATATACGTCATGTGTACCTATTCTGCTCTAAACTGCTTGATCTGCCTCTTCACCCCCCATAAACAAGCTCGATGTTGTTGGACACTAGTCCAATTACCCTCAAGAAACTTAAATATGATCTTATTATATTCATCTAACTATTGTAACTGCACACGTGAGCAATGTTGGCTCTCATGTACTAATTATCTGGGTTCTTTACTCACGTAATCTTGCATATGAACCTCTGTATTTTGGTACTGTATCAAATAGCGAGCAACCTCTACATGTTTTTTTAAGGATAGGCACTCTGTTTAGTAAGGTTCATTTGTACATTGCCCAGCTATCCAACTCTTGAGTAATAGTACTGACAGTGGCGGTACATTGGCCCAACTCATTTGATGAATTCAGGTATTCTGGTCGCGGTTGTGCTACTGCACTAAACTGCAAGTGAAGCATCAGATCCAGGTATGATGAACTGCACGAACTTATTTGGTTTCAAACATGCAAAGAAAACTTTCGTTCTAACTCCATAGCTACTGCATCGTCACTCTTTAAGAAAGTGCAGGTGATAATTATATCGAGGTCGAGGAGGAGGGAGTGCATGTAAATGATCGAGAAGGCTTCCCAGATGACTGAAGCATTCAATGTGCCAGCCACGCGGTACGGCCGTATCACCCTGTACCGAAACAGTGCTTCGATGGCCGCCATTCCCAGACTTCAGGCAGCGTCAGCGTTATGGCCGTCGCCGTTCTGCCTTTCACAAGCACGAGGGCTTTAAGAATCGAGAGATGCCCGCCGCTGCCGTCTGTGACGGAGATGACGATGGAGAGGTTGCATGTGACCACGGCATTGGCGAGCACGAAGTCGTAGAGGATGACGCCGGAGGCGGAGAGGGCGAGGGTGGAGTTGCTCGATGACAGGCGAAGCATGTCCACCACGTTGAAGGCCAGGAACAGGAGGGACAACACAGCAGAGAACGAACAGCGAGTTGAAGACGGAAGTCCGCGCGATGCGTGGGTAGACATGGAGAACGCAAGCAGCGTTGCGGCGAGGAGCTCCGCAGACGATCCCGAAAACGGATGCTTTTGCTACGACCAAGAACGTGAGGGTGAAGGGGAGAGTAGAGACGAAGGTGAAGATGGACTGCGAGAGCTTGATGTTGACGAGTGAGAAGAAGCGGGACGGAGGGAACCCGGCGGCGTCGAACAGGAACGCGAGGCGGGAGGAGATCGTTCGGAGGACGGGGGAAGAGAGGTCGAGTGACTGCGCCAGGAGGGTGGCGGGCGAGGCGGGGAAGACCAGGAGAGCAGCGGCCGAGGCGAAGGCCTGGTAGCTCCGGAAGAAGGCATGGAAGGATCTCCTGATGGTCTTGGAGGCCATGCCCATGGCGCAGAGCTGTGTCTCTCCTGCTTCCGGAGGTGGAAGTACTACTTGAATGCGGAGGGTGGCATGGCATGGCATGGCATGGAGTTTTGCCTTCTACTCAAGTCTGTAGTCCTTTTCCTTCGTCTGGGTACAGGTTGGTCATGATGTGATACAGGCCAGCTACTGAACTAACGTTGAAGCAATTAGGCGTGGCTTCTACCATCAGGTGTTTGGCTTTTTACCTGAGTGAGCTTTGCTTTCTCTCCAAGCTCTAATTAACCACCACTCGCTAACTTAAGCAGTGCAGGTTTCCGGTAACCTCGATGAAGATGGGAGAGATTTGAGGTGGGTGAGGATGCTTATATAAAAGATGATATCTTTTACTAGATTGAAGCCTTTTGGAACTTTTGAGGAAGTTGTGACCGCTCTCGTGGTTAGGTGGCAAAAGCCTCCCAATCACAATGGAGAAAAACAAGCGCTAATTATATATCATTTTATATATTTAGATGCAATTAGTATCATATTTTTTATATTTTAAAAAATCTATTAAAATTTTTATAATTTTAAAAGTAAAATAAATTATCTCATTTACCCTAACGCTATCTAAGTGCACTGATGGAGAACATTGCATGTGACATCATCGGTGAATTATCAAGTTTCTAAAAAGGTAAAATAGTCATTTGTCATTCATTAAATCAAAGAAGAAACGGGTCGTTGGTTATCCTATTATTACAAACTTAATTGATTTTGCTTAAGTCGTTCGACATCATATATGTTCGTAAAAGGTTAGTCTCCTTAAAACATCTTATGGTCTCATAAGGACCTACAAAAGAGAAGACGATTAAAAGAAAATGTTTAACTCAGGATCTCACAAATAAATATTTTAATAAACACTTGATAAACAATGTAAATTATAAATATAAATTTTATAGACTCTAGATGGTTGTATAACGAATGTAAATTATAAACATTTCATTATGACAGAAAGTCATCAAAAGTGTTGATTTCATACTACTATGAAACAAGGCAACGAACTAATTTTATATAATACCCCAAGGGCCCATCTAATTGTACTACCCAAGTAGCACTAAGGTGATGCATTGGTTAATAATCTGCACTACTATATAGAGCTAAAAGATCCTCAAAATTATTACTTGGATAGTCTATTTTTGGATAGTTTTATCTCTACACGATGACTTCATATAGATTTACATGACTAAAATGATTAAAAAACTAATTAAAATAAGACTATCAAACCTATTACAAGTCCTATACTTATGCAAATATGAACAAAACTGAAATACACAGACATATATAAATATTACCTTAAACATCTTTTATATAGATTTATCCATGACATTATTTCTCACTTATTCCTTTGATGTTCTCATCGAAGTCATTGTGAATAATACATCTTCTCGTCTTTACTAAATTTTTAATCTTTTACTTTATTTGCAACGCATCTCTCTCTCTCTCAGTTTCTAACTACTCTCCACTACTGTTGTTGAGTAGTGAAACTTTGATCCATCAATGCTACTTTAACTTGCTAGTGATTTTGACTTTGTATAGGGTTGATCAAGTTATGTTAATTCTTATTGGTTCCTATAGATCCCTTAAATGAAGGAAAGAATATTTCTTATTGTGTATTAGTTTCTCAAATATCTCATGTCGCTTGAACTGGGTGGATGTCTATTGGAGCTTTATCGAGTATCATCTCGTAAACTTTAAAGTTTTTGAGATATTTCCTTTGTAAAATTTACCAATTAATTTCTCTTCTACTTAATTGTCACATTTAAGAAAATTTACATTACTTTCACTTTTGATTGATATTATGTTAGGAAATAAAGCGGACAATTTACTATCTATAGAATCGATCACTATTAGTAAGGATTTAAAAATTATTATCTTCTAGTAAATCTCTTTGAAGAGTCTTTGAACATGTACAGAGCTCCTCTACTAGATAAATAAAAGAAGTAAAGTATTCAATTTTGCCCATTCTCTTAAAGGTTAAGAAGACAAATGTTACTTGACTTCGTCCATCTTCTCGAGGGTTGTACATCATACATCAAGTTAATTACTAGCCTTCGTTTACTCCTTGCTCACACTTTTAAAGTACCCAAAATATTTGCACTCCTTGTATTGAGTTATCTACTATAATTTATCTCTTCATTGTTATTAAATTTTTGGAATACAAGTTTTATCCAAAAAAAGTAAAACTTTGCCCTGACTTGTAGTATAAGTCTTCGATAGTTTTAATCACATCTCATATTGTACCATCTTCTCCATTATTTTTGCTACTTACTCTTCGAAATAGAAAATGTATAACTCCGTGTACTGTCTATTCTATTCTTTGGTCGAGCACTCCTATTATCAATCTAAAGTCTCCCACTTTTAGTTAATTTGATAAGAAGCCAATCAACAATGATCCTACAAAGTTTCCTAGTCTTTATGCTTTTGACTTGTATCAGTATTTAGAGTTTTCCTTTATATTCTCCATTTTCTTGACCCCATTTAATAAGCATGTGCTTTCCCTCCATGAGAGTAAAAGATCGATGACTTCATAGAAGTCCCACTATTGCGATACCATGGCATTATCATGCCATACCTTACTATTCCTTGCTTTATATATGTGTCTCTTTCTTCATGATTGGTAGATCTACCTCTGTAACACTTTGGTACTTCGCTAAGTCCTTAATCCCAACTGATACTTAGTTTTGGATAGCTAAGTTCATTTAGACTTATTATCACTTCTTTACTCCTTTTGACCACCTACTTTAATATATTTGTATTCTCCAAGTAGTTCCCCTTGGTTGATGAAAAGATAGACTATAACTCTCAGACATATCCTCCGTCATCATGTTGTAGGGCTCATGTCGATTCTATTCTCCTTTATGTCACTGGTAGCAATGTTTGCGTGCTCAATCATGTCCTCTGACCTATCGAGCTCTCTCAAGTGAGTATGAGATTTAGAGTAGTCTAAGTCTTCAGCTATCCTGATCATACCTCTGTATGATCAAGTCTTTCATAAAACTTTTCTCATGTGTATTATATTGTCTTAAACTATTCCACTACAATCTGCTTTACTATATCACCTTCTAATGATATCTCCATTGCATTTTAATTTTTGTAGGATAAACTTAGACTATGATCTCTCCATGTGTGACCTCTATCTCTACCAACATATCATAAGGCCTCCACTACCTCTGATTATATTTACTCTTTTAGTAATCAATTTTCATCCATTCACTCTCGGGTCACACACGATTTAAGTGCAACTTTAGAATAGTTCATCGCTTAGCAACTCTCAAAGTCTAGCAATTTTGGTGAAATTAGTGTGCATTGTTTAGATCCTAGGCCCTTGCCCCAAACACAATCTCCATTATGCATGACTTCCTTTGTGATAACTCGAATGACAACACTATGATATATTTTTTTAAGAGTACACACCTCCATAATCTTTTGCCATATACTAAGATCTTCTGATCCTAACTTTACCTTCACAAGTCTTCTTAGTCTCTTCGTTAATTGCTTCATTAAAATAGGGTGCATGTGTCTCGAAGCTCCCTTCGATCTTGGCACTATGCAAGATGAGTTCACTTTAACTGAATGAGGGACTCATAAAATAACATGATTTCACTCTTGCTTCTGAAGAGTTTATTTCCTTGACCTCTATCCAAGAATAGATTTTGTCTCCACTCTATTTTCTATCTTTTATGTCAACCCCTTTCATGTGATTTGGGCACTTCACAAAGTTCCACATAAGTTACTTTGCTTCTCGATATGCATTAAGTTGATGGTGGCTCTCATACCCATCATTCCACGGGTCAACTCTTTATTCAATCTAATTTTCACATCAACTCTAAATGTGTCATATTTTGGTGTTGCATAGGGTCACTCTTTCACTTGATCTCGTAATGTATTTACCAATATATTACCTCGTGTGAGATCATGCAAGGACTCTTTATTGCTTGCTCGGTCCATTGAGCTTTGTGGAGCTACCATCTTGAGATGCCCCTCTTAATATATGTGATTTATTATTCATGATTCTCCTTCTAGTAAATCGAGACTTATTCTTCCTAGATATCTATCTCATTAAAGTAAATTTTTTTTTGTATTCTTCCATTTGGAAGTTTTTAAGATTATTATCCCCTTATACTACTTCGTCTTGTTGAATAAATTATACACTATTCCAATATATTTGTTAAATTATGATTTTCGCTAATACAACTCTTACTACACCCCTCAAGGCTTTACAATATATTGAACATACTGCATGCTTCAGCTTCCTATGAGTGTATCCATTTGATATCGAATAGAAAGTTTTCATGTCATATGGCATCAAGTTTTGATCATCTTGGGTTAGTCACGAACAGTCCATCATCTGTATATAAATCCTTGAATGAGTATTAAATTCTTCAAGTTAGTAATTTTCCTCACATTTGTTAGCTTTGTATAACTCTTTCAGTAACTAAGCATCTCATCCTTTGTTATTTGGTCTTATCTTTTACCATGCAACCCCGCTTATCCTGAATATCATCAAGTTTAGTTATCAACGTCAAGTCGTAATTCAAATTTAGTCGTCCAATATTTGTGCCACATGTTCTTCCTAACTCTCTTGTTCTCGTGGTATCTCTCACACTAATGGTTGATTATTCTTTTTCTTACTTCTCTATGCTCATTTTTCTCAAATTAATTATATTCTAGCAGTTTGTTTCATAAACCTTTAAATTAACAATAATTCTACGCACCAATTCATCTGAACATTGACACGAGACTGTATTCAAAATGGAGCAGCATCCATCTGAAACCTTCTAATGAAGAGCAATTCTGCTCACCAATTCATCTGAACAACAATTCTCCGCACCAAAACAACATTCAAAAGATCCGCTGCTACATTCAGAAAACAGCATTCAAAATATTGCTCCCACTACTGCTGCACAAGTCTGCTGCTGCATTCAAAAACATGAAGATTAAGTTCCCAATGCTGCTGCATTCAAAAGATATGAAAAACAAGTTCCCGATGCTGCTCAGAAGACAAATACCAAAACAAGACCGCGGCACATTTAATTTACAGACTCCCAAACAACTGTGTCATGAACAAAATGACCGACAGTATTCGAACACCATCGCTGCAGCAGTAAACTGCGTCTACCAAAGATCTGTCAGTTGTACCAAACTTCATTATATTCTTCTAACATGTAGATAGCATGAAATGAAGTGAAAGAAAGTAACCCTAAATCAACTGCAACTTTTTTCGCATTGGAGGATGTTTATTTTTGGGCACTGATATGGAGCTTGGACTCCACTCTCCACCCAGCACTGGATCACTCGCATGCTGGGGTGAATCAATAGCAAGTCATTCAGGCTGTGTTGCTGTTGCAAAAGTCTGTGGTATTTTATCTTTTCTTTTACAGGACTTTTAGTGGCGCAAAAAAGATTTTTTTTTATTTTTAATTTATATTATTCTACAGGTTTTTTTATAAAAAAAATTAGAGTCTGTGATTAGTAACTGATTATATCTTCTTACTATTCA
Source organism: Musa beccarii (assembly GCA_024322285.1). NCBI lineage: Eukaryota > Viridiplantae > Streptophyta > Magnoliopsida > Zingiberales > Musaceae > Musa > Musa beccarii. The sequence continues at coordinate 32,402,052 of CM044398.1, read as the reverse complement.
AAGAATTAAGGAGATAATTATAAACATATTTGTTTGTAAGAAAGTGGCTCTTTTTATCTCTACATTCTTTCATAAATAATTTAAACAAAATTATAATATGACAATAAGAGATGATAATTAAATCTCAATTTCTATAACTGTAACTACAATACATAATATCAATTATTATTTTTTATCTCTTCTCATTCCAATTACCTTAAGCTTATCACCATGATTTTAAGCAGATATCCAATCGAGGAATCTGTCTTGTCTTATTCTCCTCAATGATAGTCCTAATGTTCGACAAAATATTCCATTAAACTTGATCAATGAATTCTCTTTAATGATGGTCCTAATATTGAGACAAAGTATTCTATTAAGTTTAATTAATGAATCTCAATACATATAGATCCTCCTCATTAACTTCGATTATTCTAAACATCTTGATCTTGATGATTGACTTATGGCCGGCTTCCAATATGATTAAATTTCACAAAAGTTATTTAGTTGAGCATTATATTTCAATGTTATTCTAAAGTGTGACTTTGCTTAATTTATAATTGGTCTATTAGTTAACTAAATATAAGCATCTTTATCAATTTTCAAAATAATTTTTCTAATATTAATCCCTTGTACTTCTCCTTTGAATTATTATATAAATATTTCGAATAGAATCATGCTTGGAAGCAAATGTGTAATTGCCTCCAATAAAATTTTTTTTGTCACTAATGCCTATCCACTGATGAGATGTTCAAATCCCTAACTAATAAATTGATAAATTAATTTTATGTTTCATTGTTCTACCTCTTAACTATTGCATAGGCAAATGAATATATTTGATTATTTGGATCAATCCCCAATGTAGATAATAGTATACCTTTCGATGTATATCTCAGACATATATCAAGACCTATAACGTATGTAGGAATCTTTCATTTAGTGAAACAAAGTAAATATAAATTCTACGAAATATGTCATTTTCCTCATCAGGCCTAAATTTCATGACATGTGCTCTCTAAATTTTTATCGCATATCTCCTTGTAATAATTTCATAGCAAACCTTTTTCTTTCCTTTTTTATGCTTATGATCGTATTCAATATTTCATTCTTCAATATATACATTTTGTATATAGGAATATTTAATACTCTGATTGAATTATTGCCTTTAAAGCTTTTGTTAGCCAAGTAGAATTCATTATAATCTTATTAAAGTATTTTTATCGATCAATCACTTAACTATAGCTAAAAGACTATCAAATAATCTCTCACATAAATATTCTGTAGTTAAAATTTTTACTTATATAGTTGTCACTTCTTATATTTTTAATGCACATATCATCTAGTCACATCCTACCGAACATATTATTCTAATTTTGTTCTTATCATTCTTTACGTGTTTAAGTTGTTTGCCCATCATCATGACACGTTACTCGAGGGCAGCATGAAACTCTTTCACATCAAAACACATTTTGAACTAAAAGTCAAAGTTATTTATATCAACGCCAGCATTAAAGTATAGATATGATATTTTATCATCAACTTTCACACCAACTATTATTTCTTAACTATTTTTTGATCATATGATAATGTGGCTAATCTAGTGTATGTATAACTTAAGATCTTCCTCATGGACCCGAGACTATTGATCAATTTCTTTAGCCTCCCCTTGTACTGTTTCATCCTCCAACTCTTGTTTAATTTCATCCCCTTCATTCTTAATATCACTAAAACTACTATCACAATCGGCAAAAGATCATCAACATATCAATAATTTTCTTTCACTTTGCTGAATTATTGATAAATCACAAACTTTTCTTCGCAGTATCTATCATTTTATTCATTTTCATATTCATATAACTTGAACGACTCATCGCAAAAGAAGATTTGTTTGAAGCCAAACAAAATAATTTATTAAGTCTTTTTCCCAAGTGTTTGTGGATCCAACATCTAAACATTTGTTGATGGAGAAGCGTCATCAGCCCATGCAAATACAATGGCACATTCCCACCCTCTCTTTCTAGAGAGTTGGAAGCACGCACATCATGATAACTCGGTAAATTATGATCATGATTTCACCACTATTAACACAGTGATCTGATAACTGAGTACGAAACAAGTAAACAGGAGTTGACTATGCACATCGCAGCATACATCATGATCTATTGACTCACTAAACATCAACAAACGAGAGTTGGAAGCACAACGCACGCATCATGATTTTTCACCACTGTTTCAACATAGTGATTCAACTCGGAAAACAATGTTTCGCCACTGTTTCAACTTAGTAATTCAAAATAAATAAGAGTTGAAAATAATGATTTAAGAAATCTGTATTCAATACAGTGATTTAAAACAAAAAAAAATTGAAGTACTCACCCAAGTCTTCTCTGCTGGGTAAACTCAATAACATATTCTTTCTCTCAACATCTAGTCTTTATCTTTCGTAGCAATCACGCACCTAAATGGTTCGAACCCTAATGAACTAACATTCTCCTCAGAACCAACAGTCTCTCCCTCTCTCTCTCTCTAACCCTAAACCCCAATTATGAATTTTTAATCAAATTTACAGTTAATTAAGATGTTTTAATTTGGGTAAAATAAAATAAAATGAATGTTGAAATTATTTTTTCTATTTGACGTTGATCAAATACATGATGTCACGTGTTATTGTGTTTTTATCAATATAGCCAACAACGTTAGAGAAAATAAGATCATTTGTTTCACTTTTAAAATTATAAAATTTTTAATATAAATTTATATAAGAATCATGAACCAAATACAATGCTAATTCATAATTAGTCTAAAAAAGTAGACACATGATCATGTCACATTATTCATCAGCTCGTCTGGTAGATGGACATCACTTCAAATTTCTGGCAAACGAGGTAAGCATCAGCATACTTAATTACTGCATGCATGGGATTTATGATATCTAATAAGTCTTTTGAGTCAATCTAACACCTCAATCCACAGAACTGAGCCCAAGCTGAAGCAGGTGGGGAAAGTCATGTGCAAAGGAGTCAGAGAGAACCGAGACACTTCGTGGCAGAAGACAGAGATGGAATGAGGTTGGTGCCCAGTTCCATCAAGCATGTTAATTTTGGCTTAGCTTGAGGGGGAAGACATTTTGTCTTGCAATTATAAGGTAGGAAGGGCCTTTGTGGTGGGAGATCAATCAGAATTGTACTGGTCCTTGATACAAAACAACCCCACTCTCCTTCAACATATGGGCTAGGAGCTGTAGTGAACAAATGGAATGGATACTTTGCTAGGGTTCCAAGTTGATGTGTTCTTTTCTCAGAGGCCACAACTTTCCCAGCCTTGCATTCTGCCAACCTTTTTAATCACATGAAATCTACTGTTTCCAGTAGTGTGAAGCAAGCAAAAGGTAGGATGTGTTTTGGTAAACCTTTGATCACAAGAAGTATCTGGTGTCTTTACAAGTCCAGTTACTCACTCGAGGTTTTACATAGAACAACAAGGTTTTCACTGGGACTGTAACATAATTGCAGTCTTAAAACTCTTCTGGATCTACTGTGTCACCTTTGCTTGAAAACCTTGAAGCACAAAAACTTTCACAAGCCCAAGCAGCTCTGAAACAAGAAGACATCAGATTCACTTCTTTGTCCACACACTAAAGCAGCTCCTCCTGATTCAGATTGGAACAATCAACACTTTTGAGTGGATTTCTGATGGTGCTGGCTAAGTTACTGACACAGTTCCAGCATTGACTTCTGAAACATTTGACAAGCAAGTATTGTCACACAACTGGAGAGGAACAATGAACTGAAAGAGCAAATACCTGCTTTGTTAGCTTTAGTATAATGCTGATCGACTTTCTTATAGTTCATTCTCAGCCCGAGGGAATTGTCATTTTTCTGTCTTACTATTGTACTGCTCATAGGAAGAACAGTAACACTTCAGTATTATCATTGTCAGAAACAAAAATCCAGAGCACAAGAGATACAAAGATACTGAAATGTTCAGGATCCTGCGGCTTCGGTCCTCCAGGTTCAAGAAATTCCATTTGCCTTGGTCATCTACATGGAGAGAGAGTGATGAATTGCACAAATTATTCTTTGGAGCAACCGGAAAGATTGATGAGATCAGAAGATAAGCTGTCAATGGTGTAACGTTTGCCCTAGGTCAACTCTGATGAACACAATGTCCGGGAGATAAGAAGAAAAAAAATACCAGAACCACCAATGTTCATCAAAATTTGCAGTGCATGTAATTACTGCAGTTGCAATTGTTGACATCACTACTAGGAATCACATTCTTGTTTCGTACATCACCAACATAGGAATTTTGCAATATCATATAATGGTATACAAAGGGGGACTATGATGTGTCATTGTGACCATGAGAGAGAGAGAGAGAGAGAGAGAGAGAGAGAGAGAGAGAACTAAGGCATTGGAATCACATTCTTGTTTCCTGTCACCGTCCTTTAGCAAGACAAGATGAGTGATTCTGCATCACCTCTTCATCAGTGGCATGTTTCTGTCACTGCATGATGAGGTGATAAAAGTTGCAGAGTTACTGCCTCATGGAGAATAATAAAAGCAGTATCATTCTACCGAAACCCCATGTTAAATGTCATTTGGGATTCTGCAAAGTATATAGATACAAATATCAAAGCTCCACATATCATTAGCCAAAGCACTAGTATCTTGTCCATGCTGCTATAGCAGAAAAAGCATTCTCCAAATTGCATCAATGCATCAAAAATACCCAGCAAGTCAAACATTGCAATGCAATGCAATGATGATGCACCAAAAAGCTTTAACAAGTCATGTACTACAAGCAAAGTAGCAAACCATGTCATATATCAGATAAAATGATATCAACAGTCTCTCTGCTTGTAGGGTAAGTCCCGCATACATGGCTTTTTCCACTATGTGCTCAATCTAGGTAAAACAGTGCATAAAACATACTCTAATCTTGTCTCGAGGAGCATGCCACTGAACTTATGTCTGTGTCTCTCAGAGTAATCACCCAACACAATTTAATTTGGCCACTTGGCTATTATGCCAATGAAGAACTAAGTTGCAGTATCTTGGAGATGAATCTGAAAAAGAATACTCCATTACAAAGATCGCATTTGTTTGCATCTGGTTTGTGATTGTTGTATAAATGTTGAGAGGAGGTTAAAACTATGCTTGCAACTCCTATAAAACAGAGAGTCAACTTGAAATATAAAGCATGTCCCCAGCAATTAATTCTAGTTGAGAACTGCAGAAAATACTTTCAGAAATGCGAAGGATTAGTTTTCCGATGTCCTCCACAACCTTCAATCGACCAGTCCTGTTGAAAGGAAGCACATTCTTTCGGAGGAAAGCATGCCCAACAGTGAATGATCAGAGTGAGACATCATAACATCATAGATTACTTGTTGACCATTTAGCTTGAGTTATACTTAAGATCTTAGCAAGGAATTGCACTCTTTCAGTTTGTCAAATGAGCATGAAAATATCAACTTTCCAAGTTTGAAGCTTGAATTTGCCTGCAACTGTGATTATATCTTTTCCTGTTGTCATCCTTCTTTTTAATATTCTAGTTCTGATCATCTCCATGCTCCCATCTGGGAACTGCTTTGTGAATACAGTAGATTCATCTTCTCCATCAAGGCTTTTGTAAATAACTCACAGCTGCATTCTCCTATTCCAAAATATCTGGTGTTAGGGCTTTGTTTACACAACACAAGGAATCTGAGTCAAGATAATGTCTGCTATTTGCTTGAGACTGTGTGGCAACATAAAACAAGATATCAGCTTCCTTCTTTCTGCAATTATTGTAGAAATCTGATCATTCACCAGTCAAATTTAGCTGGATCAAAATTCAGACAACTCATGGAGATATTACTCAGTCTGTTCAGGTGAGAGCTTCATCTTGGATTCTTTTTGTCTCCCTGCTCAAATGAGGAAAACAAATCACAAAATCTATAAACTATAGAGCAAATTGATCGAAATTGAGTGTGAACCATATAAGAAGTCTTCGATCCTTGTTTTGTTGGCATCATACAGAAAATTAGAATAAACATTACTGGTTGTTTTGCACACTAAATGTTGGTTTGCTCCCTGAATAACTACGACATATATTCTGGAGGAGTAAGACTTTGATGCCAATTCTGGGATTACCATCCTTGCTGCTTGCCAAATTTTACTTGTTCTTGTTGTTCTATTGCTGGCATCTATCCAGGGCTTTCAACTTTGCAATTCACATTTAACATCCCATTCTTGTTATTCCTGACCAATACGTTCTTTGAGTCTGATATCATCTGTTTCTTTGATAGATTGATGCATACATATTTGTAATTTAATTCTATATCCTAAGATTAAAATTCTCGATGTGAACGTCATCGCATCACCGAATAAAGGAGTAAGATGGTTTTATCATGAGGTTCAACATCTCATTGACTAAATAGCAACTTGTCTGGAATCATTGTGCTTTTTTCTCCTTTTTATCCATAATGGGATACAACTGCAAAGGATAACATATCCTTTCATGTACAAGTAGTGTACATGGTACAGCCATGGTAATTAGCATGCTCCTATAGATCTGCTGGGTCCCTGTTTTCTTCCTTTTTAGTTCCTTTTCTGTGAGAAAAAACATCTTTTTTCTTCAGATATTTAACTCTTATTTGTCTCCTCAGTCCCCTCCTTTGTTTGGATTTCATTCAGTAACTCCACTTGAATGCCATCTCCTTGCTTTTCTGACACCAGCATCTTTTGTTTCTTAGATTAGATTAACAAAAGAACCACTCATTTTAGTTTGGCAGTGTGCATTTGTTTTAGAAAATTCTCTGAATTGAGTTTCAATGCCACATCCCCCAGCAAAATCCAACGGTGCAGCTTTCCAAAGGTGTCATTTTTGTGTTGGAGCAAGAGCAACTTGGAAGTTTCATAGGAAATTATGTTCCACAGATGAGGTTTAGTTGTCTTAGTCTAGGTGCTGGTCTACACTACCACATTGTGCTTGCCAGTTGCCCCCATGAGCACCTATAGTCCTGGTCTTTAACAGCAATCATCTGTGTAGTTGGAAGCAAGGATGGAACTTGTCTGTCACATTTTTGCTACTTGCAAATCCACCAATGAGAAATAGACTTGTCAGCAGAACTGAACAGTTGACTAGTGGAGATCTTTTAGGTAATGCACTCCTGACCATATATCCTGCATGCCAATAATTCAATGTCAAGAATGTTTCTGTGCAATTGGTTTAGCTTGTTCCTATCACATGACATGATGCAGGGAACAACAAGATCATCATATGATCTATCTTTGAGATTCTTTAGATCTGTACTTATCTCTAACTGGGATCAGGTGGTCCAGCAAACCCAATATCTTGCAAGTTGGCATCATCATTGTGGTTTTGTTGGGTTGAAGAAAACTGGCTTTCTTTCTGGAACCCTATTCCGTGCCCACTGCAATCACAGCCTTTCGGTGTCAAAGAGAACAGATAAATAGTCAAGTTTGCTCAAGTTCAAGTGTCTGGAAATTGACAATTCATTCTGAACTCCAAAGAGTCTTGGGTGCAGATAAAGCATACTAGATTGCAGAACCTTGAAATCTTGGGTCAGGTCCTCCTTCATTTCTTGTCCATGAGCAGCACACCTGCACATTAAGGCTCCAGCTACAGGAGTTTTGAATAGGACAAGATTCAGGAGAGCTAAAATCTGAAAGCAATGCTTCCTGTTTGTTCTCCAGTCACTTGCTGACAACCAACTCCTTCCATATTCTCCCATATATAACAAGGACCACACCAAATACTTGGAGGAACTGAAACCAAACAGAATAAGTATTGATCTTAATCTGAAAGAGAGCAGGCATCTCCTTACCATAAACCTTTTTTTCCCTGTAGCTTGCTGATGGCATAAACCACCATGGTACCAAAACTTTCTAATGGAGGTGGCCACATCTTCCTCTTTCAACATCCATTAAGAAGTTAGAACTCAAAAGGATCAGCTTTTAGAACCACTTTGCCTCTTTAGCCCGAAACCACATGTTATGTTGTAATGTGGTCCCATTGTAACAGAGATTTAGGTCAGATCACTGTAGCAAATCTCACTTTGCCAGCAAAGGAACATTTCAGTACATGGACTTCCAAACCAAGAAAGGGAGAGAGATCTGCATAATTATAGAGGTCAGAAGACATCATAAGCATTCATCTGTGCATAAAAGGAATATTTTTAATGAACGACAATTTATGAATTATTAGCGGGTAAAAGAAAACCATAGAGTATCAGGTACTATAGCAAATGAGAAATTTGAGGTCTATACTATCAACTGATGTAATTAGTCCAACAATATAGGGATAATGAGAGGCCAATAAATCCTATGCTTATACACCATAAAGAAAGCCTGTAGCCTGAGTTGACTTCTTAACATGATTTGTAGATTGTATCACCTGGTGGGACACCAAGAGGACTCCTGAATGAATATGATCGAGTGTGTGTCTCAGACAAGATCCTAAACTGGCCACGTTCATATCTCCTGCATGCATTAGTTGAAATCAATTGTGGAAGAGAAGCCCTGTCTCTTATCTATAGATCAGACTGTCTGACTCATACATCCAATAGCACAACTTTACCACAAGGAAATATCAATCAGCATCAAGGCTTGCATCACTATATAGTAGAAAGCAACAGAGAAATGCTTGACCTTTCACAGGAACTAAATTTCTCATTGCCCTCTTAATAGTGATATTCCACCGAAACAACAATCTACTTGCAAAGTACAAGTGGTTCCAAAAGCACTTCTCCTTGAACATCCTCCACTATAAAAAGGGCCGGCAAGTTACGTTGGAACTCCTCCAGCCAAATATTCCACTAAGAAAGAACAACAGTCAATCAAGATTAATGCAGCACCCACCTCTCACCAAGCTTTGTAGCCATTATTGGTACTTTGGTGGGGACATTAAGATGCAAAATTAACAATGACAGAAATGTAATGGCATCTCCACTCAGCTCAATGCTTTCATGAAAGCTTGTCATGTAGTCATAGCATGAAATAAACTTTTCTGTAAGCACACATCCAAGTGCAAACTAGAAAATAATAAGTGTTTCAAGCTTGAGAGTAACATTAACATAAGACCTTTTATCTCCGATTACAAATAAGTATGTTTGTATCACTATAAGACATTTACCATCTCTCAGAGCAATCAATGAAAATGACATTCTCAGTTTTGCATCATCTAAATGTTAAAAAAACACACACCATGAAGATTGATGCTCTAACAAAGAAAGTAATCTTTATTTTCCTTCCACCGACTGATGGGAACATCATTTTAATGTTAAACACTCCATACAACTGTCATGAAGAAATTAAGTACCAATCTACTTGAGAACTTTTTCAGCATAGAACAAGGAAACAAGTTAAGAAATGTGTTCATTTAAGGAGTTGGTACATTGTCAACCTTGTATTATTCAAAGAAGAACCACGTAAGTGGATATCAATTGATAAAGAAAATAGATGTAGGGAATCTGAAATTTTGACCTTGGCAACAGTATTAACATAAACCAAGCATTGCTGCTTTAACAAGCACCAAAACGTGGGTCACTAGTAGGAAGGAAAGATATATACAGCTAAAATATCCATTGCCACTTCTGTTCCTACTGATAAGAATCCCCCCTTACAGTTGTTCCCACTTCTTTCCTTGTTCTGCTTCTTTTTAAGGGAAACCAACACAAATCCATCAAAGCTGTGCAACTTCCCATCCCTTCCTTTTGAAACCTCTCATATTTTTTCCTCTTCAACAGCTACTGGATTTGTTTACTTCCAGATGGAAAAGAGCGAAATCAGAGAAGAAGAAGAAGGCACCGATCAGAAGCCAGGACGACAAACAATTGATCCTGATGGCAGGGAGATTTTTCATGAAGATCATCAAGCATGGCTGAAACTGACACTTGGTGGGAGAACCTCATCGGCTGATGGAAGCTCTACTAGTTCCCAATCCAAACCTCCAAGTCGAAAGATGTTCTCATGCAACTTCTGCATGAGAAAATTTTTCAGCTCACAGGCTTTGGGGGGTCACCAGAATGCGCACAAGAGAGAGAGAGGTGCTACGAGGAGGCCTCACCAGTCACAGAAAATGATGATGGGATTTTCCCTCTATGCATCTTCTCTCCAGTCTTTGACAGTTCATTCTCATTCACTTGTTCCCAAGCAACATCCAGAGAAAGGCATGTCTATTGTGCCAAGATGTTATCAAATCAATTCTGACATCCAAGTGACGAGGACGCCGTTTGCACTTGATGAAGCTAGAGGTTCAAAGTGGCCTGGAAGCTTTCAAAAGGTTTTTCAACCTGCAGATCAACCATCAGAACAACAAAACCTTGACTTGAGTCTCAGGCTGTAGTTAATTCATCCATTTCCATAACTGCCATTTGCTTGAAGTTTGTTCAGCTCATACTTCTTTGTGAATCAGTTATGAAAAATTAACCTATCTGGGTACATTTTGCCATTATACTCAATTTCCAAGTTGAAGAAAAATAAAGCTATTGCAATAAATAAGAGTTAGCAGTCATCAATTCTTATTGCAATTGAGCCACCAATGGCTTCAGAGGATGTTGCCTTTGTTATCAAGCTCATTTTTCGACCAGATAATGCTCAATTTCTTCAGTTTCTCTTGAAGTCATCTTGAAGTAAAAACAATGATAGATAATAGGATCTGAGTCAAGCAATACTGGTCGGAATCATGGTTAAACACCAATTACTTCTTTTAATTACTTGTACAAGACTCACACAAGAAGACTCCAAAACCAACAGCCCAAAAAACAAAAAAAAAGCAATGTATTATATCATTATATGCATAAAAGTCCTACATTTATTGGGATTAAGGAAGAGGTTGCAGTTCCATGACTAGATCTTTAGCTAGCCATTCAACAATCAGAACTACAGGGTACCATTTTAGGTAAATTTATTGTGTTTCTGGTTTTAACCCTAAAGATCACATACTTTTACAAACCGAGGTTGTAATATGTTTCTTCACCGTCGAGAAATGAATGAAGATTTCCATATCCAAGCTTAGCTCAGACACAGATAGCTTCTATTTGGGTGTGAAGCAATGTGAAACCAATATACGAAACAAAGATGTGATCCAGCCGCACCTTCCAGAATGGCTACCTTGTAACGACTCCAATCACTGTCCCCGCCTTCAGCATCCCTCTCTGATTCTGTCCTATTGGTGACATTGTTAGATATACTTACAATTCTGTTCATTCAGATTATCCAACCACAAGTGGTTCTGTGGATCACTAGGTAGCCACATGTACAAAATTATATTTTAGTACTCTCGTTGTTAAAAAAACCAAGTTAGCAATGATGTGGACTAGAGAATGATAGGTCATCTGATTCCAAATGTCACTTGGCAAAGCTCTTAAAAACGTGAAAGAGTTCTCTAATATTCAGATTCTGGAAATCCATCAACACTGAAGATTGTGATCCTCCCAAATCAGCACCAAAGAATTCTTACGGATTGGTGACAGGACCTACGTACGGATATGAGATACCACTTATGATGGGTAGCTGGTAAACAAGACTCCTGGTTCCTGCCACTGCAAGGTCAGGGGAGGGCCAAACATATGCAGTTTCACCACAGCAAATAGATAGATTGTTTTGGCCACGGCAGCCAGATAGATTCATGCGACAAACTTGGTTTTCAACCAATACCCACAATCTACACTTACATTATAGCACAAAATAATAAAAAGATTTCTTTTATAAAAAAAAAGGTAAGTGACGTAGGTGGAATTGGAGTCCAGGACTTTGAAATAAACTGTCAAAAGTCCTTACCAACTAAACTAGTTGGCACCTTACCAAAAACACAAAATCTTTTGCCAAAGAACTCCATTTCAAGATTTAACTGCTGCTTTGTTAGCAACAACAATACATTCTGTCAACACGACATGATATGACGTGGTGCCAGCACGGGTGCAGCAGAGAGAAGGGGATGGATAAAGGGAAAGAGAGAGAAAAGGAAGAAGTGAAAGAGGTTTACCTCACTTCTACCTGTGTTCCAATAAAGTCGCCATCTCAACTGTCTCCGTTAGTGTTAAAGGGCAGGCAGCTCAATGGCATCTTTCATATAGGTGCAGCTAATTTCTTCATAGTTATGGGCCCATGATCCAAACATGGCCAACAAGAACTACGGAGCTGAAGCTTCTTCTGCTTGCCTAGAGCATTCGGCGGCAAGATCGATGTGTGAAGCCTGTACTCTTCGCCGTCATGAGCAAGCAATCAGCGGCTTCCTCCTTTCTCCAACTCCACCAAAAGAAACTTAAAACATAACAAAGTAGGGGAAAAGACCACGATTCTTGATTGAACGAAAACAAAGATTGAACTTTTATCACAAGAAACTCAGTCTCCATGGCTCGAAACCACGTACCTTGGGATTAGGTCTTCTCCTTGAAGCTGAGATTGAAGGGGGAGAGGAAGTCCAGAGAAGGCGCCATTCGCAAATGGTTGTCGCTTCGCCCAGCTGTTCTCCAACGGCATTAGGGCTCAAACTACGATCCCGGTCTGGGTCGAGCTTCGGCTGACAACTAACCCGATCTAAACCAGGTGGCGACGCAGTCCAACCGATGCGAGTCGGATGATATATGCACACACACAAATAGTGCATGTAATACGAAAGGAAATTAAAAGCATATCATGAGATAATCGAGCACTATTATATATCATTCATAATTATTATCTGAGTTTATTATTATTAAATTAGGTTTTAATTATCTAACATGGATGGAGATTTAGAGTCAATCAAAATTAGGTTTTCGAGTTTTGGTGTTGAGAAAATAGAATAATCGAGTCGAGATCTTATAAAATCTGCGTTGAGAATGTGCCCAATAATATCCTTTTGATGTGTTAGTCAATTTGAGCTAGGATGATTTGATCATATATAGAACCTATAAAATGTAATTTATATTAGAAAAATACATTTATATTAGCAAAAGTTAGATGATCGATAGCATACTTGAGGCTCTAAGTGGTAGTTGGATTTAAGATTATAATTAATATAAAAAATAATTAAGCATATCATCCTGATCACGTGGATCGTGAAATCATGTATACACGTATCAGCCAGATGAGGACAAAGGAACAAAAGTAAATGACATACGTATGCTATCTACTGTCCCAATTCTACACGCTTTCATCAAGTTGATATTATCATCCATCCCAAAATAGATATAACAAACCATGTATTCATGCTTGCATCATGGTATGGGCTATATGTATAAAGTTGATCATTTTTTATATTTATCCCATTGAATTTAAGTTTTAAAATTTTTTATATGTTTTAGATTAAAATAAAAATAGCTGTAAATTATAGTTCGAGGTATGATTCTGTGGAAGGTCCTAGCACAGAACTGAATATTCTAGTAACAGATATAGTATTTCTGATATATATGTACATATCTTAAATTGATATTATTTCTATATATTTTTAATTTAAATTAGTTACTAATTACTAGATGTTCACATTTGAAAGGTATTTCGAGGTGGTATTGATGAAATGTTTTTTTGTGTGTTGAATGTAATTTATTTTTTGTGAGGGAAAAAAAATTTGACGGATGCATATACTAATGGGTAAACAATTTATTTTAAAATGCGAGAAAACCCTATTTCCTAATTTACTATTTTCTATATTTTATTTTGTTACGAACTGCACACGTGGACACGAGGAAGGAGGCCGAACTGTGGGGGCCACGAGGACAGCGCGATGTCGACGGGCGTCGTCCACCCGCCTGGTCGCCGCCTCCGTGCCACGTCATACTCACTCGGCACTGCGCGTGTGGGGCCCCCCTCCCAGGAGCCTGTCGAGGTAGGTTTCCTACTCGTATTTTCCTCGTCTCCCTGGATCATGTGCTTCGTCGCGAACACAGAATATCTAGTGGACCTATAACACGTCACCCTTTTGAGGGTGTGGTCCGCCGGTTTAATGGTAGGGAAAAGTGATCCCTGTCTGTAACTTGACAGGGAAGCTCACCAGGTCAGCTCCACTCCACTACCCGTCCACGTCCTCCTCGCCAACTCATCATCACATGCCACGTTGGTTAATTCCCAACGGCGCGGGACGCCCTGTTCCTGGCGGATCGCGATTCCCCGGCACCCGCGAAGTACGGCGTTGGTGGTCTATAGATCGCGTAGGTTATCCACAGGGAATGCGGGCAGCAGAACCGGGAAGAGGAGCTCCATTTCCTTTACGCGACTTCTTCGTTGTCTCAGAGCTCGGCCATGGACTCTCCACTGAGAGCCGAGGCGGCTCCCCTCCTCCAGACCCGGCCGGGCTCCAATGACGAGGCGGAGAGGGCCTACGACGCCGACGAGAAGGTGGTGATCTCCGTTTCTGAAGACGACCATTGGATGGAGGATGACGGCTCCCTCCCGCCCTTCTCGTGGCGGAAGCTGTGGCGGTTCACTGGCCCGGGGTTCCTGATGTCGATCGCGTTCCTGGACCCTGGGAACCTCGAGGGCGACCTTCAGGCCGGCGCCTGCGCCGGGTACTCGCTCCTATGGTTGCTGTTTTGGTCGACCGCCATGGGGCTCCTCATCCAGCTATTGTCCGCGAGGCTCGGGGTGGCCACGGGGCGCCACCTGGCGGAGCTCTGCCGCGAGGAGTACCCACCGTGGGCCACGATCGCGCTCTGGATCATGGCCGAGCTCGCCCTCATCGGGGCCGACATCCAGGAGGTGATCGGCAGCGCGATCGCGATCAAGATACTCAGCGGCGGGGCGATCCCTCTTTGGGCTGGGGTGGCCATCACGGCTTCGGATTGGTAAAGATCTATCTTTTGGGATTCTCAATCGTCGAGTCTTTCTTTCTTCCATGTTTGATTAGGTATACGCTGGGAATTGTAATCTTTACCTTTCTCTCTTTCTTTTTCTGAAGAGTAGGGAGCTCAATTCTGTTCCTATAACTTGGGATTGTTAATCATAGGAAGGCACGTTTCTGTTTGATGGATTGTCTTACCTGAAGTATATGTTTCCAGGGCAAGGAAGCAGAGTTTGCCGATTCTAGTTCTTAACTTGTTTCAATTGAGCAAAACACCATATTTTTTATGGTTTTCTTTAATATATGATAAGAATTAGGGCAACTAGTTGAATTTTTTAACATAAGTTCTTCGACTGATTTCAGATCCTGGATGACAACTCTTTTTGCAACTTATAAAGAAAACAAAAATAGGGACTGTCCATGTTTGAAGTAATCTCCTTTCTCTTATTCTTGTTCCTTCCTAGTCAATGAAATTATCTACTTTGACCTGAAACAAAGTTTTTTTTTTTTGTTAGAATTTGTTGCTTACTTTATGTTTCTGAATTTGTTGACTGGTTTTGCTTCCTACTTAATCTGGATATTACTAATATATCTTTGGAGTTAGAAACGTTTTTTTGGAGGCTGATGTCGGGTTTTGAAGAGTCAAGACTTCTGCTGATGGCAGTCCAGAGCTTAATTTAAATAGTCAATGAGTTAATTGGGCTAGATTTCTACTCCTATAGCAAATGATCGGAGTATGGTAGTTGATTTTATTCCATTTTAAGCTTCAGAATCTCCATCAGAAGAGGTCTGCTTTTATTTTATGACCTTCTTATATCATGCGAGAACAAATTTGGTCACTATTTGATGATTGCAAGTTCTGCCATAATTGATTGGTTTTCCCTTCTGATTTCTGTTGTGATTCCAGAGACTTTGGTTTAATGAACCTGATGTGTTCAATCTCCTTGGCAGCTTCATCTTCCTGTTCCTGGAGAACTATGGTGTGAGGAAATTAGAAGCATTCTTTGGGGTTCTCATTGCAACTATGGCTGTCTCTTTTGCCATGATGTTCGGTGAAACCAAGCCCAGTGGCAAGGAATTTCTAATTGGTAATTAATTTCTAAGGCCTTTTCATAAAATGTTTTTGCTCAATGGTATTATTTTTTCTGGATTCTTATACAAATAGGACTAATTTACTGTACCCCTCACAGGTGTTTTAGTTCCAAAACTGAGTTCAAGTACAATAAGGCAGGCGGTGGGGGTGGTCGGCTGCATCATTATGCCCCACAATGTATTCTTGCATTCTGCTCTTGTACAGTCAAGAAAGATCGACAATAGCAAAAATAGTCATGTTAGAGAAGCAATGAGTTACTATTCCATAGAATCCACTGTTGCTCTTCTTGTTTCCTTCTTTATCAATGTGTGTGTTACTACAGTTTTCGCAAAGGGATTCTATGGCACAGAAGTAGCCAGTTCTATAGGACTTGAGAATGCTGGGCAGTTCTTACAAGAAAAATATGGAGGTAAACTATTTCCTATTCTCTATATATGGGGTGTTGGATTATTAGCCTCCGGACAGAGTAGTACCATCACTGGCACTTATGCTGGACAATTTATCATGGGAGGCTTTTTGAATCTTCGTATGAAGAAATGGGTTCGTTCACTGATCACAAGAAGCTTTGCGATGTTGCCCACTATAATAGTTTCTCTTTTGTTTGACACTGATGACTCGGCCATGGATATATTGAATGAGTCGCTTAATGTACTTCAGTCTATTCAGATACCGTTTGCTCTAATTCCACTTCTTGCTTTGGTATCAAAAGAACAGCTTATGGGGGCTTTCAGTATTGGCCCCATTATGAAAGTAAGTTTTAGACTGTCTCATTTTGTGACTTCAGTGTATATCATTCGATTCTTGCATTGGCATTTTAGTTTATCTGAACTTTCTAGTATATCTGTAAGATGGTTTTCAACTGCCTAGTTCCTCTTATCATAACACTGCATGTTTGAAAGGAAAGTTTGTTGATAGAGATATGGATAGAACATAAATAGGCAAGTTATGGTTCTTACTTACCTTTTCTTCTAATTATTCTAGATGTATTCACTAAGTTTAGGTTTTTGTTTTTTAGGAGGGTTGCTTCCCAGATAATGAATTGAAATTGCAATTAGTAAGATAGGTCTCTCTTATCAACTGGCCTTTAAGGTTGTGAATCGAGTTCTTCTCTTGCTTGAAGATATCTTTGTCAGGAATCTAGGACCAATTATAGAGGTTGGATGCAAACTTGACTGTCTGCATAAATTTTTGTGAAATCATTAATGGAGTCACGGCAATTTTGACTGATCTTGTATTATGAGTCAAAACACTGATGGGAAAAATTGAGGGTAATGTGATGATGATGATATATTGCATGTTGTCACCATTGTTTAGCATTCTTATTTACTAACAAATATAAAATAAATATCTTTTTAAGAAAACAAATGATAAATATTGAATGAGGTGGCAGTAGCATTCTAATTCTGCACTTTTGTTTAAACTGGGAACAAAGTCTTAGGCTGCTGAAAGTGTTACGATATATGAGAAGGCTTTGGTAACTAGAGAATTCAAAAGGCCATTAGAAGGTTAGGCCTCCATAGATAGGAATGGCCCATAATTCTCGATAAGGCTGTTTCAAGGTGTTCTATCAGAAGTTAATGGTAATTTTTTGGTTCAAAGTGGTCGTCTTCTTTATTTTTCTCTTGTTGAGGATATCTAAATTGTAAATGCTAGCAGTGTACATGTCTCTTAAGTCTGGTTATTGGTAGATTAACTTGTCTAAAACATGTCCTGCATGCTTACTTACACTGCTTGGTTTTCTGATTCAGATCGTGACTTGGATTATGGTGGGTTTTCTGATAATCATCAACGGCTATGTTTTGCTCGATTTCTTCACTGCTGAAGTTCATGGCCTACTCTTCAGCTGTCTTCTCTCTTCTGCCTTAGCAATATATGTCATATTCATCGCTTATCTTGTATTACGGGGCAGCGCCTTGTGCACTTCGGTTACCTTGGCAATCAATAAGGGTTTCTGCAATAGAAACTGAATGGCATACCTTTGTTCATTTACATTCTGCAAGAAAGTCTCTCAGGAGAAGTGAAACATAGCTAGGAGGCTGATATCAAGTTGGTGTCATCTTGTAATGCAAATTGTATCTAGATAATGCAATCTTGAATCCACAACGTTATCCATGTCACTTTCAATAACTCGGCCTTCGTGCTGTGTGCATTACTAGTCCCCTTCCAGCAGTCCCCTTTGACTTTGTTAGGTCAAAAGTAAATAATCTGATGTACATGAACAGTTAAAAGTAAATGCAGTCTGTAACTCTTCATGGTGATATGTAATGTGACAAAATAGGTTCAATTTCACTTCAGTTTGCCGTATGCTGCAGATTATACTATCTGGATACAGAGTGATTGATTCGACTTTAACTTGCGAATTATATTGTATTCCAATTTGGCTAATTTGATGTCTATGTTAAAAGGTCGTTGCTTGAGATTGGTTGTGGATGAACATGCTTCCATTTTAGGCCCCTTTTTATAAGCATCCAAGCATGTGCATTTTGGTGGGTACATTATAATTGTGGTCCCAATCAAATATGTTCTTACTTATCCTATATGGTTTTGGATAGAAAGAACTGCAAAGTATCAGTGAGTGTTTTTTTTCCGGAATCTTTCAAAGAAGCATCGAAACTTATATATATATATATATATATATATATATATATATATATATATATATATATATATATATATATATATATATATATATATATATATATATATATATATATATATGTGTATATATATATGTATATATATATATACATATATGTATATATGTATATACATATATATATATATATATATACATATATATATATATATATATATATATATATATATATATATATATATATATATATATATATATATATATATATATATATATATATATATATGCATATATATATACACTCTGTGGATTCCACTGAGTCTGGTCTGAATATGGTTTGAATTGATGATCCGTCTCCAAATAAACAAAGTTAGGTTGACTCGGACAACGCAATTGTCTATTTAGGATTGGGGGTATTGTCCAAGTATCTATGTATGATTGCCATGCCAATTCCCGGACGACAAATTTGGTTCATCGGATCTCTTACATCACATCCGTTGGTGAGCCCTAATCGCGGCGAGATGCGTGCAGTAACAAAAGACGAGAGGTGGACGGGATCCCCTAAAATAAGTGGAAGGGGAAGTCTAGTGGTTTATGCCCACACGGAATCCAGTCCCTGAACTAATATGAAGCAGCCCCGGCGTCCATTGTGTGCAATGGTCGGTGCAACTGACGATCGTACAATTCGGATCGACGTCCCTTGATTCCGGCCCGCTACCCATTTAACCCCGCAGCTCGTCTCCGCGACTCGCCTCTTCCCCTTCGACGGACCTGACCCGAGCCGACAGGACGCTTCCCCTCCTCTCCTCTCCATTCGCCGATCCCATCCTGCCGCCGGCGCCCGACGCCTCATGGCGCGCGCGAGGGATCGGGTCGCGCCCCTCTCCTTCTTCCCCGGCCTCCTCTTCCTTGCGTTCCTCGCTGCGGGAGATGGATCACCGGAGCCCTTCCTCCAGACCCTCACCGGAGGTGGCGTGCCCTCGGCGATGGTGCTGCCTCTCGTCCTCTCTTACGCTAATTCCAGTCGCAGGTCCAACGTGGGCAGGGGTTTCGGCCGCCGGCAGCTCCAGAGGGAGGACCCCTCCACCGCCACCGCTCGCATGCGGCTCTACGATGATCTCCTCACCAACGGGTGAGGATTCCTCGATTCCTTGGAAAAGATATCGCAAATTTTGCTTTTACGGTCTCTCAATCGTTTCTTTGCTTTTTTCTTTCGCGTTCAGATATTACACGACGCGCCTCTATATCGGAACGCCACCGCAAGAATTCGCACTGATCGTTGATTCGGGGAGCACGGTCACGTACGTTCCTTGCTCCTCTTGTGAGCAATGTGGCAATCATCAGGTAAGCAACTTCTACAGTCCCTTTGATTGGAAATAAACGGATATTCCCTCTTCTTTTTTGTTTGATCGGTTATGAGGGTTTCCTTCTTATGCGAGTAATGTATATCAACCAAACATCTTTTTTCCCCTCCTTTTCTGGTTGATTTAAGTTTTACAACTTGCAATTTATTGGATGGTTTGATCACTTTTGAAAATATTGAATTCTACATTTACTGGATTTCATCCCAAGTGTTTATTGTGAATGTCAGTTGCAAAAAGGTCAGCTTTTGGGTAGAATTATCCATGCTTGTATTTCCATGGCCAAAGTTGGGTTCAAATCTGAGGTAGACTGTCGTTCAATGTGCTCTGTTGTTCTGAAAAAGTTCCAGCTACAATGAATTTCTTTTTTTCTGAAAAGGTGAACTTGAAGGAGAAAATTTAGATGAGCTAATATATTACCCATGGGTAGTTACATTTGTTCCTTCTTAACTCTGTTATGTAAACCAAGAATTGCAAACTTAACTCTCTTTAACCTTGTACCAAATGTTAACTTAGTGATTGTCTTTACAGAAACAGTGCCCTGGAACTTCTCACTTGCGTGAGTTGAAGTGCCTGTAGTCTGTAGAACATTTCATAGATCATGTTAGCAAGTACCAACTAAAATAACTTTGCAAAGTAAAGAAACTTACTTTGCCCACTAAGCTCTTATCTTAATAACACATTATCTTAATCAAACGAGTATTGTATGTAATAGCAAAATGCTCAGTTCAATTCTTTTCCATAGCTTAAGTTGTTAAAATTCTTTTTATGTACTTTTCATCTCAATCTCAATGAGTTTATCAAGTTTCCTCGAGCAGTTTGCAAATAGCATCAGTTCATCAGTTTGCAAATAGGTTAGTTATGTGTACTTTCTGATGTTTTCTTAATTTGTTGATTTCTAGGACCCTAGGTTTCAGCCGGATATGTCAAGCACATATGACCCGTTAAAATGCAATGTTGATTGTACATGCGACAAGGAGAACATGCAGTGTCTTTATGAGAGGCAGTATGCCGAAATGAGCTCTAGCAGCGGGTTGCTTGGGGTGGACTTTATATCATTTGGCAAAGAAAGTGCACTTAAGCCACAACGTGCTACTTTTGGCTGTGAAACTTCTGAATCAGGTGATTTGTTTAGTCAACATGCTGATGGCATAATGGGACTGGGCCGTGGCCAGCTCAGTATCATGGATCAGCTTGTTGACAAAGGTGTTATAAGTGATTCATTTTCTTTGTGCTATGGTGGTATGGATATTGGTGGGGGTGCAATGGTTCTTGGTGGAATCTCACCACCTCATGGCATGATTTACGCCCGTTCAAACCCTGGACGCAGGTATAGTAAATCATCAGTTTTAGCAATGGTCAAGCTTAAAGAGTTCCTCTGCAATTACATTTGATACAATTCCCACGTTTACTCTAGTTTTGGGATGGAAACAGCCCATATTACAACATCGACCTGAAGGAAATTCATGTAGCTGGCAAGCTGTTGCGATTAAATTCAAAGATATTCAATGGCAATCATGGAACTGTATTGGATAGTGGAACCACATATGCTTATCTACCGGAGGAGGCTTTTAGAGCATTTAGAGATGCTGTAAGTTTCCACTCCACCTATATAAAGTATTCTAGTTTCATTTGAAAAGGCTGTGTAAGTTCTCAATGATCCATTGACACTCTATGATGCCTCCACTACCTTTGGGAATTATACAGATGCCTTAAGTAAATCATCCTTCGTTGGTCATCAACCTATATATGAATTTACTTTATAAAGAAAATTTTGGGTATCAAATCACATCAATGAAAACTTGAAATCTGCATGTTATACAACCTTTCTTTGATGTGTTTTTAATAATTAATACCATTAAGTATTTAACTTGCTCTGCTGTTCCGATTCATCTGCCCATGTATGTAAAGTATGTGTTAGTGGCTTTCTGTTCATCAGAAACTTGAATGTGTGCTTATTTCGTGAATACTACTAAAAATTTCATATGGTTGATGACAAAAGTGGAGTTGGCTTATTTAGTAAGGCATTTGCAGAGTTCTAGGAAGAGATTATCATTTGAAATTTTGAATATGACATATAGGCCCAGGAACATGTTCTTATTTTTGTTTTGTAACAAAAACTTCTACTCGCTGAACATTCAGCATTGTTCACTTGTGGTTGAATCTTTTTTTAGAATAAAATTAAAAAAAATTCATTACATCAAATGGCATACATGATGCTCACATGTAGACTTGAACTTGAGACCTATCACTTTGTGCAACAATGTACTAACCAATTCTGGATGTCTTAACAAAACACTTGTGGTTGAATCTTGAACTTAATTTATTTCCAATTTGTTATAAAGGCTTCATTAGTTCTTGCAATAATTCTAGAAGAAATCTTCTTACTCACTGAACATTATGGATGTTTTGCTTCGTATAGTTGGTTGTTGATCTTGATTCACTTCCTGTTCCTCCAAAAAGCTTAATCCGCTTAAGTTTTTATGATAATTGTGAACAATATTCTACCCACCAAGCAATAGGCAATGTTTCTATCATGTGGTTAATTGTTGTTTTTGATGCTTCCTGATCCTTCCTAAAGCCTCGTGCCTTTATATACCATTCCTCACTTTATGCTGTTAGCCTTTGTTGTCAGTTTCCTGTTCTGACCACTGTCAAATTGAATTTCATTCTTTAACAACTTCCTCTGATATTTTTGGTTCAAATGCTTTTCTCAATCCATAATTTTGCTGCTTAGAAATGTTGTAATTATAACTAAACAGATTTTTTTGGGATCAAATGCAAAATGTGAATCATATTTGTTTACTCTCCATGGATCTGGATAATGTAGGGAACTTTGCTTCCATTCCTCATCCCTAATTTTGGCATAGTTATTGTTTTCTTGTTAGTTTGTGGGATAGCTAGTCATTTTCATGATACTGGCATTTATTATGAGTAGAATCTCAATGCATTAGTTTGTAATGTTTTGAATTAATTATTTCTTGATAAATATTTGTTCTTTACAGATAATGAGTAAGCTACATTCTCTGAAGCAAATTCGTGGACCAGATCCAAACTATAAAGATATTTGCTTTTCAGGTGCTGGAAGGTAATGCACCTATTTTGGAGTTAGTAAATTTTGATGTATGTTTAATTATATGACATGTGCCATGTACTGAAGAGCTACATTAAATGTTTCCAGTGATGTTTCTGAACTCTCGAAGACCTTTCCTGAGGTTGAAATGGTATTTGGAAATGGACAAAAGCTTTCTCTTTCTCCAGAGAATTACTTGTTTCGGGTAATATTTCTAGTTCTGTCATTAAGGAAATGTAATACTGGTGCCAGTAATATGCAGGTGATTCTGATTGATCTGAGTAGCTGATTTGTTTTATTTTCCTTTTCCATTTTCATGTTCTATAATAAAGCACTCAAAGGTTCGTGGTGCTTATTGCCTCGGTGTCTTTCAAAATGGAAAAGACCCAACAACACTTTTGGGTGGTATGACTTTTGATAATTGATGATTTAGTTCATATTTGTAATGTATGCTTTTTTTTAGCTTTACTTGTAACATCTAGATCACTATAATGTAGTTATCATATCAGAAATAAAAATTAAAGGACTTTAATCTGCTTTTTCATCCCAACACCGAGCCTGATTAATTTCAAACTTCATTCACAAATTTAAATGTTACATCTTATTGGCTTGACAGATTTAGTTCATCTGACAGGAATCGTCGTCCGCAATACTCTTGTAACCTATGATCGTCAGAATGAAAGGATTGGATTCTGGAAAACTAACTGTTCTGTATTATGGGAGAGATTGCATAATAATGAAGCTCCTGCACCGGCACCTTCAGTTTTCTCTGGTTCCAATTTAAGCATAGAAGAGTCACCAGCTCCTTCTCCCATCGGACTAGTGGACTCTGTACTGGCAGGTTTGTAAGTCTGCCTATTTGCATATGACTTAATTTAGCTTTGATTTTTCGCCCTGCAGAATTCATCTTGGTTTAAACATGTAGGATTGTGGTTAAAATTCTTTCATGATTATATTAGATAATCTAATCATTGCAAGAACAACCATCTTCTGGATATAGAGATATGCTTTTAGTGAGATTTTATCCCCAACTGTATGCACTATAGTAAAAGCATTTTTCACGAAGTATGATTGGGCTTCTGTAATTAGATTACCCATTCTTATTATTGTTTTCAGGTCAATTCCGAGTGGGGGTCATAACCTTTGACATGTTCTTGAATATTTCTTATGTGGACCTGGTGCCCCACATAAAGGAACTAGCAGAGCTAATAGCAAATGAGTTGGAGGTTGCTTCAGATCAGGTGGAGTAAAAAACTATTGTATTCTGGACCATGGTCTCATGAAAAAGTTCCATCCTTGTTGTGTGTGGTCTACATCATGGCCATGTTTACTTACAATAAGCTCCTAGGCAGTAAGGAAGGATCATGGGGCAGCAGCATTATTTATTTTCCAATCTTGTTCTTACATCTCTCATTTTTTGTTGTTTTAAAGTTATTTAAGAACTTGCTTTAAAATCTCTTTGTGGTTACAGGTTCATTTTATGAATAATACTGATAATGGGAATGGTACCTTGATAAGATGGGCTATTTTTCCAGAAGGATCCTCTAGTTCATTCTCTAATTCAACAGCAATGGTAATGTCATCATCTGATATCACAGTTAATATTATGTTGCACAATTTCTTTATTTATGAGACAAAAGGAAATTGAGAACTTTCATTTTCTGATGCAGGGAATAATATCTCGGTTGACTGAACACCGTGTTCGCCTTCCTGAAAATTTTGGAAGCTATAAATTGGTTGAATGGAATCTTGAGCCTCCTTCGAGAAGGTGCTGAAACTATTGGCTAATTTTTTTCTTGTTCGTATATTTTATTAATAATCAGGCTTCATTTTATTAAAATGAGGTGTCTGCCTCATAAAAAGCTATCTAAAAATCTAAATACCAAGTACATGCAGTTTTTTGTCCACTAGGAAGCTATCAAGTAAATTTTACAATGGTTTTACTTTTATAATTGTGAAACAAAAACTAAGAATCTGTTATTGAAGTAAAAGAAGTTACTTTTCCAAAGGGCAGAACAGTTTAATTCGGGAAAAGCTATAAATGAATTCTATTTGCACATGTAACAATCTTTGACAGGATAAATTATGAAGTAAAAGAAGTAGAAGCAAGGGAAGTAATAGTGAATAGATAAATATATGGAGTGACGGCTGTATGTATAATGTATCATCATGTGCTAAATGCTTCTAGTATATACTTTGATGTGCTTGCTAAAATAAGTCCTTCATGAAAACTTGATGTTTCACTCACTCCTTGCATTCGTTTTATGCTTCTTTTTAATGTTATCATCCGCTGTGTTGTTACTGAGTCCAGTCTGTCTTCCATGAAATTTTAGTTGAATTTTTGTATTTCCCTGTCACCGATAATACAACTGTTATGCAGATCATGGTGGAAGCAACATTTAGTTGCTGTAGCCATCAGTGTGTCCGTGCTGCTGCTGCTTAGCTTCTCGACCTTCCTGGTTTGGTACATGTGGAGACGGAGAATCAAAGGGCCGGGTGCATACAGGTCAGTGGATGATGCTGTTCCAGAGCAAGAACTCCAGCCTATGTGAGATTCATGTCTTTTTGATTCAAGAAGCAGCCATGTAGGTTCTACACCAGCAATAGTATGATGAGATCAGAAATCCACATAATGTTGCTCAAGCATGTTGCTGCCTGAAGTAGTACTCTTAGCTCAGCTCACAGAGGAATATGTGGCTGGAACCAGATGCAGATGAGGAGCTGCTCCTCCATTGGCTGATGATGCCCGTCTGTTTGTCACACTTTCTTTCTCTCTTGTCTTTTGGTGGAAAAAATCGATGCACGAGAATGAATGAGACCCATCTTAGATCTGATTATGTATCTGCTTGTATAATAATCTAACATTACCAATCAAAACAACAGGGCTGTTGGGGACTTGAATTTTGCAGTACATATAAGTGGATGAGATTCATTGATCCCGCTGTCATGTGCCTTCTCATTTGCACTGAAGAATTCACTTAGACGCTGAGTGAATTCTCGTAAGAAACATTTCCTAGAAGCAAAGAATTCACCTGGAAAGGTGGAAAGGAATACCCTTTTGCCGTCCTCGCGAAAGCCTCATCGCATCAGCATCTTAGCCGGAGACCCACAACAGCAGGCAAACCACCGGACATCCAACAAACACGATGACCTAATCGCGCCATTTCCCGAGACAAGCTTACTGCCACTCCCAACGGTCACCGAAAGCCCGTCTCCCTTTCTTTGAAGTCCCAAACAAGGGAAGGCGAGTAAACTCGCAGTAAAAGCTCGCAACGGCAGGAAAAGGTGGGGGCCCACGACAGGGGTCAGTACCCGTTGGCGGAAAGCCAGCAGCCCAGACTATTTACTGTATCTCCGTAAACCCGGTTTTACCTCCCGCGAACCGGAATCCCGTCACCCCCGCGGCCGCGGGACCCGCGCGCGTTAATCCTGCCGAGCTGGCGTCCTGTCTCCCCCCATGTGCTGCTGCGCCCCCGTGACGCGTACTCTCTTTGCCCTCCGTTTGGCTATTTATCGGCACCCGTTGGATCGCCCACTCCTCGCTTCACTAACGCTCTTCACCTGCCTCCCGCTCCTTCTGCTTCTCAATGGATCGCCTGCGAGCCGTCTTCTGCATCGCCCTCCTCTGCCTCGCGGCCTCCGACTCCGCCGCACAGTCCCCCGCGGCCGCTCCCACCACCTCCGCCGCTGCCCCAGCCAAGTCGGCCACACCGGCACCCGCCAAAGCTCCCACCAAGCCCACCAAACCCACCACCCCAGCCCCCGCTGCCGCGCCCACCAAGGCAGCCACCCCAGCCATCGCTCCCGTAGCCGCTCCCACCACCAAGCCCCCCGCTACGGCTCCCACTACCACGCCCCCCGCCACGGCTCCCACCACACCTGCTCCTACCACCCCCGCCCCCGTCGCGGCCCCCGCCAAGGCGCCCTCGGCGGCGTCCCCGACCTCGACGCCACCGTCGCCGGCGCCGGTGACGTCCCCGCCCGCACCGCCGCCGACTACGTTGCTGCCTCCCGCGGCTTCCCCCATCCCATCGACCCCGGTCCCGGCCGCGGCGCCGCCGAAGGTGGCGGAGACGCCCGCCCCAACGCCGACAAAGAAGAAGAAGAAGAAGACAAAGAAGCACGCCGCTGCCCCCGCTCCGGGCCCTCCGGCTCCGGCCGCCGAGTCACCGGCTAGCTCGTCCGAGGCTGCCTCCCCGGGACCCAGCGTCGCCGCCGACCAAGCAGTACTCTCTCTCTCCCTCACTCTCTCTCTCCCTCGCTCTCTCTCTCTCCCCCCCCACATATGGTCACGATAGCCTACACTTGCAATGCTTTTGCTAACGTGCGCCGATGGCCCGCGGTGTGCCGAAGCCGTTTGCATTTAATGCTTGAAAGGCACCGCCGCCTCGCTCATTTTAGCCAAAACAAAAGGCTTTTTGCTAATGTATGCACATCGTGGCTTCTGTGCGACTCGACGCATGCGAAGCAGAAGCACTGTATCTCATCACAGGCTCTACTTGATTCATCAAGGGAAGAGATCACAAGCATACAAATCTAAATCTAACGCTTGCTTTTTCTTCTGTGCAACGATGCAGAGTGGCGCAGCGATGGCAAGAGGCCTGCTCGTGTGGGTGATGGCTCTCCTCCTGGGGTTCGCCGTCGTCCTCGCGTAGATCTGAAGCTCCCCGAGACACCACATACAAGCGCTAGTTTCCTGTGCCTTCCTATTCCTTTCATTTCTGCCTCGGTGCTGTGTCGTAGTTACCGCATTCACTCGGATTCTTTTCTTTCTTTTTCCTTGTTGTCTCGAGGAGTCTGTCTGTGTGTGATTGTTGAAGATTAGTAGTTGTATGTACCACCACATTTAATGATCCAGATCTACTTCTGCTCCAGCTAAGGATGTTGGATCTCAGGTATGCTGTCGATGACAGCTCCTGATGCATGCTACTTAGTACGCGATAAAGCAAAAAAAATTCATAAAGCTAAAAAGTACCATACATCATCTAATATATTTAACATCTAAAATCATATTGATTTGGTGATAGTATATTGATTGAGAGTTTGAAATCTTATTTGATATATTTTTAATATTTAATACTTAATTTTAATAATAATATATATAATTTATTTTAAAAAAATAAATTATTTTGAAATATTATTTGATATATATTTTACATCTTCAATATTGACTTGGTAGTGTGACATACCAGACTCACATATTAAATATTTTAAGAGTTGTCAATAAAAATCTTCGATACTTCATTGTAAGATCACTTGTTTAAATCTTGCCTAAATATTATCTAACATGATATTAGAATAAATTACCGATCCATCTTAAGATATATTGATGAAATTGGTAGAGATCTGTGTTCATAGTATCGGATAAAGTTTTACACTGAATTGGATAAAGTTCAACTTGAATTTACAAATAAGAAATGACCCCAAAA
Source organism: Musa beccarii (assembly GCA_024322285.1). NCBI lineage: Eukaryota > Viridiplantae > Streptophyta > Magnoliopsida > Zingiberales > Musaceae > Musa > Musa beccarii. The sequence goes on along the minus strand of CM044398.1, from coordinate 32,373,755 downwards.
TACACCAACTCAAAAAAATTATTCTGGGAAAAAAATTATAAAATATCATATCCCAGAGACAAGCAACATGTCTATATAAATTAGTAAAATCTTGACTCCAATAGCTATAGTGGAGAATTAGGTTTGATGAAATTATCTTCAGAAAAGTGAATAAACAGTTAATTCGAATTTATTCGACATTTAGTGTGGAGGATTAGTTCAGCATACATTGAGTCCGGTCCTGATATGAGAGCCCGAGCTAAAGTGATTGATAAAGAACAATCTATTTTAATAGTTCCGTCCGGAAGACGAAAGCGAGTGACGACGCGAGGCAATTAAACAAAAGAATGGAAGGAGAAGGTACATTGCAAAAATCACAGACCAGGAAGCATCGAAGAATTAAGGAATTAATAAAGAAGAATAAATGGGAGAAAACAAACGACGCAAATAGGAAATGAAGATCATGTTCTTATTAATTTATTTTTAATTTAGCAACTTATTTAAATTAATATTAAAATTATTTTTTTATATTTTAAAGATAGGGTTAATTATGTGTTACTTTATCTATCAAGATTCTATTAGAAATTTTATATTAAAAATTTTCTAATTTTAGAAATAAAATAAATATCTTATTTATTTTAGCGTCATCTACGTGATGAAAAGGACAACATATGACATATAAATATTGGATCAACATGAAAGCGATGATAAAAATATAATTTTATTTTTTTTCGTTTCTAATAATTTTAATCCGATATTGGTTCTCATATATTGGTATATTTTTATATTTAAATTTAAAAAATTAAATATAAAAATATGTACAATTATTTCATTAATTAAATTGACCGAGTCGAACCGCGTGTTTGTCGACTTTGCATGACACGACAAAAAAGTGACGCGACTTGACTCGATTCCACTTCACTTGCACGGACAAATGCCCCGTTCTACACGCCACAGGGAACTGTCATGCCCATTTTACCATTATATATATATATATATTCTCCCTGACATCTTATATTATTATATAATAGAATTACGGCATATGTAATCATAAATAAATTTCTTAAAAATTCTCAAATTTCAATTTCTTTTTTTTAAAATTACTTTGTTTTTATCTTGTTCTCATGTAGCGCACACATATTTTTTTCGAATTTATGCATATTTAGAAAAAATCTGGTGACCAAAAATATTTATTAGAAAGTGCACTATGCGAAAAAACCCCAAAGTCTTACAATTTTGCCCCCAAAACACGCATAACCAAACGTCCCACCTTTCCTTTCGGCCATCCTTTTTTGACTGCTGACTTCTCTCATCCGCCGATAAAAAGCCGCTCCTTTGACCCTCTGCAACGAGTGCTCTCTCCACTTCTCCACCCCCTTTCTCTTCGTCTCGATACCTCCCACCACCTTCCATTCCTTCTCTCTTTCTCGGATGGCTCTTCTTCCGGTGGCGCTGCCCTGCCTCTCCTCCCTCCTCCTCCTCCTCGTCGCCTCGCCGGCCTCCTCCAGCAACTCCGAGGGTGAGCTCTCTTTCTTTCCTTGCCGATCTCCGAATAAGAAAGATTAGAGGTTTTCTGATTTGGTTGATGAGCTGGGGAACAGGGGAGGCGTTGCACGCATGGAGGACGCGGCTCACCGATCCCACCAACGTGCTGCAGAGCTGGGATCCCACCCTCGTCAACCCCTGCACCTGGTTCCATGTCACCTGCGACTCCCAGAACCGTGTTATTCGGCTGTAATCCCTTCTTCCCGGCCCTTTGCCTTCTCAAAGACTCCACCTTTACGCCCTCTTTTATTGCAAAAAGATGACCTTTGTTTGTGTTTGTTGCAGCGATTTGGGAAATTCCAACATCTCCGGCCCTCTCGGCTCCGAGCTTGGCCGCCTGGAGCACCTGCAATACCTGTAAGCGCTAGCGAAACTTTGTTTCTCTGTTCTTTGTTGTCAGAAAGTTTGGATCTTCATTCATGGACGATGTGGTTTCTTCCGGTTGCAGGGAGCTCTACAGGAACAACTTCGAGGGCAAAATCCCTGCGGAGTTGGGCAATTTGAAGAGCCTCATCAGCATGGATTTGTATGAGAACCGACTGCAAGGAGAGATTCCTAAGTCCTTTGCCAAATTGAAGTCACTTAGATTCTTGTGAGTTTGTTTATTTCTTTGCTGGTCATATTAAAAAATTGTGTTTCCTTTGTCGTAAAAACATTTCGGAATCAGAGAAATCTATTCCCTACTTTGGCTAATCTCGTCTCACTTTGGTGACAATTATTTTCACAGGCGGCTAGACAACAACAGGCTTTCCGGAGCCATTCCCAGAGAGCTTGTTTTGCTTTCAAATCTCAAAGTCTTGTAAGAAACAATGGCCTATGATCCAAGTTTCTGTATTCTGTGCAATCATTATGGATTTAGTATTGAAAGGCCTCTTTCATTTGTTTCAGGGATGTTTCAAACAATGATCTTTGTGGAACCATTCCAATTGATGGACCATTTGCAAACTTTCCTCTTCAGAGGTAATGGTTTTTCCTAAGTAAAAAGGAAAACTTACGACTAGCTTGGTTTCCTGAATGTTCCATTACGTGCCCAATATTGATGGAAGTGGAGTCAATTAGATGACCTCCTTATTTGATTAGGCTCATAACAGGCATATTTGCTGGAATTGACGTGACAACATAATTTCTGTCATATTTTGAAAAGTTCTTGTTGAAAGTTCTGTGGTCCTGCCATTGTTGAAATTATATCATTTTTCAATCTTAATTGATAAAAAAAATCCCATTAGTTTGTTAGGTCTAAAATTATATGAGCTAGAATGCTTAAATCGAAGTTCATAAAAGTATGCCCCCGTTTGATAAAAGAATTGACTTTATTTTGGTAGGCTTTGAACCATGTGTCCCATATTGCCTAAGCTCAAGTTAAGAGTAGTATATTTATCTAACCCAGTATATGATCATGTTCGTAAACTTACTTCCGAGACGAGACAAGGACATCAAGGTCATTCAAGTGGAAATGGAGCTCATGTCCTGTGCCAAGGCTACCGGTGTTGTATTTGCAACACATGGGTGGCATGAGTTTATGCCTCGTCACCCCGTTCACCGAATATCTGTAGGCCTGGTCAAGTACCAGAATAGTGTGTTTTACAGTGCCCATCGTGCTCTCAGACACTTCCACCTGTGTAGTTGCATTGTTGGCATGCATGTAAACTTTGTGCAGACTGGCAAACAACCATTGGGATTGGCATGAGAAGGATGTTCTCAAAATGTAGGCACGTCAATTGTATGTTGTAATACCAGTGAGCTTACAATTTGTAAACCTCATATGGCTGGTCAGCCTGCCATTAAACCACCTGGATTTACTGGTCTATGATCATGGAATATCCTGTTATATCATGAAAGATCCTTTAGGAATTTGCCACCCTATTTATGAATCAATCATGATGCGTACTCAAACTGTTGCTGACCATTTCCAAAAACAAAACTCAATCTGTAAATTGTATGACTCATTACTATACATGCCATTTAAATGGAGGTGTTGATCTGGCTTGTGAAAGGTGAGTGCCGATTTGTGAGGCTACTTCTTGGTCCTAGTCAAACCTGTCCCAAAATAATTCCTGAAGATAGTCAAACAAATATCTCATGTACATAGTTCTTAAATTGAATACTTTTTCAACGACAACACATTGTATAGGTCTGAGTGGTTGAGGAGTTGTGGTTTGCATCATAGTTCTAGCTTCTAAGATGTTGGAACCACTGATGATTGCTGCCTCTTAATTGTTATGAGTCAAATAGGGTTAAGTTATTTCTTCTTTTCTTGCATGAGAACATTATCCTCGAATCATTTATTTGATTATATAGGTGATTGGCAGTTGCAATCATGTCGCAATTTAGAAAGCAATCTGGAAATTCTCGTTCCTACTAGAAAACTGGGTAGGAGGATTAAGTAAACACCATTATGTTCTCTTAGATGTAGATGGACCCCGGAAAGTAACGTAAGCAAGAGTGAAGAAATGGAATAAATGTCAAAAAATATGAAATGAAGAAATGAAAAGGGAATTGGATTTTATTTGTACTGTGTCTGAAGTGCTTTCTGTCTATTGCTATCTTTTAACTCCTCTCGACTTTTAAGTTTTTTTTTTACTTATTTATTTTTATTTTGAATATAGATGAAGACTTAATATTCTTTTTGAATGAGAGAAAGCACAGTATGAAGAAACAAGAAAGAAAAATATCATGATATCTGCATTCTTTGGACCTGGTCTTCGTTAACCTAAAAGCATAGATGATTATTTTACCGATGTTTTGTACATGCCTCTTTCCATAGACAGCTCTGGGTTGCCAAAGTCAGTTTTTGAGCTTTTAATTCTTATGTTTATTATACTTCATCTAATTCTAGTCTAACAAAGTTACTCTCCCACTTGAGAATCACTAAAATCATAACACTGATATCAAGTTTCTCTGTTTACTAACTAAAAATGTATTCTTTGGCATTTCAGCTTTGACAACAACAGTAGACTTAATGGACCGGAGCTGCAAGGACTCGCCTCCTATGACTTTGGCTGTTGAATCCAACACATGTACCAGCTTTGAGGAGTATACTGCGATTGGGTGATTGCAACTGCTTTAAGACACACAGGAAGATGGCTATAGTTTAGTGGTTATACAAATCTTGGAAGACCAATAATCTGATATATATAGTGTTTAAAATGTTATGTAGCAAAATGTTCTATGCCAACAATCCACATAGATTCGAAATGGAGGCAAAACTTGAACTATCACAAAGATTGCAGTGTGATTGTCTGTTCATGCTGATGACAACTATTTGCTCGAGTTCGAAGGACGTTGTACTTGGATCTCAACCAGGAGAAAGATTGGGTCTCAGAAACCAAAACATGCCATCTGTATGACTGAGATCATATTTTATGTCCGTCTTAGCGTCGAGTAAAAAGGATCTGAGATCGTTTGCATCGAACCTTGCAAAATTGCATTGGGATGATCCTGACAAAATTCCTTTGAACCTTAAGTTTTAGTCGGTCGATCAGGTATCGACATGATATCATGTCGATCTAATCTTCCTTACATCGTTACACCAGTGTGATTGGGGAAGCTACACCTGTATCGATTCCCTCGAGCATAAGACTTTGAAGCTACATCTCTTTTCTTGCGCAACGCTTGGCCCAGTGACCTCCTTATGGCATGTGAAACTGGGAAGCGCACGAAGCTACCTGTTGTTCCAATATCGTTTGTGTTTGGACTAATTACATATTACTTTTTATATTTGAATCTTATTAGTATCATGATCTTTATACTTAAAAAATCTATATTAAAATTTCTAAAATTTTGAAAGTAAAACAAAGAATCTTATTTATCTTAACATCATCAGTTGCATTTATCAAAAACACAACATCGTATATTGGTTCGATGCAAAAATAATAGATAAAAAAATAATTTTAATATTTATTTTATTTTTTATTGATAAAATCATTGATAACAGAAGGGATATTAAAGTTATCTTTTTGTTTATCATTTTCATACTAATCTAACATGCATTATGTTTTTCGTCAATGCAATTGATGATATTAGGATAAATAAAGTTATTTATTTTATTTTTAAAATTATAAAAATCTTATTATAATTTTTTTATGTATAACTAAGATATTAATTCTGTCTTTACAAAAATAATGTATAATTAGCCCCTTCCTCGTCCGCCGGGTGGCCCTATTCAACCGTTCGTCGTAATGTTCCATTGACCTTCTTAATCAGCCATTGTGGTGTTTCCATTGTGTTGCACCCGTCCGATCACGGATGGACGGCTGATATTGATAGATGGGGGCAACCGACAGTGGATCCCTTGTTCCTGCTTGGGGGTCGGTCAAGATTAGGGTTTCCATGAGACCCATATAAACCGAATACTACCCCTCGAGGCTGCGACGGCGAGACATTGGGGTTCGGCGCGATCGAGGTTGAGAGTTGCGTGACGAGAGAGATGGGGCATTCGAACGTCTGGAACTCGCATCCCAAGAACTACGGCCCTGGATCTCGAGTTTGGTGAGCGATTTCCCTTGTTTCTGCTACCATTCTTCGAATTTGGTGCTTGTCATCGATTGACTTGAGATTTTGCGATCTCCGTTAGTTCTTACTTAGATGATGTAGTTGGTTTAGCTGAGTTAGTCCAAGATGAGATCATCAGTAGGTTCCTATATAGTTTAGTCCTTTCGCTTTCTGTAGTTGGAAGACGATTCTAATATTGTTTTCTTCTGTAGGTTCAAAGGTGGGATTTTTATTCATTACTTGATGCACCTTCCTTCAAACTTCTCATATCTGCATTGTGATCTTCAAATTTGTTGTGTTTAAGGGGGATTTATGTCAATCCTTATTGTCCCAAAGAATATTTTGCTGCTGGAAAAATACTTTTTTTCTGTTGTCACATGGAAAATGAAAATTAACATTATAAGTGCATAGTATAGAGAGTTAATAGAATTATTTGAGCTGAACCAGGACAAGTTACTGTAGTTTTGGACTTATATTAATTTGTTCTTGTGCTTCTTGACATTTTAAGTGATATATGATGGTTGAAAGGTTTGAGTTACAGTTTTGAGATACTGTTCACTTGAATTATAATGTTCAAGCTTTTGTTTTGTTCCTCATCTGAAGATATGTAATCGTCGTTTTTGTTTTTTCCAGCCGGGTTTGTGGGAACCCTCATGGACTGATCAGGAAGTACGGACTTATGTGTTGCAGACAGTGTTTCCGCAGCAATGCCAAAGAAATTGGCTTCATTAAGGTAGTCTTATACTTACATCCAAGGTTTACCTCAGACCCTGTAATGGGTTATATCGCTTTTACATTGTCCTATGCCTTCCTAAATGTTTTAGAATAGTGGTTAATGAAATTGCTTTTCTGGATGTTTGGTTTATTGGAGGAAGATTTCCATTTGGTTGATCAGATTAAGATTTATGTATGTGATATTTCTTTTTATGTTTGTCATTTCAAATAAATCTTTGATCATAGATCTTCTCATTTTAAATCCACTTCGTAAAATTGTGAAAGGATTGGATAAAATTTGATTCTTTGAGGAAGTTATCTTATTTGTATAGGTAGGCAATGAAGTAATAGATCTTTTCAAATATTTTTTACATAGTAAAATCTTTAAAATAGAATTACCATGTTATGATGATTACGTTATTCTGGGAATTTTTATTTGTCTTCATATCTAATTTTGTCATAGATGTCGACAATATTCTGGTAACAATTTTATTTCAAATATCCGATAGATTTTAGTATTGCCCATTTTGGTACTGTTGATGTTTCTCATGGAGCTCTGATCCATCTTCTGCTCTTGTTTACCATCACGTTCATACACTTCCTTTATCATTTTTAGATATTCAACTTCTCGTGCCGGTTTCTAAGATGCATTTTGTCCTTTCCCTTTCCATGCTAATTTGCAGTCTTCACTAGTATGGTCTATGTCCCTGTAAATAATCTGAAAAGAAAAGTGCTTTTTACTGTCAGTGCCCTTATGATTTCATAAACAGCCTGTAAACATTACAAGATTGAAGTGTAGCACTTGAAAGATCATGCCATTAGTTGAAGTTATGCTCTTTTTGGGTGCTGCTAGTTGCCTTGTCGTATTGCAAGTGCTCTATAATTGTGAAGGAACATCAATGCTAGTTGGTTCGAGGGCCCATCATAAATAGACGCTTGCTTGTAGAAAGTGATGGATCATGTTAAATCATTTCTTTAACATGAGAAGCAATACATCACTTTCGTTCTTGGTTTGAGGGCTCTGCAAATGACATTGGAAAATAAAAACACATTCATAGCAAGTGATGTAGTCATTTTGTATTTCATTGTTTATATGGTTAACAAAGGTTTGGTGTCATATGCAAAGTATAAGCCATAGATTTTAGTCCTAGTATGTAATGCTTTTACAGATTATAATTAAAATTTTAACGGACATTTTTTAATCATGTGCTGCTTGAATAAGACTTACCGGTTGACTGCTCAGTTACTATGTTTTGTATTTAATGATTTGAAGTTGGGGGAATGATGCACTCTTTTGACAATGTCTGCAATGCTTTTGGATTATGCAGTACCGCTGAAGATGTTTGCGTTCACAGAGACTGAGCCTGCGGAATGGTGCTCTTATTGTCTCAGAATGTGTTTTTTATGAACTCTAGTTTTGTGATCTGCTGGATTATAGTTCACCTGTTAAACTTTCAATTTATTGGAACAATGTAGCAAGTTAAATTCCATGGAACTATTATGGTGATCAATGTGATGCTCTTATGTTTCTTCCCATACGTTTAAGTGCATATATTGGTTCATTTGTTGGACTGGAATTTCATTTAAAATCATACAATTTTGTAGATGTGTATAAAATATTATGCCATAAGACTTGGGTGGTGGTATTTATGATATCATGAGTTGTCAAAACCTGTAAGTATGCGTTATTGACAGTTTTATCTGCATTCATTCACAGCAACAGTCATTAGCTTTTGTATGTTAAATTGAATTTATATATAGAATGCTCAATTTGGATTTTCTTTTATTCTGTTTGCCATTTATTCATTAAATGATATGGGCAGTCTTCTTAGTCGCTGATGATAATACATGTATGGAAGCAGTACTGAAAATTAGTAGTTACAGTTTTTTTTTCCCCAAAATATTAGTGTTAAAAGTAACTATATTTGTGTTAGAAATAATACAGCCACTTGAAACTATTGTAATTATACTGAAATCAAATTTAAGGGTGATCAAAATTTGTCTTTCACCAGTTACCGTTTGAAGGAAAAATCTAATAATGAGTAATCGGTGTTCAGAACGAAATGATATGATTGTTTCTACATTAACAAAATGAAATGATAACCTGTCATTGATGGCAGCAAAAGGAAAAAGGATAACAAGGAAAGAAGTTTGATAACCTATCATTGTTTGTTCGTTCAATAAGACATTACTCATTCGTTTGCCAACCGTGAGTAGAAGTAATACGTTTTGCATGTTGCAAAGAATGCGTGATGCTGGAATCTAAAATGCTTCTCCGCATATTGCATGGAAGCCGATCGAGTTCTTGTTCTTTTGTCTGTTCCTTATCCACGGTGCACCAGCACTTGCCATCCAGGTCATGTATTTTGTTCTCCCGAGGGCTGAAGTGAAGCTGCAGAACATTATTTAGCATGCCACAAATCATGTTTTGGCAACGGAAGTAAACAGGTGCAGCTTGTAAGGCCCGACGCTGGTTTTTCGACTTGGATTCTGACTGCAATATGGAATGTTTTGGAAGGCAGATGTCTCTACAAGGTACGTGATGCGCACCACCTGTTTGACAAAATGCTGATTCCATTTGTCTTTTTATAGGGATGTGATATTTAGATTGATTTGAGACATGGTGCATCAATTTCCTACGCTATATTTTGTTTGTATTATGTGTGTGGGAGAAAAGAGAGATCAAAGTGATATGGGTAATAAAAGCGATGTGACGCGAGCCCATGCTGTCCATGTCAGGATGACGCCCCCCACTCCTTAGCCCGTTGACTGTGGCCCGAGTTGACCCGTAGATATGATCCCTACTGTTCTTCTCAGGCTCCACGAATCTCAAGACGCGTCATCATCCTACAGGAGCAGGATCGTGGAACCTCTCCAGACGCAACCAAAGACGCAGCAGTGACTCGGTCTATATAAACCACGGAGAACCCAAAGACAGGGGGGACGACTACGGCTACAGCTACCGCTACTTCTACTTCTACTCTTATTCTTCAAAAGAGCACTCTCTCGTCTACCCCCTCAACTGACTTGAGCGTCGGAGGGGTCGGGCGGAGTTCGACCCGACCCAACCTTTGTGCAGGACCGGAAGCAGGCGACGGCCACCGGCGTCACCCTCTTCGACCTCTCGGAGTCCCAGACCCGTCCGCGGGATTCCTCCACATCCGGCCCGAACCGCACCGCGACAATCCCGAGGTCACGGCGTGGAGTTCCCGTCCGCGGGATCACGGTTCAAAGTTGTTAACACTAACAGATTGGCGCTAGAAGGAGGGCCCCGATGTTGAGAGGTCACCCGACGGGCCAGGACCCGCGCCGGGAGAGGACCCCATCCCGAGGAGCCTCGGCAGCCTCCCTCCTTCTTTGGGTCGAGGATGGAGGACCCGCCTCGATCGCGAGCGTTATGGCGCTTGTTCAATGACCCGGATCGCCCTTCCCAAGGACGCCCTCGGCACTTCTTCGCCCGTTACGACGGAGGCCTTCCGCGACCTCACTCACCAGGTACGGGCCATGGCGGAAATGATACAGGCCGTCGTCCCGTTCGCCTCTCGAGTAGCGGACGTACCGGCGCCCCAGCCCCCCCAGCAGCCTGAGTCTACCCCTCAGCTCAGATCGCACCTTCCGCGTTACCAGCTTCACCCTCGGTCACCCAGTCTTGGGCGAGATCGGGCCCTGAAACCCGGCCGTTAACCCGAGCCCGAGGCGGTATCTTCGACTCGACCAGACTCTTTCGAGCCCGGCTTAGCTCAAATCGGCCAAATGGGTTGGACGAAATACAAAGGGAAATCCGCAAGTCGAAGGAGGAACACGGGAGGACCCCATAGGGGGTCCCGTTCATGATCAAGATACAAGAGCATCCTGTGCCCCCGAGCTTTCGCCTCCCCGCCATCGACCCTTATGACGGCGCTAGCGACCCTGCCGATCATGTCGCTGCCTTCCGGTCCAGATGGCGCCAGACGGACATGCGACGCTTTGATGTGCAGGGCGTTCCCCACCACTTTGAGGGGCCCAACCCGTGCATGGTATAGCGGTTTGAAGGCCGGGACGGTCGCCTCTTTCGAATAACTCGCCAAGGACTTTGAGCTCCACTTCCTGGCGTGCGCCCGCCCGAAGCCATCTATCGCCCTCCTCCTTGGGTTGAACCAGAGGGAGGATGAACCTCTCTCCCATTTCGTGCATCGCTTCACTACAGAGATACGGAGACTGCCAGACGCTCACCCTTCGCTGTTGATGTAGGCGTTCATGGTAGGGCTGCGCCCCTCGAGGTTTTTCTGGTCGCTTGTGGAGCAACCCCCTACCTCGGTCGCGGATATGCTCCAGCGGGCGAGCTAATACGTCTCGGCGGAGGCCTAGATGTCTGGGAGGAGGGAAGAACACAAGAGGGGACGCCCGGAGCCTCTCCGCGGGCAACAGCCTGCTTAACCAAGGCGCAGGGTAAATCGCCCTGATCATCCTATGCCGAAGCTCCCGACTTCCTCCCCGGGTACGTCTCGAACACAAATATTCCTCCAGATAAAGGAGAAGGGGTTGCTCAAGTCCCCCCACCCTATGAAAAATCCGCGAGCACTGGCGGACCGAACTCGATATTGTCGCTTCCATCGGCAGAATGGACACGACACTAAGGAGTGCCGCGAGCTGAAGCGGCAGATCGAAGAGCTGATTCGTAGAGGCCATTTGGGCCCCTACCTCCAGCAGGATCGAGAACCCTCCCCTCATCTCGAAGGGCCCGTCGAGCGACACATCGACGTGATCACGGGCGGACCGGCATCCGGGGGTAGCAGCACATCCGGACGAAAGGCGTATGCCCACGCCGCTGCACCCGAAGGGCACAAGCTTGTTCCCGAGCCAAAAATTACGTTCCCGGCTGAGGGGACAGGACAACCAGAGCATGACGACGCGCTGGTGATATCGGCCAGAATCGCCAACGCGTAGGTGAAGAGGATCATGGTCGATACCGGGAGTTCGGCCGATGTACTCTACCTCGACGCCTTCCGGAAGCTCGGGCTGCCTAATGGTGCTATGGAACCTATGCATTCGACGCTCACGGGGTTTACTGGAAACTCAATTTCGCCACTCGGAGCGGTCACCCTTCCCTTGACCTTCGGGGATGCGTCGAAGACGAAGACGGTGATGGCAACCTTCCTAGTGGTCGACCTCCCCACGGCGTACAACGCCATCCTGGGGCGACCCACCCTCAACAAGATCAGGGCGATCATCTCCACTTATCATCGAACCCTGATGTTCCCGACCCGTGCCAGAGTCGGGGAAGTCCGAGGGAGCCCTTGCGAATCCAGGCAATGTTACTTGACGGCGATCTCCCTGCACAAGAGGACAAGGCCGGAACAACCTCTAGACGACCCCCGAGAAGCCAAGCGGCCGACCCAACGTCCCGAGCCAATAAAGCCTGCGCTCGATGTGCCCCTGCAAGGGAGTCGTCCCGACCGGACGGTTGGGGTCGGCTCCGAACTTGACGAACAGGAGCAGGCTCGGCTCATCAACCTCCTTTAGGAGAATTCGGACGTCTTTGCTTGGTCCCCAGCCGAAATGTCAGGCGTCGATCCGAAAGTGGCCCAGCACCACTTGCGCATCTCTTCGATCTAAGCGCTACTGCAGTAAAGCAAAGGTCATGCGTTATTCGCTCCCAAGCGCAATTAAAGTGTCGAGAGAAGAGGTGGAACGGCTCCTGGCGGCAGATTTCATCGAGGAAGTTAAGTACCCCCAATGGTTGTCAAATGTAGTCCTCGTGAAGAAATCTAATGGTAGCTGGAGGATGTGCGTTGACTACACCGATCTCAACCGTGTGTGTCTAAAGGACTGCTATCCTCTCCCGAGGATCGACCAGCTGGTCGACTCGACCGCCGGGCATGCTCGCTTTTCGTTCATGGACGCCTTCTCCGACTATAATCAGATCAGGATGGCACCCGAGGATCAAGAGCACACAGCTTTTCTTATAAACCAAGGGACCTATTTCTACAAGGTCATGCCGTCGGGTGAAGGACGACGCCGCCACCTACCGAGGATCAGAATGCAGGATGTTCGCCCATCAGATAGGGCGAAACATGGAGGTTTACGTCGACGATATGATCGTGAAAAGCCGGTCCGGACCAGCTCATCTGGCCGACCTAGCCGAGACGTTTGCCACGCTGAGAAAGTACGGAATGCGCCTCAACCCCGCCAAGTGTGTTTTTGGCATCACATCAGGCAGATTCCTTGGGTTCATCGTACATGAGAGGGGAATCGACGCCAACCCAGAGAAGGTTCGGGCGATCATCGACATGTAGGCACCCCGATCGGTCAAGGAGCTCCAGCGCCTCAATGGGAGGCTCGCCGCCCTATCTCGGTTCCTATCCCGATCGGGGGACCGATGCCTCCCCTTTTTCCAAGCCTTGAAAAGCCCGAGGAACTTCTAGTGGACGACAGAGTGCGAAGAGGCCTTCGCGCACCTAAAGCAACATCTGTCCTCGCTCCCCCATCTCGCCTCGGTCTCCACCCAGGAAAAGCTGTACGTCTATTTGGCGGCCTCCCAACACGCGGTGAGTTCTGTACTAGTCAAGGAGGCCTCTGGGGAACAGCTGTCGATCTATTCCACCAGCCACGTCCTGAGAGGGCCAGAAGAGCGTTATCCGCCCCTCGAGAGGTTGGCCCTAGCTCTCGTTCTCACGGCCCGGAAGCTACGCCCCTACTTCCAAGCTCATCCGATAGAGGTAATGACCGACCAACCACTCCGGCAGGTTTTATCGAAGTTCGATGTGGCGGGTCGCCTCCTCAAGTGGTCGGTGGAGCTGTCCGAATTTGACTTGCAGTACAAGCCGAGAACCGCCATCAAAGCACAAGCTGTGGCTGACTTCATTTCGGAGTTGACCCCGTCAGATGAGCGAGGCCCCGGACAGGACGAAACAGAATTGGTTCTGCGGGTCAATGGGTCATCTGCCTCAAAAGGCGTGGGAGCCGGACTAGTGTTGGAGGCTCCCGACGGCCGTTCGTTTGAGCGTTCCCTCCGCTTCGGCTTCAAAGCCACTAACAATGAAGCAGAATACGAGGTGCTCCTGCTAGGCCTCAGATTGGCAACTGAGATGCGGTGGGCCATCTTCCTCACCGACTCCCACTAGTCGCCGAACAACCATACTGGCTTCGGATCCGGTCATGACAAAATACTTAGCGAGGTAAGAGCCTCGCTAGTTTTTCTCGCTTCACATTGTCTAGAGTGCCCAGGAGCCAGAACGAGCGGGGCGGACGCGCTTGCGAAATTGGCTTTGAGGTCGGCCTTCGCGAGGAACTCAAGGTGAGCTCCCCACCGAGCCATTGCCGCAATGTGGCCGAATCTTAATAACACATTATCTTAATCAAACGAGTATTGTATGTAATAGCAAAATGCTCAGTTCAATTCTTTTCCATAGCTTAAGTTGTTAAAATTCTTTATGTACTTTTCATCTCAATCTCAATGAGTTTATCAAGTTTCCTCGAGCAGTTTGCAAAGCATCAGTTCATCAGTTTGCAAATAGGTTAGTTATGCTTTCTGATGTTTTCTTAATTTGTTGATTTCTAGGACCCTAGGTTTCAGCCGGATATGTCAAGCACATATGACCCGTTAAAATGCAATGTTGATTGTACATGCGACAAGGAGAACATGCAGTGTCTTTATGAGAGGCAGTATGCGAAATGAGCTCTAGCAGCGGGTTGCTTGGGGTGGACTTTATATCATTTGGCAAAGAAAGTGCACTTAAGCCACAACGTGCTACTTTTGGCTGTGAAACTTGAATCAGGTGATTTGTTTAGTCAACATGCTGATGGCATAATGGGACTGGGCCGGGGCCAGCTCAGTATCATGGATCAGCTTGTTGACAAAGGTGTTATAAGTGATTCATTTTCTTTGTGCTATGGTGGTATGGATATTGGTGGGGTGCAATGGTTCTTGGTGGAATCTCACCACCTCATGGCATGATTTACGCCTGCTCAAACCCTGGACGAGGTATAGTAAATCATCAGTTTTAGCAATGGTCAAGCTTAAAGAGTTCCTCTGCAATTACATTTGATACAATTCCCACGCTTACTCTAGTTTTGGGATGGAAACAGCCCATATTACAACATCGACCTGAAGGAAATTCATGTAGCTGGCAAGCTGTTGCGATTAAATTCAAAGATATTCAATGGCAATCATGGAACTGTATTGGATAGTGGAACCACATATGCTTATCTACCGGAGGAGGCTTTTAGAGCATTTAGAGATGCTGTAAGTTTCACTCCACCTATATAAAGTATTCTAGTTTCATTTGAAAAGGCTGTGTAAGTTCTCAATGATCCATTGACACTCTATGATGCCTCCACTACCTTTGGGAATTATACAGATGCCTTAAGTAAATCATCCTTCGTTGGTCATCAACCTATATATGAATTTACTTTATAAAGAAAATTTTGGATCAAATCACATCAATGAAAACTTGAAATCTGCATGTTATACAACCTTTCTTTGATGTGTTTTTAATAATTAATACCATTAAGTATTTAACTTGCTCTGCTGTTCCGATTCATCTGCCCATGTATGTAAAGTATGTGTTAGTGGCTTTCTGTTCATCAGAAACTTGAATGTGTGCTTATTTCGTGAATACTACTAAAAATTTCATATGGTTGATGACAAAAGTGGAGTTGGCTTATTTAGTAAGGCATTTGCAGAGTTCTAGGAAGAGATTATCATTTGAAATTTTGAATATGACATATAGGCCCAGGAACATGTTCTTATTTTTGTTTTGTAACAAAAACTTCTACTCGCTGAACATTCAGCATTGTTCACTTGTGGTTGAATCTTTTTTTAGAATAAAATTAAAAAAAATTCATTACATCAAATGGCATACATGATGCTCACATGTAGACTTGAACTTGAGACCTATCACTTTGTGCAACAATGTACTAACCAATTCTGGATGTCTTAACAAAACACTTGTGGTTGAATCTTGAACTTAATTTATTTCCAATTTGTTATAAAGGCTTCATTAGTTCTTGCAATAATTCTAGAAGAAATCTTCTTACTCACTGAACATTATGGATGTTTTGCTTCGTATAGTTGGTTGTTGATCTTGATTCACTTCCTGTTCCTCCAAAAAGCCTAATCCGCTTAAGTTTTTATGATAATTGTGAACAATATTCTACCCACCAAGCAATAGGCAATGTTTCTATCATGTGGTTAATTGTTGTTTTTGATGCTTCCTGATCCTTCCTAAAGCCTCGTGCCTTTATATACCATTCCTCACTTTATGCTGTTAGCCTTTGTTGTCAGTTTCTGTTCTGACCACTGTCAAATTGAATTTCATTCTTTAACAACTTCCTCTGATATTTTTGGTTCAAATGCTTTTCTCAATCCATAATTTTGCTGCTTAGAAATGTTGTAATTATAACTAAACAGATTTTTTTGGGATCAAATGCAAAATGTGAATCATATTTGTTTACTCTCCATGGATCTGGATAATGTAGGGAACTTTGCTTCCATTCCTCATCCCTAATTTTGGCATAGTTATTGTTTTCTTGTTAGTTTGTGGGATAGCTAGTCATTTTCATGATACTGGCATTTATTATGAGTAGAATCTCAATGCATTAGTTTGTAATGTTGTGAATTAATTATTTCTTGATAAATATTTGTTCTTTACAGATAATGAGTAAGCTACATTCTCTGAAGCAAATTCGTGGACCAGATCCAAACTATAAAGATATTTGCTTTTCAGGTGCTGGAAGGTAATGCACCTATTTTGGAGTTAGTAAATTTTGATGTATGTTTAATTATATGACATGTGCCATGTACTGAAGAGCTACATTAAATGTTTCCAGTGATGTTTCTGAACTCTCAAGACCTTTCCTGAGGTTGAAATGGTATTTGGAAATGGACAAAAGCTTTCTCTTTCTCCAGAGAATTACTTGTTTCGGGTAATATTTCTAGTTCTGTCATTAAGGAAATGTAATACTGGTGCCAGTAATATGCAGGTGATTCTGATTGATCTGAGTAGCTGATTTGTTTTATTTTCCTTTTCCATTTTCATGTTCTATAATAAAGCACTCAAAGGTTCGTGGTGCTTATTGCCTCGGTGTCTTTCAAAATGGAAAAGACCCAACAACACTTTTGGGTGGTATGACTTTTGATAATTGATGATTTAGTTCATATTTGTAATGTATGCTTTTTTAGCTTTACTTGTAACATCTAGATCACTATAATGTAGTTATCATATCAGAAATAAAAATTAAAGGACTTTAATCTGCTTTTTCATCCCAACACCGAGCCTGATTAATTTCAAACTTCATTCACAAATTTAAATGTTACATCTTATTGGCTTGACAGATTTAGTTCATCTGACAGGAATCGTCGTCCGCAATACTCTTGTAACCTATGATCGTCAGAATGAAAGGATTGGATTCTGGAAAACTAACTGTTCTGTATTATGGGAGAGATTGCATAATAATGAAGCTCCTGCACCGGCACCTTCAGTTTTCTCTGGTTCCAATTTAAGCATAGAAGAGTCACCAGCTCCTTCTCCCATCGGACTAGTGGACTCTGTACTGGCAGGTTTGTAAGTCTGCCTATTTGCATATGACTTAATTTAGCTTTGATTTTTCGCCCTGCAGAATTCATCTTGGTTTAAACATGTAGGATTGTGGTTAAAATTCTTTCATGATTATATTAGATAATCTAATCATTGCAAGAACAACCATCTTCTGGATATAGAGATATGCTTTTAGTGAGATTTTATCCCCAACTGTATGCACTATAGTAAAAGCATTTTTCACGAAGTATGATTGGGCTTCTGTAATTAGATTACCCATTCTTATTATTGTTTTCAGGTCAATTCCGAGTGGGGGTCATAACCTTTGACATGTTCTTGAATATTTCTTATGTGGACCTGGTGCCCCACATAAAGGAACTAGCAGAGCTAATAGCAAATGAGTTGGAGGTTGCTTCAGATCAGGTGGAGTAAAAAACTATTGTATTCTGGACCATGGTCTCATGAAAAAGTTCCATCCTTGTTGTGTGTGGTCTACATCATGGCCATGTTTACGACAATAAGCTCCTAGGCAGTAAGGAAGGATCATGGGGCAGCAGCATTATTTATTTTCCAATCTTGTTCTTACATCTCTCATTTTTTGTTGTTTTAAAGTTATTTAAGAACTTGCTTTAAAATCTCTTTGTGGTTACAGGTTCATTTTATGAATAATACTGATAATGGGAATGGTACCTTGATAAGATGGGCTATTTTTCCAGAAGGATCCTCTAGTTCATTCTCTAATTCAACAGCAATGGTAATGTCATCATCTGATATCACAGTTAATATTATGTTGCACAATTTCTTTATTTATGAGACAAAAGGAAATTGAGAACTTTCATTTTCTGATGCAGGGAATAATATCTCGGTTGACTGAACACCGTGTTCGCCTTCCTGAAAATTTTGGAAGCTATAAATTGGTTGAATGGAATCTTGAGCCTCCTTCGAGAAGGTGCTGAAACTATTAGGCTAATTTTTTTTCTTGTTCAGTATATTTTATTAATAATCAGGCTTCATTTTATTAAAATGAGGTGTCTGCCTCATAAAAAGCTATCTAAAAATCTAAATACGAAGTACATGCAGTTTTTTGTCCACTAGGAAGCTATCAAGTAAATTTTACAATGGTTTTACTTTTATAATTGTGAAACAAAAACTAAGAATCTGTTATTGAAGTAAAAGAAGTAACTTTTCCAAAGGGCAGAACAGTTTAATTCGGGAAAAGCTATAAAGGAATTCTATTTGCACATGTAACAATCTTTGACAGGATAAATTATGAAGTAAAAGAAGTAGAAGCAAGGGAAGTAATAGTGAATAGATAAATATATGGAGTGACGTCTGTATGTATAATGTATCATCATGTGCTAAATGCTTCTAGTATATACTTTGATGTGCTTGCTAAAATAAGTCCTTCATGAAAACTTGATGTTTCACTCACTCCTTGCATTTGTTTTATGCTTCTTTTTAATGTTATCATCCGCTGTGTTGTTACTGAGTCCAGTCTGTCTTCCATGAAATTTTAGTTGAATTTTTGTATTTCCCTGTCACCGATAATACAACTGTTATGCAGATCATGGTGGAAGCAACATTTAGTTGCTGTAGCCATCAGTGTGTCCGTGCTGCTGCTGCTTAGCTTCTCAACCTTCCTGGTTTGGTACATGCGGAGACGGAGAATCAAAGGGCCGGGTGCATACAGGTCAGTGGATGATGCTGTTCCAGAGCAAGAACTCCAGCCTATGTGAGATTCATGTCTTTTTGATTCAAGAAGCAGCCATGTAGGTTCTACACCAGCAATAGTATGATGAGATCAGAAATCCACATAATGTTGCTCAAGCATGTTGCTGCCTGAAGTAGTACTCTTAGCTCAGCTCACAGAGGAATATGTGGCTGGAACCAGATGCAGATGAGGAGCTGCTCCTCCATTGGCTGATGATGCCCGTCTGTTTGTCACACTTTCTTTCTCTCTTGTCTTTTGGTGGAAAAAATCGATGCACGAGAATGAATGAGACCCATCTTAGATCTGATTATGTATCTGCTTGTATAATAATCTAACATTACCAATCAAAACAACAGGGCTGTTGGGGACTTGAATTTTGCAGTACATAAGTGGATGAGATTCATTGATCCCGCTGTCATGTGCCTTCTCATTTGCACTGAAGAATTCACTTAGACGCTGAGTGAATTCTCGTAAGAAACATTTCCTAGAAGCAAAGAATTCACCTGGAAAGGTGGAAAGGAATACCCTTTTGCCGTCCTCGCGAAAGCCTCATCGCATCAGCATCTTAGCCGGAGACCCACAACAGCAGGCAAACCACCGGACATCCAACAAACACGATGACCTAATCGCGCCATTTCCCGAGACAAGCTTACTGCCACTCCCAACGGTCACCGAAAGCCCGTCTCCCTTTCTTTGAAGTCCCAAACAAGGGAAGGCGAGTAAACTCGCAGTAAAAGCTCGCAACGGCAGGAAAAGGTGGGGGCCCACGACAGGGGTCAGTACCCGTTGGCGGAAAGCCAGCAGCCCAGACTATTACTGTATCTCCGTAAACCCGGTTTTACCTCCCGCGAACCGGAATCCCGTCACCCCCGCGGCCGCGGGACCCGCGCGCGTTAATCCTGCCGAGCTGGCGTCCTGTCTCCCCCCATGTGCTGCTGCGCCCCCGTGACGCGTACTCTCTTTGCCCTCCGTTTGGCTATTTATCGGCACCCGTTGGATCGCCCACTCCTCGCTTCACTAACGCTCTTCACCTGCCTCCCGCTCCTTCTGCTTCTCGATGGATCGCCTGCGAGCCGTCTTCTGCATCGCCCTCCTCTGCCTCGCGGCCTCCGACTCCGCCGCACAGTCCCCGCGGCCGCTCCCACCACCTCCGCCGCTGCCCCAGCCAAGTCGGCCACACCGGCACCCGCCAAAGCTCCCACCAAGCCCACCAAACCCACCACCCCAGCCCCCGCTGCCGCGCCCACCAAGGCAGCCACCCCAGCCATCGCTCCCGTAGCCGCTCCCACCACCAAGCCCCCCGCTACGGCTCCCACTACCACGCCCCCGCCACGGCTCCCACCACACCTGCTCCTACCACCCCGCCCCCGTCGCGGCCCCGCCAAGGCGCCCTCGGCGGCGTCCCCGACCTCGACGCCACCGTCGCCGGCGCCGGTGACGTCCCCGCCCGCACCGCCGCCGACTACGTTGCTGCCTCCCGCGGCTTCCCCCATCCCATCGACCCCGGTCCCGGCCGCGGCGCCGCCGAAGGTGGCGGAGACGCCCGCCCCAACGCCGACAAAGAAGAAGAAGAAGAAGACAAAGAAGCACGCCGCTGCCCCCGCTCCGGGCCCTCCGGCTCCGGCCGCCGAGTCACCGGCTAGCTCGTCCGAGGCTGCCTCCCGGGACCCAGCGTCGCCGCCGACCAAGCAGTACTCTCTCTCCTCACTCTCTCTCTCCTCGCTCTCTCTCTCTCCCCCCCCACATATGGTCACGATAGCCTACACTTGCAATGCTTTTGCTAACGTGCGCCGATGGCCCGCGGTGTGCCGAAGCCGTTTGCATTTAATGCTTGAAAGGCACCGCCGCCTCGCTCATTTTAGCCAAAACAAAAGGCTTTTTGCTAATGTACGCACATCGTGGCTTCTGTGCGACTCGACGCATGCGAAGCAGAAGCACTGAATCTCATCACAGGCTCTACTTGATTCATCAAGGGAAGAGATCACAAGCATACAAATCTAAATCTAACGCTTGCTTTTTCTTCTGTGCAACGATGCAGAGTGGTGCAGCGATGGCAAGAGGCCTGCTCGTGTGGGTGATGGCTCTCCTCCTGGGGTTCGCCGTCGTCCTCGCGTAGATCTGAAGTTCCCCGAGACACCACATACAAGCGCTAGTTTCCTGTGCCTTCCTATTCCTTTCATTTCTGCCTCGGTGCTGTGTCGTAGTTACCGCATTCACTCGGATTCTTTTCTTTCTTTTTCCTTATTGTCTTGAGGAGTGTGTGTGTGTGTGATTGTTGAAGATTAGTAGTTGTATGTACCACCACATTTAATGATCCAGATCTACTTCTGCTCCAGCTGAAGGATGTTGGATCTCAAGTTTGCTGTCGATGACAGCTCCTGATGCATGCATAAAACACATGACAGGAACAGCTCAGCTTGGTTGCAGTACATGCTACTTAGTACGCGATAAAGCAAAAAAAATCATAAAGCTAAAAAGTACCATACATCATCTAATATATTTGACATCTAAAATCATATTGATTTGGTGATAGTATATTGATTGAGAGTTTGAAATCTTATTTGATATATATTTAATATTTAATACTTAATTTTAATAATAATATATAAAATTTATTTTAAAAAAATAAATTATTTTGAAATATTATTTGATATATATTTTACATCTTCAATATTGACTTGGTAGTGTGACATACCAGACTCACATATTAAATATTTTAAGAGTTGTCAATAAAAATCTTCGATACTTCATTGTAAGATCACTTGTTTAAATCTTGCCTAAATATTATCTAACATGATATTAGAATAAATTACCGATCCATCTTAAGATATATTGATGAAATTGGTAGAGATCTGTGTTCATAGTATCGGATAAAGTTTTACACTGAATTGGATAAAGTTCAACTTGAATTTACAAATAAGAAATGACCCCAAAATACACCAACTCAAAAAAATTATTCTGGGAAAAAAATTATAAAATATCATATCCCAGAGACAAGCAACATGTCTATATAAATTAGTAAAATCTTGACTCAATAGCTATAGTGGAGAATTAGGTTTGATGAAATTATCTTCAGAAAAGTGAATAAACAGTTAATTCGAATTTATTCGACATTTAGTGTGGAGGATTAGTTCAGCATACATTGAGTCCGGTCCTGATATGAGAGCCCGAGCTAAAGTGATTGATAAAGAACAATCTATTTTAATAGTTCCGTCCGGAAGACGAAAGCGAGTGACGACGCGAGGCAATTAAACAAAAGAATGGAAGGAGAAGGTACATTGCAAAAATCACAGACCAGGAAGCATCGAAGAATTAAGGAATTAATAAAGAAGAATAAATGGGAGAAAACAAACGACGCAAATAGGAAATGAAGATCATGTTCTTATTAATTTATTTTTAATTTAGCAACTTATTTAAATTAATATTAAAATTATTTTTTTTATATTTTAAAGATAGGGTTAATTATGTGTTACTTTATCTATCAAGATTCTATTAGAAATTTTATATTAAAAATTTTCTAATTTTAGAAATAAAATAAATATCTTATTTATTTTAGCGTCATCTACGTGATGAAAAGGACAACATATGACATATAAATATTGGATCAACATGAAAGCGATGATAAAAATATAATTTTATTTTTTTTCGTTTCTAATAATTTTAATCCGATATTGGTTCTCATATATTGGTATATTTTTATATTTAAATTTAAAAAATTAAATATAAAAATATGTACAATTATTTCATTAATTAAATTGACCGAGTCGAACCGCGTGTTTGTCGACTTTGCATGACACGACAAAAAAGTGACGCGACTTGACTCGATTCCACTTCACTTGCACGGACAAATGCCCTGTTCTACACGCCACAGGGAACTGTCATGCCCATTTTACCATTATATATATATATATATATATATATATATATATATTCTCCCTGACATCTTATATTATTATATAATAGAATTACGGCATATGTAATCATAAATAAATTTCTTAAAAATTCTCAAATTTCAATTTCTTTTTTTTAAAATTACTTTGTTTTTATCTTGTTCTCATGTAGCGCACACATATTTTTCGAATTTATGCATATTTAGAAAAAATCTGGTGACCAAAAATATTTATTAGAAAGTGCACTATGCGAAAAAACCCCAAAGTCTTACAATTTTGCCCCCAAAACACGCATAACCAAACGTCCCAGCTTTCCTTTCGGCCATCCTTTTTTGACTGCTGACTTCTCTCATCCGCCGATAAAAAGCCGCTCCTTTGACCCTATGCAACGAGTGCTCTCTCCACTTCTCCACCCCCTTTCTCTTCGTCTCGATACCTCCCACCACCCTCCATTCCTTCTCTCTTTCTCGGATGGCTCTTCTTCCGGTGGCGCTGCCCTGCCTCTCCTCCCTCCTCCTCCTCCTCGTCGCCTCGCCGGCCTCCTCCAGCAACTCCGAGGGTGAGCTCTCTTTCTTTCCTTGCCGATCTCCGAATAAGAAAGATTAGAGGTTTTCTGATTTGGTTGATGAGCTGGGGAACAGGGGAGGCGTTGCACGCATGGAGGACGCGGCTCACCGATCCCACCAACGTGCTGCAGAGCTGGGATCCCACCCTCGTCAACCCCTGCACCTGGTTCCATGTCACCTGCGACTCCCAGAACCGTGTTATTCGGCTGTAATCCCTTCTTCCCGGCCCTTTGCCTTCTCAAAGACTCCACCTTTACGCCCTCTTTATTGCAAAAGATGACCTTTGTTTGTGTTTGTTGCAGCGATTTGGGAAATTCCAACATCTCCGGCCCTCTCGGCTCCGAGCTTGGCCGCCTGGAGCACCTGCAATACCTGTAAGCGCTAGCGAAACTTTGTTTCTCTGTTCTTTGTTGTCAGAAAGTTTGGATCTTCATTCATGGACGATGTGGTTTCTTCCGGTTGCAGGGAGCTCTACAGGAACAACTTCGAGGGCAAAATCCTGCGGAGTTGGGCAATTTGAAGAGCCTCATCAGCATGGATTTGTATGAGAACCGACTGCAAGGAGAGATTCCTAAGTCCTTTGCCAAATTGAAGTCACTTAGATTCTTGTGAGTTTGTTTATTTCTTTGCTGGTCATATTAAAAAATTGTGTTTCCTTTGTCGTAAAAACATTTCGGAATCAGAGAAATCTATTCCCTACTTTGGCTAATCTCGTCTCACTTTGGTGACAATTATTTTCACAGGCGGCTAGACAACACAGGCTTTCCGGAGCCATTCCCAGAGAGCTTGTTTTGCTTTCAAATCTCAAAGTCTTGTAAGAAACAATGGCCTATGATCCAAGTTTCTGTATTCTGTGCAATCATTATGGATTTAGTATTGAAAGGCCTCTTTCATTTGTTTCAGGATGTTTCAAACAATGATCTTTGTGGAACCATTCCAATTGATGGACCATTTGCAAACTTTCCTCTTCAGAGGTAATGGTTTTTCCTAAGTAAAAGGAAAACTTACGACTAGCTTGGTTTCCTGAATGTTCCATTACGTGCCCAATATTGATGGAAGTGAGTCAATTAGATGACCTCCTTATTTGATTAGGCTCATAACAGGCATATTTGCTGGAATTGACGTGACAACATAATTTCTGTCATATTTTGAAAAGTTCTTGTTGAAAGTTCTGTGGTCCTGCCATTGTTGAAATTATATCATTTTTCAATCTTAATTGATAAAAAAAATCCCATTAGTTTGTTAGGTCTAAAATTATATGAGCTAGAATGCTTAAATCGAAGTTCATAAAAGTATGCCCCCGATTGATAAAAGAATTGACTTTATTTTGGTAGGCTTTGAACCATGTGTCCCATATTGCCTAAGCTCAAGTTAAGAGTAGTATATTTATCTAACCCAGTATATGATCATGTTCGTCGCTTACTTCCGAGATGAGACAAGGACATCAAGGTCATTCAAGTGGAAATGGAGCTCATGTCCTGTGCCAAGGCTACCGGTGTTGTATTTGCGACACATGGGTGGCATGAGTTTATGCCTCGTCAACCCGTTCACTGAATATCTGTAGGCCTGGTCAAGTACCAGAATAGTGTGTTTTACAGTGCCCATCGTGCTCTCAGACACTTCCACCTGTGTAGTTGCATTGTTGGCATGCATGTAAACTTTGTGCAGACTGGCAAACAACCATTGGGATTGGCATGAGAAGGATGTTCTCAAAATGTAGGCACGTCAATTGTATGTTGTAATACCAGTGAGCTTACAATTTGTAAACCTCATATGGCTGGTCAGCCTGCCATTAAACCACCTGGATTTACTGGTCTATGATCATGGAATATCCTGTTATATCATGAAAGATCCTTTAGGAATTTGCCACCCTATTTATGAATCAATCATGATGCGTACTCAAACTGTTGCTGACCATTTCCAAAAACAAAACTCAATCTGTAAATTGTATGACTCATTACTATACATGCCATTTAAATGGAGGTGTTGATCTGGCTTGTGAAAGGTGAGTGCCGATTTGTGAGGCTACTTCTTGGTCCTAGTCAAACCTGTCCCAAAATAATTCCTGAAGATAGTCAAACAAATATCTCATGTACATAGTTCTTAAATTGAATACTTTTTCAACGACAACACATTGTATAGGTCTGAGTGGTTGAGGAGTTGTGGTTTGCATCATAGTTCTAGCTTCTAAGATGTTGGAACCACTGATGATTGCTGCCTCTTAATTGTTATGAGTCAAATAGGGTTAGAAGTTATTTCTTCTTTTCTTGCATGAGAACATTATCCTCGAATCATTTATTTGATTATATAGGTGATTGGTAGTTGCAATCATGTCGCAATTTAGAAAGCAATCTGGAAATTCTCGTTCCTACTAGAAAACTGGGTAGGAGGATTAAGTAAACACCATTATGTTCTCTTAGATGTAGATGGACCCCGGAAAGTAACGTAAGCAAGAGTGAAGAAATGGAATAAATGTCAAAAAATATGAAATGAAGAAATGAAAAGGGAATTGGATTTTATTTGTACTGTGTCTGAAGTGCTTTCTGTCTATTGCTATCTTTTAACTCCTCTCGACTTTTAAGTTTTTTTTTACTTATTTATTTTTATTTTGAATATAGATGAAGACTTAATATTCCTTTTGAATGAGAGAAAGCACACTATGAAGAAACAAGAAAGAAACATATCATGATATCTGCATTCTTTGGACCTGGTCTTCGTTAACCTAAAAGCATAGATGATTATTTTACCGATGTTTTGTACATGCCTCTTTCCATAGACAGCTCTGGGTTGCCAAAGTCAGTTTTTGAGCTTTTAATTCTTATGTTTATTATACTTCATCTAATTCTAGTCTAACAAAGTTACTCTCCCACTTGAGAATCACTAAAATCATAACACTGATATCAAGTTTCTCTGTTTACTAACTAAAAATGTATTCTTTGGCATTTCAGCTTTGACAACAACAGTAGACTTAATGGACCGGAGCTGCAAGGACTCGCCTCCTATGACTTTGGCTGTTGAATCCAACACATGTACCAGCTTTGAGGAGTATACTGCGATTGGGTGATTGCAACTGCTTTAAGACACAGGAAGATGGCTATAGTTTAGTGGTTATACAAATCTTGGAAGACCAATAATCTGATATATATAGTGTTTAAAATGTTATGTAGCAAAATGTTCTATGCCAACAATCCACATAGATTCGAAATGGAGGCAAAACTTGAACTATCACAAAGATTGCAGTGTGATTGTCTGTTCATGCTGATGACACAACTATTTGCTCGAGTTCAAAGGACGTTATACTTGGATCTCAACCCGGAGAAAGATTGGGTCTCAGAAACCAAAACATGCCATCTGCATGACTGAGTTCATATTTTATGTCCGTCTTAGCGTCGAGTAAAAAGGATCTGAGATCGTTTGCATCGAACCTTGCAAAATTGCATTGGGATGATCCTGACAAAATTCCTTTGAACCTTAAGTTTTAGTCGGTCGATCAGGTATCGACATGATATCATGTCGATCTAATCTTCCTTGCATCGTTACACCAGTGTGATTGGGGAAGCTACACCTGTATCGATTCCCTCGAGCATAAGACTTTGAAGCTACATCTCTTTTCTTGCGCAACGCTTGGCCCAGTGACCTCCTTATGGCATGTGAAACTGGGAAGCGTACGAAGCTACCTGTTGTTCCAATATCGTTAGTGTTTGGACTAATTACATATTACTTTTTGTATTTGAATCTTATTATTAGTATCGTGATCTGTATACTTAAAAAATCTATATTGAAATTTCTAAAATTTTGAAAGTAAAACAAAAAATCTTATTTATCTTAACATCATCAGTTGCATTTATGAAAAACACAATACGTGACATTGTATATTAGTTCGATGCAAAAATGATGGATAAAAAGATAATTTTAATATTTATTTTATTTTTTTTATTAATAAAATCATTGATAACAGAAGTTGTCATTTTCATACTAATCTAACACGTAATGTCATGCATTATATTTTTCGTCAATGCAATTGATGACATTACTATAAATAAAGTTATTTATTTTATTTTTAAAATTATAAAAATCTTATTATAATTTTTTATGTATAACTACGATATTAATTCTGTCTTTACAAAAATAATGTATAATTAGCCCCTTCCTCGTCCGCCGGGTGGCCCTATTCAACCGTTCGTCGTAATGTTCCATTGACCTTCTTAATCAGCCATTGTGGTGTTTCCATTGTGTTGCACCCGTCCGATCACGGATGGACGGCTGATATTGATAGATGGGGGCAACCGACAGTGGATCCCTTGCTCCCGCTTGGGGGTCGGTCAAGATTAGGGTTTCCATGAGACGCATATAAACCGAATACTACCCCTCGAGGCTGCGACGGCGAGACATTGGGGTTCGGCGCGATCGAGGTTGAGAGTTGCGTGACGAGAGAGATGGGGCATTCGAACGTCTGGAACTCGCATCCCAAGAACTACGGCCCTGGATCTCGAGTTTGGTGAGCGATTTCCCTTGTTTCTGCTACCATTCTTCGAATTTGGTGCTTGTCATCGATTGACTTGAGATTTTGCGATCTCCGTTAGTTCTTACTTAGATGATGTAGTTGGTTTAGCTGAGTTAGTCCAAGATGAGATCATCAGTAGGTTCCTATATAGTTTAGTCCTTTCGCTTTCTGTAGTTGGAAGACGATTCTAATATTGTTTTCTTCTGTAGGTTCAAAGGTGGGATTTTTATTCATTACTTGATGCACCTTCCTTCAAACTTCTCATATCTGCATTGTGATCTTCAAATTTGTTGTGTTTAAGGGGGATTTATGTCAATCCTTATTGTCCCAAAGAATATTTTGCTGCTGGAAAAATACTTTTTTTCTGTTGTCACATGGAAAATGAAAATTAACATTATAAGTGCATAGTATAGAGAGTTAATAGAATTATTTGAGCTGAACCAGGACAAGTTACTGTAGTTTTGGACTTATATTAATTTGTTCTTGTGCTTCTTGACATTTTAAGTGATATATGATGGTTGAAAGGTTTGAGTTACAGTTCTGAGATACTGTTCACTTGAATTATAATGTTCAAGCTTTTGTTTTGTTCCTCATCTGAGGATATGTAATCGTCATTTTTGTTTTTTCCAGCCGGGTTTGTGGGAACCCTCATGGACTGATCAGGAAGTACGGACTTATGTGTTGCAGACAGTGTTTCCGCAGCAATGCCAAAGAAATTGGCTTCATTAAGGTAGTCTTATACTTACATCCAAGGTTTACCTCAGACCCTGTAATGGGTTATATCGCTTTTACATTGTCCTATGCCTTCCTAAATGTTTTAGAATAGTGGTTAATGAAATTGCTTTTCTGGATGTTTGGTTTATTGGAGGAAGATTTCCATTTGGTTGATCAGATTAAGATTTATGTATGTGATATTTCTTTTTATGTTTGTCATTTCAAATAAATCTTTGATCATAGATCTTCTCATTTTAAATCCACTTCGTAAAATTGTGAAAGGATTGGATAAAATTTGATTCTTTGAGGAAGTTATCTTATTTGTATAGGTAGGCAATGAAGTAATAGATCTTTTCAAATATTTTTTACATAGTAAAATCTTTAAAATAGAATTACCATGTTATGATGATTACGTTATTCTGGGAATTTTTATTTGTCTTCATATCTAATTTTGTCATAGATGTCGACAATATTCTGGTAACAATTTTATTTCAAATATCCGATAGATTTTAGTATTGCCCATTTTGGTACTGTTGATGTTTCTCATGGAGCTCTGATCCATCTTCTGCTCTTGTTTACCATCACGTTCATACACTTCCTTTATCATTTTTAGATATTCAACTTCTCGTGCTGGTTTCTAAGATGCATTTTGTCCTTTCCCTTTCCATGCTAATTTGCAGTCTTCACTAGTATGGTCTATGTCCCTGTAAATAATTTGAAAAGAAAAGTGCTTTTTACTGTCAGTGCCCTTATGATTTCATAAACAGCCTGTAAACATTACAAGATTGAAGTGTAGCACTTGAAAGATCGTGCCATTAGTTGAAGTTATGCTCTTTTTGGGTGCTGCTAGTTGCCTTGTCGTATTGCAAGTGCTCTATAATTGTGAAGGAACATCAATGCTAGTTGGTTCGAGGGCCCATCATAAATAGACGCTTGCTTGTAGAAAGTGATGGATCATGTTAAATCATTTCTTTAACATGAGAAGCAATACATCACTTTCGTTCTTGGTTTGAGGGCTCTGCAAATGACATTGGAAAATAAAAACACATTCATAGCAAGTGATGTAGTCATTTTGTATTTCATTGTTTATATGGTTAACAAAGGTTTGGTGTCATATGCAAAGTATAAGCCTTAGATTTTAGTCCTAGTATGTAATGCTTTTACAGATTATAATTAAAATTTTAACGGACATTTTTTAATCATGTGCTGCTTGAATAAGACTTACCGGTTGACTTCTCAGTTACTATGTTTTGTATTTAATGATTTGAAGTTGGGGGAATGATGCACTCTTTTGACAATGTCTGCAATGCTTTTGGATTATGCAGTACCGCTGAAGATGTTTGCGTTCACAGAGACTGAGCCTGCGGAATGGTGCTCTTATTGTCTCAGAATGTGTTTTTTATGAACTCTAGTTTTGTGATCTGCTGGATTATAGTTCACCTGTTAAACTTTCAATTTATTGGAACAATGTAGCAAGTTAAATTCCATGGAACTATTATGGTGATCAATGTGATGCTCTTATGTTTCTTCCCATACGTTTAAGTGCATATATTGGTTCATTTGTTGGACTGGAATTTCATTTAAAATCATACAATTTTGTAGATGTGTATAAAATATTATGCCATAAGACTTGGGTGGTGGTATTTATGATATCATGAGTTGTCAAAACCTGTAAGTATGCGTTATTGACAGTTTTATCTGCATTCATTCACAGCAACAGTCATTAGCTTTTGTATGTTAAATTGAATTTATATATAGAATGCTCAATTTGGATTTTCTTTTATTCTGTTTGCCATTTATTCATTAAATGATATGGGCAGTCTTCTTAGTCGCTGATGATAATACATGTATGGAAGCAGTACTGAAAATTAGTAGTTACAGTTTTTTTTTCCCAAAATATTAGTGTTAAAAGTAACTATGTTTGTGTTAGAAATAATACAACCACTTGAAACTATTGTAATTATACTGAAATCAAATTTAAGGGTGATCACAATTTGTCTTTCACCAGTTACTGTTTGAAGGAAAAATCTAATAATGAGTAATCGGTGTTCAGAACGAAATGATATGATTGTTTCTACATTAACAAAACGAAATGATAACCTGTCATTGATGGCAGCAAAAGGAAAAAGGATAACAAGGAAAGAAGTTTGATAACCTATCATTGTTTGTTCGTTCAATAAGACATTACTCATTCGTTTGCCAACCGTGAGTAGAAGTAATACGTTTTGCATGTTGCAAAGAATGCGTGATGCTGGAATCTAAAATGCTTCTCCGCATATTGCATGGAAGCCGATCGAGTTCTTGTTCTTTTGTCTGTTCCTGATCCACGGTGCACCAGCACTTGCCATCCAGGTCATGTATTTTGTTCTCCCGAGGGCTGAAGTGAAGCTGCAGAACATTATTTAGCATGGCACAAATCATGTTTTGGCAACGGAAGTTAACAGGTGCACCTTGTAAGGCCTGACGCTGGTTTTTTGACTTGGATTCTGACTGCAATATGGAATGTTTTGGAAGGCAGATGTCTCTACCAGGTACGTGATGCACACCACCTGTTTGGCAAAATGCTGATTCCATTTGTCTTTTTATAGGGATGTGATATTTAGATTGATTTGAGACATGGTGCATCAATTCCTACGCTATATTTTGTTTGTATTCTCTGTGTGTGAGAAAAGAGAGATCAAAGTAAACTAGAAATGGTCACATAAATGACAGTATAAACTACGACTTGGGGAGACCAAACAATTCTTCTAGTCAAGTTAACCTCCATTTGGCTCTACCGGAACTGGTAACTCAATTGTCCATGTGGAACATGCATAACATCAGTCAAAGCAAGGCCACAGGATGCATGAACTAACTAGTGGGAAAACGACCACCAAGAAAGTTTTATATAAATGTCTTAAGCCTAGGTCTATATGTTCTTTTTCTCATTCTTCCTTTCTTCCTCAAGGATTTATTGCAGAATTTTTTATGCTAAAGTAATAAGATGGATGCTTGTGACACCTTGACTTGATTATTTGTTAGTGTGATGTTCTTATCTATATCTGCCTTTTTTTTTTTTTGCGGTTCAAATCCATATTTGTCTTACATTTGATTCAAATCCATATTCGAGTCAAACAAATATAATTACAAAATTATATTTGAGTTTGCGCCTGTTAATTAAAATTGATAGGAAATCTTTTATTTGTATTTAATCCATTTTCACTCCTAGTTGTGACAGCTGCTTCATTCTTTATATAGAAAAAACATTATGGTTTATTTATCTTGATATTGGCAAGCCTTGTAAAAGACAATGATCTTATATATATTTTTTATTTTTCTAAGAGGGGAAGCATAAAGTCGGAAAGTCCACATATTTTGATCAATTATAATTGAAACCTGAATTTGCCTTGACAAAATTGGGATACAGTTGAGCCAAAAGCTATTAAAGTAAGATAATTTATGAGGAAATGGTATTTCTTTGAGTTCAACTCTGAAGAAATTGATTAATTGGTAAAGGCACATGGAATTAGTAAACATCAACTTTAGAATTTGAAATTTTGAGCTACCATTGAACTCTAGAATCCTAATCATTCGTGCATCAAAAAAGAAATCACAAAAATTGTTGAAGGTTAAAGAGAGCTGTTGGTTGAACAAAAGGATCATTCATGATGTGGATTAGAACTGGTTAATCCTAAAGTCCAAATTTCTCTTCAACCTTTCAATCAACCTTAGGAAAATAAAGAGACATTTGGACTTGGATTTGGATTAACATTTGATTTCTGTCCATAGGCTGTCAGATGACACTTACATCTTGAGTTGTTAAGCCAACTTTCCTACTCATGAATGGAATAATCCTAAATGTTGAAGGAATATATGTCCAATTAAGTTATGGCAAATGTGTGCTAAAACACTAAGATGCAAATAATGTGCTAATAATAAATTAGACATCTGGATAAGATGTCTGTCTTTAAACTTTTAGAAAGATGAGTCTCAACTATGAAGGACAGTGACAGTCCCTTTCTTCGGCAAGCTGAGTCTTAAACTATAATTTCTCAATCACATGCTTTCACTTCTACATGCATCAATTATTTTAACAAAAGAGCACCCTTCTCTCCTATCAAATAATAGCTGACCTTTGTCTGCACCAAAGAGTTTGGAGACCAAAAACACATCCACCATGGCTGTCACCATATTGGATTAAATGGCCAGTGTGCATGAGAGCAGCAATGTGGAATCTGAGTCAGTCTGTGCTAAAAAATAATAAATCAAAGCAAACCAAGTGGGACTTGTGATTATTTTATCTCACAACTACATCAAGTTGCATGCTTTAGTGCATGGCAAGTCATAAAGAAACTGGAGTTGAGGAAAAGGGGGAGGAGAGAGTAGCGAAGGGTTAAAGAGGGATGAACTTTTTGGTGTCCCCTCTCATTCCCACCAAGTCATCACTCATTCGAGGGCAACATGTTTGCATTATAATACTGCACGTCCTTTATCTGTGTGCTTAATCGGTGGTACCTTTCCTGGTTTCAAGCATCTTTTGTTCTTTATTAACATGTTGCCCATTGATTTGTTTTGAGGTTCCAACTTTGGATGAGGATACAGCATGGGACGGTTAGCTTGTGATCTGAAGAAATATTGGAAGATGAATCGCTGAAATGATTCATCACAAATGTATGAGACACATGATTGGTGGATGTTACTCTTACAAGGGAGCCAAGTTAGAATCTGCATCGTTCGATCTTGATCCGACGATCAAAACAGGTGTTATACATACCATGATCATCGTCACTCTTTCTTTTGTGGGTATTATGGACGGCTGATATGTAGAGAATGGAAAACGGAGGGCGGATATCAGAAACTACATTCGAGATTGGACGCGACTCGCCGGCGAGAGAGAGAGAGAGAATGGAGCGGAGGCGCCGAAGACGACGCTGACACGCGCGGCGCGCTGTCGTTCGACGCAGCCCTTGCTTTGCGGGTTCAGTGCGCAGCGATGCGACGCGCCGACTGGGGCCCTCGGTACGACATGCGGGGCGGAGATCGGGGACGTCTCGTCTTTTTTATATTCTTTTGTTTTCTTCGAGAAAGGGAAGGTGAAAGGGACGAACAACCTTTTTGTTTTTTAAGGTAAAGCGACGCCCAAATCGCACGTAACCACCGAGGAGTATGACGCTGGCTGATACCTTGCACGCCTCCTCC
The DNA here is from genome assembly GCA_024322285.1 of Musa beccarii. Taxonomy (NCBI): domain Eukaryota; kingdom Viridiplantae; phylum Streptophyta; class Magnoliopsida; order Zingiberales; family Musaceae; genus Musa; species Musa beccarii. Next base: position 32,339,946 of record CM044398.1, on the reverse strand, counting down.
TAAGCATCGTAACTTAAGTCGTGGCGGCGTTCGATCACGCGGGACATTATTCATACTGTTAATTTGATTTAATTTGCTATGAATCGTAAATGGAGGAGATTATAAGATAATTATTGGGTGGGGATTGATAATACACTTCGATCCGGGATGTGGTCACCGCCGCCGGCGCTCTCACCTTCCCACGCAGGGAATCGATGCCGGTCACTCTTACAAAAAGAAAGAAAGAAGTAACAAAAAGGTATCGATCGGAGGGCCAAAACTTCCGTCGGCGGTAGACGGGGTGACCGCCAGAGGAAACCGCTCAAACGAAGAGGTTGAGAAGCCTCGGCTCGACTCCGGCGGAGCTCTCGCCGCTGGTCGTCGTCGTCACCGACCCCTCAGAGTTCATTGATGGCGTCGAGGGCCGCTGCGCCTTCTGCCATCCCGCGGGGTCCAGAGGGGACAAGCACAGGTCCAGGTCGCACGCGCCGTCGGGGGGAGGGGAGGGCACCGCTTTGCACCGTTTCGCCTCCGCGGCAGGCGGGAAGCCGTCTTTTACGGAGGGAAGGGGCCGGAGGGCGCCGCCGCGGAGGACGGTGTCGACGGCGGCCTGGCAGAGGTGCCAGTTGCCAGTCCAGAGCAGCCCCACGGCGCCGCCGACGGGGTTGATGGTCCGCCCGCACGCCTCGAAGAGCAGCGACTGGAACAGGGCTGCAGCCAATCAATCGGTCAGACGAAGCAAAACCAGGAGGAGGAGGAAAAGGAGGGAGGGGAGCGGGAGGGAGACAGTACGAACCGGGGCGTTGGTGATCAGCGACGGCGGAGATGAAGGACATGAGGCCGGCGCGGCCGAAGAACTTGGCGACGAAGACGGTGGCGTGGCCCTGCGCCTCGGCCGTGTCGATCCACTGGAGGCACGGCCGCAGCACGCACGCCTCGCTGCATCCCTTGCGCAGCACCCTGCAGCCGTTGCAGCTCATCTCCTTCTCCCCCCTCAGGTCGCCAATCTCCTCCACCACCCTCCCTCTCGAACTGATGTACTCCTACTTGCGAAGGAAGAGCAAGAGGTGGAGGAGCACAGTGTAGAGGAGGGGACGATAGCAATGATGGAGGAAGAGGAGGAGGAGGGTTATATAAGGATCACCGGGGGTTAGGGTAACCCCACACCAGAGTTAGGGGATGCCATGGAGTGAGGGTGGTAACGTTACCGCTCGAATATAAAAGAGAGAAAAGGAAAGGAAAAAGGAGAGAAGGGGTTCCAAGGTTCCGGGGCGTGGGGTGGGCGGCTACTTGTCCCCGCGGCCGGTTCCCCCTTCGCCACCGTCCGATGGGCTTTGCTCGTCAGATCGATCCGAAAAGGAAAGGGAAACGGAAGCGCTGAAGCCCGCAAGAAACGTAGCTCCTTTGGAGGTCTAGAAGAGTTTGGATCGATGGTGGTGATCCGGCTTTCTCTTTCTGCTTTTGCTAGTGGGGAGCACAAAAGCAGCGGTCGGTGTCGATTTCAGCGGTGGAGACGGTACAATATTCCCTGGCGCAAGTTGAGGGCCGAAGGAGCTGCCATCAACCAAACCATTGGAATCCCCAGCTCTGTGGCGAGTACAACTCATGGAGGGATACGAACAAGTTAGTACACCTTCTTCAATCCCTCCCCCATTGCTTGGTTATCGGGCCATCCACCCAGCTAAACCTCATATCGCTGGATCATTGGTAGGACATGATAGCTCGATAAGCCACATGCTCTGGTTTAATTATAAAAAAAATCTGTTAATATAAAATTTTAAATTTTCTTATTTATTTTTTATTTTTTTTAACATTTTAGAGGCATTTAGTTGACTCAAATAGATGTTTTAAAGTCTTTTTGCAATAAACATTTGGACTGATTCTTCCAAGTTACTTCAGCATGTGTTCATACAATTAAATTCTTGTATGGTACAAAAGAAATTAGGTTTGAAATGTCATGTCATACATCAAAATTGGAGTGACGGACAAGAATATACTGAAATGGTGGAACCGGATTGCACTGGTTGAAATGGATCAAGTTGTGCCTTCAAGTGGGACAAGAAGTCCCAAGAAGCAAGTTGGTGGAGGCGGATGGACATGTTTATGACTGATGTTGCAATGGTTTCTTAGTCACGTGTAGTATTTTTTGTTGTCCAGTGAAGAGAGCTATTCTCTTATGACAGCTACTCAGCTCAAGGAAGAACAATGAGATTGACCTTTGTCACAAGTTACAGGTCTCCATAACACCAACAATGTTTCACTTCATTTTCACTTGGGTCCTGCTCTTAGCCTCTGTAGGGTTTGTTGATTATAAGTTCAGTACATGTTTTCTTTACCTGCTCATGCAATTCATATCACTAGTCTTCATTACTCAAACTGAATTAGGCATTCATCACCAGTACATCATAGGGTTTGTCATAATAAGAGTTGGATGTAATCCAGAACAAAACGTTGCAGGCAAGCACCTACTGGTCACCCTAACCCACTGAGAATTATTTCCAAGGGAATGCACTTGATTGCAAACTGAGGGATTAATGATGATTATCCTATTCTTATCAGATATAATTTCTTCACTTATTGCACATACCATAGTGATTACAATGAAATACTTACTCATAATTCATATTCTAGCAGAAAATTTTCAATCTTATCCTGCTGACTTGCTTTTTGTCCTTTGTAATTTTCATTTTCTGTAACCGAACATATTAATGTTTTATCATTGGGTTTTGCGTTAAGTTTAAGCCATGGCCAGTGCAGAGGCCCTTCAAGGAACTTTCCATATTGATGTTCAAGATAGACTTGCTTGGATCCCTTTTAGAGCCCAAAGTAGAACAAGAGAATCTTTTAACATAATGTCAAAGTCGACCTAGTGATCCTTGAACATCATCAAGCCTTTTTGATTATGCTTTATAGTAACATGATAATGACAAATCAAAGTATCATCTTGTTCAGATTAACAAAAACTACATTGATTTTTTTTAAATTTTCAATCGAAAGGAAATAGCACATACTTCATTTTAGCCCATCTAAGGAACTGCCTTTTTTTTTTCTTTGATAAATAGCACCTTGGATCTTATAGTTTTGACCTTGACACTCAAAATTAGCTACCATAATACAAGGATCATACATTACATATGTGATTGTCTTGGCCAATGACGTTGCACAAGAAGATAAAAATTTGACATTTGTATTTATATTTGCAAAATGTGCATGATTGCATATGTGGTTATACCTTGGTTTATCTTAACAATGTGCTACTAATTTCTATATGATCTCTATGCTCATGACATGAATATCCTCCAAGAGTTGAAAAACATGACATTACAGGCATGAAGTTCTCCGAACGAGCCTCCTTGAGGTTCTCTTCCTGGAACATATATGTATGTAGGCTCCAAACAACCACATTCACTTGTAGTCATTTTCAATTGTAGACAATCAAACCCTATTTGGTTTATGTAATTTTCAGTTTGTAAATGCCACATTATTAAATTTGGTTTTCCATCATTGAGATTTTGATTCATCTCGAGGTATGATATATTATGCTCTCTCTGTGCATATAATGTCGATGTACAAGCATGTGTAAAACTTTACGAACACAAACATAAAGATGCACTTCTCATTGTATACATGACTACATTAGTGTATCTGTTTGTTGTTTTGTGCAATTGTGTGGAGCCCTTTCTCCATCCTTCTTATTCATCCCTGCATAAGCTGGTCCGTGCAAGTGTTCATTTATATAGTTAGCATCTGACAGAAAATTTGTGCTCTTTGAAGGAGAGATAAGTCGCCTCTTCCTTTTCTTGTTTAAAAGTTTCTTTAGGAGGAAACTCTCTTGATTAAACTAGTTCATGGATGCATGTCAAGGAAGATTCCCTTGGAAATGCCAAGTGTGTGAGATGGAAGCATATTCCTCATCTCAATAGACAACATCCTTTCTCAAAAGTAATAATTATATTTCTGTGTGTGTCCAAACCTGTGTTTTTATGTTGATGATTTTAGATGGTTAGTACTGATAAAAGGAAAGGAAGAAGGCATCCCTTCTTCAAGATGTGATTCTTATATGTTTGACTTGAACATATTTCTCCTTGATGGTGATGATTTCTTGAAATTCTTTTTTCCTGTTTGACTTGCACTTAGTCAAGGTGTGATGGTGAAAGAAATAATACCTATTTATTTGACTTGGGCCTGTTTCCCTGAGGTATTTCTAGTTCAGTTAGAGTCCCATCATATTATAATCAAGGAAGGAGTCTAAGTCAGAGATTTGACCAACTTAGGATAAATTCTCAAAGTCAGACATCCCCACAGTTTTGTGTTAATTGATTACTTTAAATCCTTGAAATCTCCTCCTTGTTTCAAGGACACTAATTGCAGTATTGATCTCATACATCCCACAGCTGGTTCAGGCAACTTGGTTACTCTTAAAGAAGTTCTGATACCTGGTGCAGGCTTTTCTACATCCTTCAGATGTAGACATCAGTTTACACAAGGAATGCCCTTTATATGCCTTTAAGATTAATTACATGCTTATCAAGATTATTCTATTAATTTGGCTAGTCAAACATACATTTCAAGACCTGCTTAACAATAAGAGTAGCCATTTAGATACTAAACTTGCCTGTTCAGACAATTTACACAGTTGTAGAAGATGCTGCATCAGACTATTCAAGCCATTTTCTTGTTCTGAAAAGATGGTCTCATGTTTTAGAGTTTCAACAGTCATCAATCGTTAATTACAAGGCTTTTCCAGATTCTTCATTTCTTATGGCTGATAGATTATCTACTTGCTGGCCAATTGTGAATTAAGTTTTGCCAACAGTGTTCGGCCTTCATTACAGTGTTGGGTTGAGATCTTCATTACAGTGTGCCACATGTCAAGCTGGGATCAAGGTAAATATTACCTATCCCTATCACTAGTCCAACCATTTATAAGAATGTTCTCTTTATTTGCCATTGAATTTTATTTGATTCAATATTTTTAGCCTAGCAGAGAATATTTCAATCCATATTTATAATTTCTAGTAGGTTTTTTTTTAAACTTTACTCGTCTAGCATTCATATTCAGAGTATCCTTAGAACAAGCATGCTCATACAATCTTAAATATTTTTTCTTGCATGTTTTGTTATGTATCCTAGTTACACTAAACCATTTGCAGATGAATATATATATATATATATATATATATATATATATATATATATATATATATATATATATATATATATATATATATGCATTCTAATAATTTCTCACATTGATTTTAATATTCTCATCCAATTGGCATAAATTTTTTATACATAATATCATAGCAGTTACATAATTGCATAATAATATCAGTGGGTAAGACACCAAAGTGAATGGGTGGCAAATGTGAATTCCACTAAGAGCAGTAGCATATCACCAATGATGAATTTTGCACATATTATTTATTCTTAGCCTCCCCAAACAATGATCTTTAGGTCACCAAACAATGATGCTACCATTCTAATACTATAAGACCACGAGACATACATGCTTACATTGAGATCATCTCACTCTCCTATGCTTAAAAGCATTTCTCTCTCCATTCGTCTCATTCTTGCACGATCTCATGTCAAGAGTCAATTCCATTGGCGCGTGTTTCCTCTCATTATTTTTCTTCCTTTTTCCCTAATATATATACATGAGAATATTCCTCCTACCCTATTACCATAAGAATACTCTCACCAAAGAAACAATGTGAAATAAAGATTATGAAAGAATTCCAGAAACATTAACAATGCATTTATGGCCAAACCCTATTTGCCTCATCCCTGCCTCAGTACAACCCCAATCTCAATGAAAGAGAAACAACAGTGTAAGTTATTGCCCATGGACCATATCTTTCTTTTGGCTTGACTAGGTATTAATCGGTGTATATACACACACACAAACACATCAAGATTTCCTAGTCATATGACATGGGTAATGTAGTAATGCCCAACTAAGCAACAGCTCTCAAACACAGCTCCTGGCTCCCTTCCAAGAGTCAAGTGATGTCCTACTTAGATCAGCCTTGTTTGATAGCAAAGGCCACAAGGAGTGGCCTCTGATCCCTATGCAATCTTAGCATCTTTGTTTATTGAAGCTCCCATGGAAGTTTTGGCTTTTCTTATGGCAAAGATCTTCATAATTGATCCCTCCACCTAACCTCTATCTCAAATAATACACAGGAAACGGAGAACAAAGGACAACCAAAAAAAAAAAAAAAAAGTTCCAACATAAACTTTAATGCTTTGATGAGAAGATACAATTGAGATTGAAGGAGTGCACGAACACAGGGATTTGTAGACAAAGTGCGAATCTCAACTACATGATGGGGGGTGTTATGGTTGAAGTGATAGAGACTTCAACTCAACTCTGATGGAGTTGTCCATAATCCATAATGCACGTCAAATCCTCGATCACCTTGTTGCAATGCCTCCTAAACCTTATACGTGAGGCAGTCCATGAAAGAATAGAACTCCCCTGCTCTTGCAAGGAATCAAAGCCGGTAATACTGTGCGCAGCTCCCCTCTACGACAAGGGGAATCGTAATCTTGGATGCTTTGTCCCTCCTCCACAGCCATGGACGCTTCTTCTTCTTCTTCTTCTTCTTCTTCTTCTTGTGCTCCCCACGACATGCCCACCTCAATCTGTCTTCCTCTCCCCTTTCTTTATTCCCGTGACCACAGATTTCTCCTTCAACAGTTCATCCCAATAAAACAGTGCCCACGTCCTCCCCATTGCCAGATAATATACACTTCTCGTGCTACCACCCACCCCCTTCTTCCATTGTCGATTTCTAAGCCTTTGATCGATCAGTGCATCCATCTTAGCTGTATTGCCTAATCGGCGATCGAACCTGTCGCAATCTCCAATTAAATTAGCGAGTGAAGTCAATTCTTCGACAGACAGCATTCTCTGCAACCAATCGTATAAATGCTCCCCGTGCTTTGCCAAATGTCTCTGCGACCTCTTCCACCTCTGTAACTGTTCGTCCCTCGCGATGGAGCCTCAGGGATTGGTTTCGGAGGCAAGCTGGAGCTGCTTCGATCCGGCGATGTCCGTCGACGAGTCCGAAGTCATGGCCCAGCTGTTGGGTTCTCAGAGCTTCGCAGGCGACCATGATCAACAGCAGCAGATGCTTTGGTCTGACCACAATGCCGATTCCTACTACTGTGCTGCTACTTCTTACCATGATCCGTACTGTTGGCCGCAAGGCAACTGTAGCGGCAGCAGCACCACCGGCTACTACTACTTGAGCGATCCCCACATGGTTCCTGCGATCGGCGTTAGCTCTACGCCGATGAGTTTTAGCATCGGCGGCGAGCGGATCGACACCCCGTCCTTCCCCGTCGGTGCTCATCATCAGTTTGGCGCAGCGGTCTGCGTGACCGAGGAAGCCAGCAGTGACGAAGCCGTGGATTCCTTGGCGAAGCCTCTTCCTCCTCCTGCGCATGCCTCGCAAGCCATCAAGAGAAGGCTGCATGGTGGCGGCATCGAGGTGGCTGCCAACACGGAAGAGGGTGACACCCAACTCCAGAGTCCCAAAAAGAAGGCCCGGGCATCGGCACCTGTGAGTGTACGGTATCATCTGCGATGTTGCTGAGACGAACGCCGATACCATTCTGATCCAGCTGTGTGCTTGTTTCAGATGCCTAAGAAGGGGAAGAACGCGCAGTCCAAGAAGGCTCAGAAGAGTGGTGGTGGCTGCAACGAAGAAGAGTGCAATGGCGACATGAATCCGCAGAGCTCCTGTTGCTACACGTCGGAGGACGACTCCAACGGATCCCAGGAGCTGAAGGGAGCTGCGGCAGCTCTGACTCCAAATGGGAAGACGAGAGCTGGTCGTGGCTCAGCTACTGATCCCCAGAGTCTCTATGCAAGGGTAGGATTCCTATTCAGACTCAACATCGCCGTTGATGCTCTTAAATCTTCGATCTGAGTTAAGTATGTCCTGCAGAAGAGGAGAGAAAGAATCAACGAGAGGTTGCGAATTCTGCAGAATTTGGTCCCGAATGGAACAAAGGTAAGCAAACATCTCATCTTAAACTGCTCTTTCTCTCTTCCCATACAGAATGATGAGTAGGAACATTATGTGGCTGATAAGTATTGCATTGCTTTGGAAGGTTGACCTCAGCACAATGCTCGAGGAAGCAGTTCAATATGTGAAGTTCTTGCAGCTCCAAATTAAGGTCAGAACTGCATCTCACACACAATTTTGCAGTGATATTGCTACTGCATCTCACCTGGGATGGGACATTTGTTTCTGCAGCTTCTGAGCTCTGATGAGTTGTGGATGTATGCGCCCATTGCATACAATGGCATGAACCTTGGGATCGACCTGAACATAGCTTCAAAATCTCAGCAGTGACATCCATATACAATCTTCCCTTTTTTTTTTTTCCTTTTTGTCCCCTAAAATGCATTGAATTTTTGGCTCATTTCCACAGAGCAAAGGGATCATCTTGAGTAGCAATTATGACAAGCGTGTTGATGATTCAAATCGACCAAATCTCATGTATTCTTGACTTATTTCATCAGTTTTGACTGTTAACTGATGGAAAGATTGGTCGAAAACCACAGATGATGTAAATGAGGGCAAGTGCCTGATTCGATACATGACTTTTGTATTGATACCACCTTTGGATGTGATATGTTGGGTGACCCCCAAAATTGTTATTATTCGAAGCAGCATTCAGTGACCAAACTTAAATCATTGGTTCATTATTCCAAGAGGACTCTTTGGTCAAATCCACCGAGTCATCCGATGTGTGTTCTTCATCAAGTCCTGCTTCATTTACGAGCGGCAAAACCCATTCACCCTTGTGGTCATTTTTAGGGAGAGATTTAGTGGTTCTGCAATCAAAATTACAAAATTATGTGAAGCAAGGATTAGAGAACGTGGGAGACGAAGGCGAATCAATTAATTTTGAGGGATCGTATATCTAAAAGAATAAATTTAATGCATGGGGCTTCCTCAAATACATAATTATATCCTTACAAATTGAGAAATCTTTTTGGTGACCCGAATACTACTACAAGCGAATAATCTTATTATTGTACTAAGACTCGTCTAATAGCATATGATATAAATTCTTCCCAAGTGTGTTTGCTGGGAACAATACAAGGCTCACTTGCTTTCTCCATGTTAATCGGTAAGATTTGTGTTGTGGTTAATAAGAAAATGTTATTATGTTCTTATAGGTAGAATGAGCTTTCTAATTCATGAAGCATTCATAAATATTGTTTGTTATTTTACCTCATGATATCTCTTGTTGATGATAAATGATAAAATGTAAAGTAAAGATAAAAAAGCACACTTCAATCAGGTGAATACAATGTCTATTTATACATGTTGAGGAAGAGAATTTTCCTCAACTGAACAGTAAGATTTTCTCATATAGTTGGAGAAAATCTTATCTTTTATCATGCCCCCTGTAAGATGGAGCTCATGTTAAGGATGTCGATCTTAGACCGATGCAATAAAAATAGTTTGCGAGCAAGAGGCTTTGTGAGTGAGTCTGCTAGTTGATCAGTTGTATATACGTGAGCGACACGTAATTGATGTCTGATAACTTGATCTCATACTAAGTAGAAGTCTATGATAATGTATTTTATGCGTGAGTAAAATACTAGATTGACACATAAGTAGGTAGCTCCAACATTATCATAATATATTGTAGGAGCAAGGGTAGAGTCGACATTGAGTTTCTTGAGGAGATTTATGACCCAATTGAGTTCAGGAGCAACGATAGTGATGACATGGTATTCAGCTTCAATTGTAGATCGGGTGATTATGTTTTGCTTCATAGAACTTCAACTAATTGGATTAGCTCTAAAGAAGACAATATAGCTTAACGTAAATATTCTATCATCAACATTTTCTGCCCAGTCAACATCAACAAATACATGAAGATTAAGTGGGCTGTGTTTGCGGAGAAAAATACCATAATTGAGGGTCCATTTAAGATACCATAAAATTCGTTAGACTGTAGACCAATGTATAGTAGATGGTCGATGTATAAATTGGGATAATTTATTTACTGCAAAAGAGATATCTAGACGAGTGAAAGCCAAGTACTATAAGGAGCCAAGTACTTATCGATATTGAGTAGAGTCTGTAGTAGGACTTTTATCACATAATTTGAGTGATGCACTAGTAGAGAGGGGAGTTGTAACCTCTTTTGCATCCTATATATTTGTCTTTGATAATAGGTCTTAATATAATTTCTTTATGATAGGAGGAGTTTGGAAGATATAAATATTGCTTTCACTCCAAGAAAGTAACTCAAGGGTCCTAGATCTTTGAGAGAGAATCGATCAGCCAATTACTTTAGGAATATTTAAATCTCCAAGAGATCATTGCCTGTGATAATGATATCATCTACATACACTAGAAGATATATTGTATTTCTATTTTGTTATCGTAAGAATAGCGAAGTATCAGACTTGAGTTGATGAAGCCAGTTGATGTCAGATACATGTCAAGTTCAGTATACCAAGCTCTTGGAGCTTGACAAAATTCATAAATAGCTTTTTGTAGTTTGTAAGCATGTTGTGGATACTCAGGATGAGCGAAGCTAAAGGGTTGCTGTATAAAGACATCCTAAGTGAGTCATTTGTAAAAAGGTATTGTTAATATCCAATTATCGTAAGTGCTAACCTTTTGAGATAACTAAACTTAGGATAAGTCGGATTGTTGTGGGTTTAATAATGGGACTGAATGTCTTTGTGAAGTCAACACCAGGTCATTGATGAAACATTTTTTCTACTAGACGCACTTTATATCAAGCAATGGATCCGTTTAGGTTCCGCTTAATTCGATAGACCCATTTACACCCGATGATATTTTGTGTGGGATGAAAGAGTACAAGGGTCCATGTAGCGTTATGGAGGAGGGCATCATATTTTTCACACATGGCTTTACACCAGTGTAAAGATTTTTAGGCTTGAGTAATTACGGTAGGTTCATCGGTCTCATAAGAGAATTTTGTGATAGCATGTAGGTCAAGGACTTAACGTGGTTTGAAGATATCACTTTGGAACGTGTGGTCATTGAATATCCAAGGGCTATAGGTTATATTGTTGGCATGAGTGGTAGAGAAGCACTAATATGGGTTGGGGCAAGCTAAGATACATTAATGCCATTAGATCCGGAAGAGGGTAAAGAAAGTGGTTGTGTTTCCGAGGGCATTACTTCAGTTGTAGGAAAAACTTGTGAGGAAGGGAGGGGAGCAATGGAGGGAATGAAGCACCTTTGAACTGGAAGAACGAGAGAGTATGGATCTTGAGGTAAAGGACTAGATGGTGTAGTATGAGATTCTTTTGATGGGATCGATGGTATACTCTAATGATGCATATTTGTTGGAGTGACTTGCATGGCAGGAGACTCATAGTTTTGAAATAGAAAGATAGACTCCACAAAAATAACATAACGTGATATAAAGATTTTTTTTAGTTTGAAGTTTGTAGCATCGAAAAATATTATGTTCAAGAGAGTATTATATAAAAATACAAGGCTTAAATCTTGATGTTATTATAAGTGCGGTATAGGAACGTAGCAATAGATAACATAAATAACCAAATACTTTAAGTTTTTGAAGGTTTGGAGATTTATGAAATAGTGTTTCAAATAGTGAGTGACATTGGAGGACTAGAGTAGGCATACGATTAATGAGGTAGATAGTAGTTTGAAAGGTTGTAGACCAGAAGGTGGCTGTTATGGAGGCTTGATGTAGAAATATGAGACCAGTTTCAACGATATGTCGATGTTTACATTTCAACAGAACCAACTAGTTGAGGAGTATGTGGGGGTGACTTAAGGTATTGTATGCCACAAGTTGAGAGATAGGATGTGAGGGATTGATATTCACTTCCACCATCAGAGTAAATTATTTTAATTGTAGACTGAAAGAAATTCTCGACCAACTTTCTAAAATTGGTAACGATTATTAAAACTTCAGATTTATGATGGAGAGGGTATAACCATGCGTATTTGGTGAAATAGTCTATAAAAATAACATCAAATCTAAAATTATCAAAAGAAGTGATTAGGGTAGGGGCTCAAACATCAGTATAAATAATTTCAAATGGTTTGGAACATATGAAAGATATTCTAAAAGGGAGTTTATGACTTTTATTACTGAAACAGACATCACAGTGAGTTATAATACTACTAGTTTTAAGAGTAGGAAGAGAATAACAAGAAAGTAATTTTTGTTGGATAAATGATGAGGGATGACCAAGACGACGATGTCATACATCAATTAAAGCTGCAACTGAAGAGTAAGCAGTAGGTTGATTGATTTGTGGAACAAATGGTCACACATAGATGTTGCACTTACTCTGGCCTTGAACCAAGGATGCTCCCGTGCTCAAATCCTTGACAACAAAAGAATTAAGAAAAAATTCGATTGAGGTATTATTGTGTTTGTAAAACTGAGAAACAGAAATGAGATTTCATTTAATGTGACATGCGCATAGAACATCATCGAGTGTAAAAGTTGTGCTATGTGAATTAAGCATTGTGGAACTAGTATGAGTAATGAGAATTCCTTTACCGTCACCGATGATGATGTCTTCATTTCCACAATAGTTGTTGTGGATGGATAAGTTTTGTAGATCGGAGGTGATGCGATGAGATGCGTCGGAGTCCATAATCCAATTTTGTTGACTAGTATTTGGAGTAGTCATGAGATTTGCTTGAGACCAATGTGATGGAGGAGGCAGTCTAGGTCGAGACTGGCAGACTTTGGCAAAGTAGTCGACTTTGTCATACAACTAGTAGACAACTTTATGTTGATTTGTGTGGTCAGGATACCAAGGTTAAGGATAATTGAAGTAGCTGTCTCGATAGTTACGACTAAAATGTTGATGATGTGGAGTAGAGGATGCTTGTTTGGAGCTCATAAGTTTAGGAGGCATTCTGTCCAAATCTTTGTTGATGGTCTTATTGTACCGGTTGCCCTTCTTCTTGGATTTTTGATTAACTTGAGCTATAATGGATGGTCTTGACAATTTGTCCTCGCCCTTGAGATATATCTCATAGTCAATCAACTTGTCATAGAGTTCTTCAATTGACATTGGTGAGTCGCATGCTCGTATTGCTATCGCTAGTTCCTTATACTTGTCCCATAGACCATTGAGGGTGTGTATAACGACTTCTTCATCACTGAGGTAATGACCTATCAAGACCAAGTTATCGATGATAACTTTTATATTTTATAAATAATCAGTAATAGGACTTTCCTCTTGTTTTATTTTTATGAGACTGGATAGAAGACTGAGCATGCGAGTACGCGAAAGATTTACTAAGGTAGTTTGTAGCTCGTACCAGGCTTTAGCAGCAGTGTCACATGAAGATATGAGTAGGGCGAGAGATCTAGCAACTGAGGCTTGAATTGCTTGGAGGATGAGATGATCTTAGTGTAACCATAGTTTGTGGTTCTAATTTAGTACTAGATTAGGTGCTCCTGGGTTGTTTAGCATTGCTGGTAGACAACAGAGAGAGTCGTTAATGTAGCCTAGTAAATTATAACTAAATAAGAGATTAGAAAATTGTGCACATTATGATGCATAGTTATCACTTTTGAATAGCTTAAAAGGGAAGAGGATTGATAGAGATAAAGCCTGAATGTCGAGAAGTGCTATGGTTCCCTGCATAGACAGTAACTGGAGCGTCAGATATAGACGATGAAGACATGTTGAGACTATAAACCAATTTGAAGTAGTAAGGTGACATCTTCAATTATAGAATGAGAGTGAGAGGATAGCTACAACTAGGCACGGTGTGTCGTGCTTCGTCCGGGTAAAGCTGTAGATCTTCGTTCAACAGTTCCTATAATCGAGGATCGTGAGGAAGAACTGTTGTTCCTTGCGTAGCAACGACGACAATGATGGGCAGCAAGGGTATCAAGAGTTATTGGCGTTTAAGGTAAGCATGCAACTTTCTGGAAGTTGAGGTAGTATCTGTGAGTGCTATGATGGGGGAAGAGTAGGAATAATTGGTGGCGGCAGAGGAGACGAAGTTTCTCTTGTTCTTTCTTGATCCAGCACCCATAGGGACATTCCTGAGCATTCCACCCTCGGTCCAATACCTCCAAGGGTAGTTGAGGGCCTTCTCCTTGTGTGGCCATGGCCTCCTCTCTGTCACTTGTGTGATAAAATACAAAGATGGAGAAGACTTCTTTGTCGTCAGTGATGACCTAGGTCTTATTGATAATGGGGAGGCTGTTGATTTTGAGGAAGCGGTTGATAGTGTAGTTGATGCTCAGGGAGAAACTTGAGGAAAGAACTCCTCCAGAGCTTTGCCAAAGAGGAAAGTAGATTGATTTGGTAGATCAACGCTGCAACAACAGTGGTGGGAGCGTTGCCAGAGATGTGGAAGCAAGAGGTGAAGCAGGGGAAAGTTGCAGCTGTCGATTTCTAGAGCAGAACGATGGCTGCTCTCTCTCATCGCTAGTGAGGCAGATCAGAAGAGGAAGAAGTCTGTCGCTATGTCTTTCGTATAGAAAGCTTCGATGATGTAGCTAGTAGCGTCCTACGGGAAGCTCCACCTCTCTACCGGTTCTCATCTTTTGTCAATAAAAAGCTGTAGGATTCACAATTCCACAATCCACATTCAGGGATTTGTCTATTACTTTGTATTGACTCTAGTCATATCTTAGAAATGTAGTTATAACCATTACGTTTCAATATTTGATAATAAAAATAAAAATTCCCAAGCTTTTACTTCTGGTTAGATAAAGGCTACGCCCTGAATCCAATGTCAATTATCTGGCAATCAATATTTAATATGCTTTAGATTTTGGGGCTCCACATCTTCTCTCTTTGCCGATTCATCGATTTCTTTTCTCATCCTTCTCTTCTTGCCTGTCTTGAATAACAACAATTGTCCTTCTAAGAAGCCGTAGCCGTGTGGGAGATACTTTGGATGCACCACTGACCATTGCCAAGTACAGCCACCATTCCAAATGTAGGAAACTCCACCATATCTGTGTGCTGTGCAGGAAAGATACCAGTCATGATTTCTGGACTCCTCTCTCTCTCTCCAGTTTTATGATCCTATACAAGTTATGTCATAGCACATACTCAGGATCACAGTTTCCTGTGTATCAAATCCTGTGTAGTGCAGAGCAAAAGATTCATTTTCCAGATTTATACACTTGACCACTTTGTCAAAATGGCTACATTACAAAGACTGCTTCCAGGAGTTTTTTTCTTTTTAATACCCTGAAGAGCCATGTGTTTAATTAGTATGATTGCTGATAAATATATTTAATCTCATATTGACTGAAAAGTAAGGGAATCAACGTTTTATAAGTGTCAGAGTCATCCTCAATCCTTAATCCTTGGAGATATTTTTTGAATCAAACCTGAAAGGAGAAATCGTATGAGCCCACCGAGAGTAAATATTGTTATATACTAGAGAGTGTGTGAACGTTGCTCATGAACATATAGGTTGTGTGATCTGAGGAAGGTGCTCTTTCTCAGAAGTCGTGCACCTCTAGTTTTCCATAGACTCCACTGTCAGGGGGAAAAAAAAAGAAGGAAGATAATGCAAAACAACACAAAACAAATTGTCAATTGAGATTGATAAGCTAGATGAGCATGAACTTTGTATACACAGAAACCTTGGGCTGCTCCATCCAACTGCAGATATGAATGCAGGAGATAATGATGCACGTAATGGAAATTAATACACACTGCTGTCAAATATCTTACGAGTCCATGAATATTAATCCAATCAAATGCAAAATCCAATATAAATATCTCTATATTCTGATCCGTATTAATAAGATTTATTTACTATTAATCAAATCATAAAGAATCTACATCGTAATCATAAGATTCATGCTTAACATGAATAAGTTGAAGATATGGTGAACCATGACACTAAGAGCCTCAGGACTTAATGACAATCACCTCGAGAAAGAAAGCAAAATGAGATCAATAAAATATGGGAAAAGAGTTTCTACTGGTTCACCAAATAAACTTCGAGCACAGCACCTACAAGAATCACAAAGAGAGATGTAATGCAAAGCGATGTTTAGTTTCTCGCTCAAACTGGTGCATAGGAACACGTTAATATTCCATAACAAGATATGCGTACGACTGATGCAGAAACTTTGGCATCTAAATCACTGAGAAATTTTGCAGTTCTCGAGTGCCTAAATAAGTAAAATAAGTCATTCAATTCATTACAAGAATCAGAGTGGCGCAGCGGAAGCGTGGTGGGCCCATAACCCACAGGTCCCAGGATCGAAACCTGGCTCTGATACAGAGAAAAGCTTCCACTGTTTTTGGCAAAATGACATCAATAAAACATGAGAAAAGAAGGATTTTTACATGGCCCAGTTTGTTCACCGAATAAACTTCGAGCACAGCACCCAGAAGAATCACAAAGAGAGATGTAATGCAAAGTGATGCTTAGTTTCTCGCTCAAACTGGTGCATAGGAACACATTAACATTTCATGTTCATCATGAGAAGATAATATGCATACAACTGATGCAGAAACTTTATATCTATCATTTTGTTTTAAACTTGAAATTTTATAGTTCTTCAGTCTTATATAATATAGATAAGCAACTCACTAACAATCAGAGTGGCGCAGCGGAAGCGTGGTGGGCCCATAACCCACAGGTCCCAGGATCGAAACCTGGCTCTGATAAAGGTTAGTAAGTCTTATATTTATTTTTATCCTACATCAAAAGCGGAATACTTCTGTACTCTCATCTACGAGTTATAGGGGCCAGCCTATCATTATTAATTCAACCTAAATAAGAGTCTTTGATTAAGCACAAATAAAGTGCTTATTATTGGAGCAAAGAATCAAATCATGGATGTAGCACTTGGTACATACAGGTACTTACCAGTCCCATTAAGGACCGTATCGAACCATACAAACGAACCACACAAAAAGGTTGAATAATCAGCAGCATTCCATTTGTTCAGGAATAGTGAGTGCACGCTTTCCAGGTGAGATGGCACAGCTAATTATCATGTCAACGTCAAAAGCCTTGTCCCAGTTTCTGATGACATTAACCACACAACCAAGATCTAAAATTTTTCAACAAGCAGTTACATGCAAGAACACATCATGCTGGAATATGATACAATCTTTTGAAACTAAAATAGAAGGGACATAAGGGACAAACTTACAACCTTCTACCAATAATTGTTTATAAAAGGTAGGTTAAGCAACATAATAAGCAATGCAACATCAAAAACATCATGAAGCAATTAATTTTGATGCATCACAAGTATGGGAAATCATTCATTAGAGGACAAAATCAAAACACAGATGAGCAACAAAAAAGATGCAAATTATCTTATTTTTAAGACAACAAGTTTGATTCCTCGCCAAGAATACTCGCAAAAATCTTTTCCAAGAAACACCTTAAAAGGTTTAGACGCTTAATAAATATAATTCGAATCAAATTATATTTTCTTTTCACAATAAAATAAATAAATAAATATTTGTATTCTTTGTTTCCATGTTGTGGCAGGATCAACTTGAACAAGACATAAACTATAGCATTGTTATCATGTATAGGCCTTGCAGCAAAATCTAAAGAAATAGTACTAAATCACAAATTTCTGACGCATGCACAACAATCAGAGTGGCGCAGCGGAAGCGTGGTGGGCCCATAACCCACAGGTCCCAGGATCGAAACCTGGCTCTGATATATTTTATTCTGAATACAGATAATTTATTTGGATTTATTCATTCTTAACTATCAATGTGACTTTATCAGAGTGGCGCAGCGGAAGCGTGGTGGGCCCATAACCCACAGGTCCCAGGATCGAAACCTGGCTCTGATATATTTTATTCTGATGTGTTTTTCAACATCAAATACAGATAATTTATTTGGATTTATTCATTCTTAACTATCAATGTGACTTTATCAGAGTGGCGCAGCGGAAGCGTGGTGGGCCCATAACCCACAGGTCCCAGGATCGAAACCTGGCTCTGATATATTTTATTCTGATGTGTTTTTCAACATCAAATACAGATAATTTATTTGGATTTATTCATTCTTAACTATCAATGTGGCTTTATCAGAGTGGCGCAGCGGAAGCGTGGTGGGCCCATAACCCACAGGTCCCAGGATCGAAACCTGGCTCTGATACAGTTTTTCCATTATTTTTTTCAACATCAAATACAGATTATTTTTTAGATTCGCTCATTCTTAATGAACCACTAAATGTGACTTTACCATTCCTTATTCTCCTTCAGTCTTACCAGAGCAAAACAAGATTACATTTTAGGTTTCATCATTCTTAATAAACCATTAAAAATAACTTGCATCATTCCTTAATGTCCTTCAGTCTCTCCAGAACCAAACACTTCTAAAATTTATTATCCTTTCAACAGTCAATGGTTCTTATGGCAGTAGGTGCATTTAAAAGTATGCGTCGCTGTAGCTGAACTTGAACCACCAAGAGGTTTAATTTCAAAAACCACCACCATCATTTTTCCATCAAGAAAAAGGAAACAACAATTTGAACATAAACATTAAAGGCAGATCAATATGTGGCTACAACCTTGAGATCACACGATTGAGGAAGGAATCTAAACATGATCGAGGAAGGGATCTGAACTGGCCTGAAAAGATGAAATTGGTTTTTTGGGTTCCTTCATCGAAACGGAAAATTGGCCAAAATAAAACAAATTCACCTTTGGAATTGATAAATTTTGTGCAAATTTGGGTGCCGAAACCAGCTGAAAGTCGAGGAATGTTTAAATCAACCAAAACTGGTAAAATCATTTTAGAACTCAATGAAACTGATCAGAGATCTATTGTAACTGAGTCAGAACTGTTCGATTAGCTGAAACAAAGCTAGAAACCACTAGAATAAGTTGGAATCAACATGATACGATGGTAATTGGTTGAAGCCAAATAAATTATCTTGAATATATAAAGCCAACCAAGCATTGCAAGCTTGATAAAAAGCAATCGAAGTTGATCCAACAAACATTGGACTGAGTATAACTAAATACAGTAGATTTCCTATTAAACAGAATGTTTCCGGAACTCACCAATCGATCATAATTCAGATCAATTGATCCATAATCAGCTCAATCGATCTTTTCATATAAAATTAGATCCTACCAAGTCTAGAAGGCTAATAGCCAAGTCTTACACAATTAGATGAGTATAGAGACTTTAAATATTGACATTATCGAAGGTGATTCCTGAACTTAGGATTTTGTAGTGATTTGATAAATTGTTTACCAGCTAAACTAGCTAGCACCACTTTCAAGAGCATGTCAGATGAGGCTTCGAAGAGAATATGTCGGATGAGGTTTCAAACCCTCAACCCTTGGTAAGTGGATTGGGTACACTAATTGTTTTACGTGTTATCTAAGCTAATTGTTTGCACCTACTTCAAACAACTAGATCCTTTTATGCCTATCCGGTCTATTTGACCTTTTCAGCCAATCTAAAATGCCTTAGAATATGATTGACTATCCTAAAGGACAAGATGACACTAAGTAGTAATTAGGCTAATGACAACTAGAAGGTGAACCATCCATTGGATACAGTTTCATTATCGAACTTAGAGGATTTTGTAGCGATTTGATAAATTCTTTACCAGCTAAACTAGCTAGCACTTTCAAGAGCATGTCAGATGAGGTTTCGAAAAGAATATGTCGGATGAGGTTTCAAACCCTCAACCCTTGGTAAGTGGATTGGGTACACTAATTGTTTTACGTGTTATCTAAGCTAATTGTTTGCACCTACTTCAAACAACTAGATCCTTTTATGCCTATCCGGTCTATTTGACCTTTTCAGGCAATCTAAAATGTTAATTACTCAATGAAAGCAAGAGAACAGAAATAGATTTTGTGTTAACACCTCTTCATTCTCCTTTATGTAATATAAAATCATTTAAATATAAAATTATGATGATACAGAGTTACAAAATATAAAATCATACCACCATCTTCATTCTCCTTCATGTAACTAAAGCCTCCATACACTCCTTTAAATTCACCATAATTTTTTTCTTACATTGTCATTTAAATCTCGACCAATTATATGTCCTTTAGTTCTAGATATCCATTGAACAATATCATCTAGGTTCTCTCAAAAAAAAGAATTTTTTTGATTCGATAACCTACTATAACTTGAGGGGCATAAGTACTTATGATATTCAAACTTATATTTCTAAGGTAAATTTTAAAACTATGATTTCATCTCTAAATCATTTCACCTCTCCTCTACAATATTGTCATTAAGATTTTTGTTTACAATAATTTCTACACTTTTTTATATTTAAATTTGTTGGTATATCAAATTTTAAATATGGTATTATCAATTTTTTTAGATTCTTCTCCAAATAATATTTACATTTAATTATTGTCATAATATCTATCCATTCTAATTACTTTTCTGAAAGCGAAAACCCATGCCTGTTTTGTATCACATTTGCCTTACTTTTGAGCAATCTTCAAACCCATCGATCGTATTTAGTAATATTTAGGTATCTCGCATTACTTTCGAATATTAACCAAGTTTCATACTAAAATCAATTAAAGGTATCCACTTAATCTCTTATAAGAAAATAATACTTATTCTTAATTATTGTCATGATGTCTAACAATTATAGTCCCTTTTCTGAAAGTGAGAATCCTTATTTACTTTTCATCACATCCATGCCACTTGTAAGTGATCTCCTCACCCATCGTTTTATATTTCATGACACATAGTTACCTCACGTTACTTTCAAATATTAACCTACTCTTATACCGAAATCAATTAAGACACTAAGTCTCTTAAATGATATTTATTCTTAATCATTGTCATAATGTTTACCATTTCTTTTCTTTTTTTTAAGTGAAAATCTTTGCGTACACCACATCCGGGCCACTTCCAAGTAATCTCCTAACCCACTTAGTATTATACTGAGATCAAATAGTCTTATTCGGAACTAAGGTTGAAAAAAAAAAAATCGCCCACCGTGGGGCTCGAACCCACGACCACAAGGTTAAGAGCCTTGCGCTCTACCGACTGAGCTAGACGGGCTTGTTTATTTAAACATTTTAACCGATAGATCGTAGAAAAGTTGCGTCTTGGACGAACCCTAAAAAACCCGGACGATCTCTTGCATAAAAGAGAGATGAGAGAGAGAGAGAGAGAGAGAGAGAGAGAGACCTCGTAGCACCCCATGGCAGGGAGTTGTAGTTTGAGGACCTTCTACTGCTGAGAATAGGGAGGAAATGGTAGCGGCATGTCTAGTTGGTGCGGAAGAGCGGAGATCGGGCGAGCGGCTGCGATCGCCGGGAGAAGAATCGGACCGCAGATTGGGATCGTTGGGGACGGGAGGGAGTGACGCATAAATAGACGTGGGAAAGGTGAGATTTCTGTAGTGTCTTCGAAGAGAGACTTGGAATTTAGGATATCGGATCCTTCACCGGGACCCGATTCTCAATGATCCGGATGATTCTTAAATCTAAATTAGAATCCGAAACTCATACGATCCAGATCTGATTGCAACGCAGCACCATATACTATTTTCTGCGACGCGTGTAAAGAGAGCATTGGAAGCGGGCAATGTGGCCCTGCACGCCCCGGCGGACCCGGCCGCCTCTTGTTCTCGCGTCTGTGGGAGCCACCAGCTTCCGGTTATGTGTTCTGGACTCACGCAACCTGCTGATACGTACACAAACCTCGGGGAATAGTGTCATCGCAACGCATCATTGGAGGTTGCAGAGACATCTAAGATATACCTTCTGCTCCTTCCCTGAGGTGATGGAAACGAGGCAACTTCTGCTCGTTGCACTGTTTCGTGTCTTCTCCTCTGCAAGTAAGTATAGTTTGGTTAATGTCTCGTACGTTGTTGTTGATCAATGGACTCCACTCTTGACTTGACACTACAGTCTTGACAGAGTCGCAGTCCATGATTGGAATCAACTACGGGCAATTCGCGGACAACCTCCCGCCGGCGTCGGCCACTGCGCGGTTCCTGCAGTCTACCACCATCTCCAAGCTCCGCCTCTACGGCGCCGATGCCGCCATCTTACAATCCCTCGTCGGCACCGATATCTCCTTTGTCTTCGGCATGTCCAACTCCGACATCCCTTCCGATGAGGGTAATAAAATAGATTGGGAGATGAGTCGACGACGCCCCCGGACAGGACAGCCCGGACGCCAACCGAGGCATGTCGCCATCCCAGAAAAATCGGGTCGTCCACAAGTCCACTCAGGTTCAGACGCTATCAGATGTACGACCCTGCGGAAGGGCACATCACCAACAGTAACCTTCCCTATAAAACCTCTGCGTTCAAAAGAAAGAAGGGGAAAAAGGGACTCTCTGTAAGCATAAAATAACTTTAATCATGCTTCTGTAATTGCGGAAAACTTTAATCCTAGGATCGAAATCAAAAATAAACATGGATAGATCTGCTATTTTCTACGATGCGTACCTTTTGATGCCATCCGTGCGGAAGAGGAAAGATCTTGATCTGAATATCTTCCTTTTGATCCAACGCCCCGTCAATCACACGCAAGAAGAGCTAGGCTCCTTCTCCTCTCTTCCTATCCTTTCACAGACCTCTATAATTGATGGCTCGGGGAATTTGAGAAGAAAACCGTAATCACTCTCAAACGGTGTCATCAGTAAAATTTCTTTTACGCAACCCTTAGACGATTTCTGTGTTAAACTGCTAATCTTTCTTCGCAACTCTTAGATGCTTCGTGTTGCTTCTCTTTACTAGTAATCTTGACGACACTTTAACTCTCCCGAGGTCCTGTCATTTATAAAGGCGAGAGCAGAGGGTCTAGGATAAGTTATTAGGGGAGTTCCTTCCATCAAGGGCATCCCCTAAGGTATCCTCCAAAATATGGACTTCTTTTATATTAGCCGAATCAGCATTCTGTTATCGAGAATCCAATTAGTTATATCATATATCTTATCCGATTATAACGGCCAAAAATCTAACATTCTCCCACTTGGCCCATTAATTGATAAGATATAAAATACATAAAAATAAACAAAACAAAAGTTTGTTTAAAAATAATTTTACCTAATTGGATTCTCAAATTTTGAAACAAAAATTTTATACATGGCCATGAATTTTTAAAAACAAGCCAATAAGTCCAATTAAATACAATAATACTATATTAAGTCCAACCATCAATGCGAGTCATAGCGGTTGTATGTCAACAATGTCATACTCCCTTCATGTACTACAACACCGTTAGTCTTTCCTAATATAGTTCATAATGACCCTTGTAATTTGTCTTGTCAAGACAATCCATATTACATTTAACCATAATATGCATAAACATAGATGTAAACAGGATAAATGAAACAAATAACTTTAATTATGTAAGGAAAAATGTCAATTATAGCACCCACTAAAACATGCATCACCATATCTTTTATGGCTTGCTCACAAGCCCCATTCTAAGAACATGTTCTTTAAATGTTTGGCTTTACAATCGTAAGGGTTTAGTAAATGGATCGAAATCATCATAGTGGTGCTCGATTTTCAATTGACACTTGTTGTTTCTGGACTCTTTCTCTAACCACCAAGTACTTTATCTCAATGTGCTTGGAACCACTAGAGTACTTGCCATTCTTAGAGAAGAAAACTGCTGCGGTATTATCACAAAATATCTTCAGCGGCTTGGCAATTGAGTCGACCACACCAAGTCCCGAGATGAAATTCCGCAGCCATAATGCTTGATTTGTGGCCTCAAAGCATGCCACAAATTCAGCTTCCATTGTAGATGATGCAATAAGCGATTGCTTTGCACTTTTCAAGAAATTGCCCCCAATTGTTTTATAACATGAATATAGATCCTGAAGTGGACTTCCCTCTTTTCAGCCAATCGAGGCAATTTGCAAAATCAGCATCTGAATATCCTGTTACTTCAAGCTGATCTGATCTCTTATATGTGAGCATATAATCTTTTGTCCCCTGCAGATATCTCATTACTTTCTTTGCAGCTTTCCAATGTTCCATTCCTGGGTTACTCTGATATCTACCCAGCATTGAAACTGCAAAACTGATATCTGGTCTTGTACAGGTTTGAGCATATAATAGACTTCCTATTGCATCCGTAAGGAATATCTTTCATTTGATTCCTTTCTAAGTCATTTTTCGGGCACTGATTTTGGCTAAACTTTTCACCTCTAGTAATAGGTGTATCATTGACTGAGCAAAGCTGCATATTAAATCTCTCCAAGATACGATTAATATAGCCTTTCTGAGACAGTCCCAATAATCCTTGAGATCTATCCCTGAATATCTCAATGCCAATAACATAAGTTTGCCTCATTCATATCAACCATCTTAAAGTTCTTGTTGAGAAATATCTTGGTTTCGTGCAATAAACCAAGATCACTACTTATTCGCAAGTAAAATATCATCCACATATAAGACCAATATAATAAACTTGCTCCCACTTATCTTGAGATATATGCACGATCAACAGAAGATTCTCCTTAAATCCGAAGGATGTAATGGTATCATGAAACTTTATATACCATTGTCTGGAAGCTTGTTTAAGGCCATAAATGGATTTCTTAAGTTTACAAGCCCAACTTTCTTTTCCCTTTTCTATGAATCCATCAGGTTGTTCCATATAGATTTCCTCATCCGGATCCCCATTCGGGAAATGCGCTTTCACATCCATCGATGTAACTCAAGATCATAATGAGCTACTAGAGCCATAACGATTCTTAACGAGTCCTTTCGAAACCGGAGAGAAAGTCTCGTTATAGTCGATGCCTTCTTTACGAAAAACCTTTGGCCACAAGTCTAGCTTTATATCGCTCGATATTGCCTGTTGAGTCACGCTTTTGTCTTAAAGACCCATTTACAACCGACTCTTTTACAATTATCGTGCAATTCGACGAGTTCCCAAACACCATTCTCGGTCCATTGATTTTATCTCTTCTTTCATTGCATCATACCACTTTTCGAATCATTACCTTCTATGGCTTGTGAAAATGATAAGGGGTCTCCTTTTATTCCTATATCATAATCTGATTCTTGTAGATATACCACATAATCATCGAAATGGCATATTTCCTCTTCCTTTGAGACTTTCTCAAAGTCGCGCATTGTGATTGTTCTACAAGACCATCAGCGGCGACATCAACAGCATGTGAGAGTTCATCAATGTTATTTTTTTGTTCACCCTCATCAATTCTCTCATGGATTTGAGGAACAACAATTTCTCGAATAGGAGATGATATAGGAGAATTACCCTGAATCTCTTCAATATCAAAATTAATCCTTCGAGATTTTTCACTCCCACTGATTTCGCCATTTTCTAGGAATCTTGCATTACCAGATTCTACTATCCTCATACTATGATTAGGGCAATAAAATTTGTATCCCTTGGATTTTTCTGGATAACCAATAAAATATCCAGAAATAGTCCTTGGATCCAATTTCTTTTCATGTGGATTGAACACTCTTACCTCTACAGAACATCCCCAAATATGTAAATGTCTCAGACTGGGCTTCCTACCGGTCCATAACTCAAATGGAGTTGATGGAACGACTTACTAGGAACCCTGCTCAAGATGTACATAGCTGTCCTAAGAGCTTCACCCCACATTGAATCAGTGCATGATGAATAACTCATCATGCTCCTAACCATATCCATAAGAGTACGATTTAGCCTTTCAAAGAACACCATTCTCATTGTGTGCACACCTGTAAGGCATATTGAGCACAAATACCTCGTTGTTCTAGGAATCGCAAAAGGACCAATATTCTCGACCGGATTCATCATATCTCCATAAAATTCACCACCCGTGTCGATCGACAATTTTAACTTTTCTATCTAATTGTCTCTCGACCTCATTTATGTATACTTCAAGAGTATTAACGGCTGAGACTTTTCATGTATTAGATAAACATAGCCATATCCGACAGATCATCTATAAATGTGATGAAATACCTTTCTCACTAAAACAAGGAATATGGAGTGGTCCGCAGATATCAGTATGAATAATCTCAAGGAGTTCTTTACTTCTTGTGGCATATTTCTTTGTATGTTTAGTTTGCTTTCCTTAATGCAATCTATACAAACATCAAAATCAGTGAAGTCTAAATCTTTCAAAATATTATTCTTCACTAATCTTTCAATTCTTTCCTTGGAGATATGCCCCAATCGTCTATGCCACAGTGTAGAAGATCTTTCATTATTGAAACTACGTTTCAATCCAACAGTTGATTGCAGGGTCAATAATGTCTTTGCAAACTCAGGATTCAAATTAATTATGTACAAGCCATCACACGTGAATTCCGAACCAACTTTTATTGAATCATAAAATATACTTGAGTTTACCATTACCAAAAGAAAGACAATATCCCAACTCATCAATTCTAGATAAAGAAACTAAATTTCTAGAAATAGTAGGGACATAACATGTCTCAATAAGATCCATTAAATGACCCGCCTCTGGCGTAGCGATAAGTTCCCACCGATATCACTTTTGCTTTGAGACGATTTCCCATGATGATGAATCTTTCATGTTCCTTTGGTTTCCTGATTGAAAGAAATCCTGCATATTATTGGTAACATGAGTTGAAGCACCGTAATCAATCCACCAAGTGTTAGAAGGAACTTCGCAATATTTGATTCAAAACATACAAAGGTCGTATTTATACCTTTCTTTTCAACCAAGTTTTGCGTTTAATGCAATCCTTCTTCATATGTCCTTTCTTGCCACAAAAGAAGCACTTTCTTTACCGTAAAAGCTTTCCTTTGATTAGTCGTAGTAGCATTTCCGCATCTTGCAAATTTCTTGGATGGATGACGCTTCCTTTTCTTGCTACCAACTCCTTGAGTAGTAGTCATGACATTAAATGAACTTTCCTGCCTTAATCTTAATTCTTCCTGAACACACATACTAGTTAACTCATTCAAATTCCACTTATCCTTATTTGTGTTATAGTGGATCTTGAATGGGCCAAACGAGAAGAAGTGAATTAAGAATAAATCGCACGAGAAAAGACTCATCAACATTCATACCCAATGCTTTCGGTTTTGCGACTTTATCAGCCATATTGAGGATATGATCCTGAATTCCTCGACTGCCATCGTACTGAGCCGTAGTCAGTTCTTTCATTAATGTGCCGGCTAATGACTTATCAGCAGATTTAAATCTGTCCTCAATAATCCTTAAATATTTCTGTGCGCTATTTGCAATCGGTAATGAAGTCTTTATGTTATTTGCAATCGTCATTCTTATGAACATTAAACTGAGCCTATCAGATCTTTGCCAAGCTTTCATTTCATTGACTTGTTCCACAGGACTATTATCATCAAGTCTGTAGGCTTTTCAACAAGCAATGCCAAATCAAGATCTAATACGCCCAGTGTGAATTGCACATGCTCTAACCATTCTGAATAATTTGATCCAGAGAGTACAGGGACACTCGAAGCATAAGAATGCATGGACGGAAGTACCACTGTAAAATATAAAATAACATTAATGCTTTGAGTTCCAAAATATGATGAACTATTGATATCATCTACATTTCACCTTTGGGTGAAATATTGACATATCTAGTGTTCACTCAAAAACATTTATGGAGGACTGACACCATCCTTGTGGAATAGTGTTGTTACCTTTGGGTATACAAACCCTAAACTGCAAGAATATCCAAAACAGTGTCATCCTGCCCCATCACATAATTATTTGAAGTAGATACTCCTTTGGGATTATCTAAATCTCCTAATTATGTGTGCCATTTTTTGAATATTATTTCCTTAATGTCATTTGGGACTAATTCTTTAATATCATTTTATAAGTTATTGGTCTAGGTCACTTTGGTGGCTACAAGACCAATACTATAATATAAAATGTAACTTAAAATGTCCTATAAATGACAACATATTATTGTAATTCACATTCCAAAAGTCTACCATCCCAGGCCACTTTGGCAACTACTGGTCAGATAAAACTTAAGGAGATAAATTACAAATAATATTCAATAAATTAATCTAATTCATTTCATGCTAAATAGTTCAATAATAAAACAATAATCATAATAATTATTGAACATTAATTAGCAAAAAGAAAAACTCATATGATAATCATGATGACATATAAATCATGCCTTTATGTGAAAGATAAACATTATTTCACAATTTCAATTATATACATGTGAATAACCAAGAACAATAATTGGATTTTAATTTATCACATGTAATCAATAAGTCATATGAGAAAAACTATAAAACGAACAATAATTTATAGTTTTTTTTTTATGACAAAAACTGTAATTTTTGCTTTTAGGAAACCCTAATGGCAAAACTGTAATTTTGCTTTTAGGAAACCCTAATGGCAAAACTGTAATTTTGCCTTAGGAAATTTTCCCTCTTCCCTCTTGCGCAATCGCCGCTGAAGCGCCGCTTGCGATCTTGTGCTGCCACATCAGACGGCCGCCATGCGCATGCTGGCGACTCTATCATGCGAAACGGCCGCTCATGGCATGATTCATGCGGCTATCGCTGAACGGCCGGCTGCGATTCTGTGGCAGCCGCCAAACGGCCGATCATGCGATTCTGCGCTGACGACGGCGCTTTCGCTCATGCGATTGCGCCGGAAGCGGCTTCTTTCAGCGGTTACTTGCCGCCGGAGCGGCTTTGTGCTCATGCTTTCGCGCGCACGCGCAGGCACGGTGCTCGCCATCGCCGCCGGTGTGACCGCCCGCACGGGTTGCCGCCCTCGTCGCGGCCTATCAAGCACCTGTTGCTGCGATGCGATCACCGGCGACCCTTACGGCCGAACATAGCGGCGTTAGCGGTCTTTGCACAACGATCGGTCGCTTTCCTTAATATCACCGACAAGCAGGCGATACGACAATAAACTAAAATTGATAGGAATAGCATATCTAAAATTTGGATCAAACATCGTAATCAGAACAATAGCAGATCTAAAATTTTTGATTTCAAGAACCTAGGCTCTGATACCAATTGTAAGCATAAAATAACTTTAATCATGCTTCTGTAATTGTGGAAAACTTTAATCCTAGGATCGAAATCAAAAATAAACATGGATAGATCTGCTATTTTCTACGATGCGTACCTTTTGATGCCATCCGTGCGGAAGAGGAAAGATGTTGATCTGAATATCTTCCTTTTGATCCAACGCTCCCGTCAATCTGCAAGAAGAGCTAGGCTCCTTCTCCTCTCTTCCTATCCTTTCACAGGACCTCTATAATTGATGGCTCAGGGGAATTTGAGAAGAAAACCGTAATCACTCTCAAACGGTGTCACTGTAAAATTTCTTTTACGCAACCCTTAGACGCATCTGTGTTGCTAATCTTTACGCAACTCTTAGATGCT
Source organism: Musa beccarii (assembly GCA_024322285.1). Classification (NCBI taxonomy): domain Eukaryota; kingdom Viridiplantae; phylum Streptophyta; class Magnoliopsida; order Zingiberales; family Musaceae; genus Musa; species Musa beccarii. The sequence continues at coordinate 32,310,637 of CM044398.1, read as the reverse complement.
TCTGTGTTGCTTCTGACACTTTAACTCTCCTGAGGTCCTGTCTATTTATAGGCGAGAGCAGAGGGTCTAGGATAAGTTATTAGGGGAGTTCCTTCCATCAAGGGCATCCCCTAAGGTATCCTCCAAAATATGGACTTCTTTTCTATTGGCCGATACTGTTATCAGAATCCAATTAGTTATATCATATATCTTATCCGATTATAACGGGCCACAAAATCTAACACTCTCTTCACAAGCAAACCCCTCACCAGAAGGAGCTCAGCCAAAAACCCATCGCAAAGATAGCAATGGCCAGCCTCAGCTCCCATCACAAAGAGGAGCAAAGACCGACTCGAGATCTTTGTGCACCAAGGACTCTCTCTTTCTCTCTCTCTCTCTCTTTGAAACACTTAAATCTCCCTTATCCAACGCTAACTTAAGCATCGGAGGGGTCGGGACGGGAAACCCTCGACCCGACCTGTGTGCAGGAACCGAAGGGCATGCTGCGAGCTGGTCACCAGAAGAAGGAACCGATCCCGAGCGAGCAGATGATCAGCTTCGCCCGACCCGACGTCGGCTTCCTGCCTGGAGATCGACCAAGGCGACCCCTGTGCGTTCAGACCTGAACCCAGCTGTGTCGGCCCCGAGGTCACGGCATAAGGTTGAATACACTAACAGTTTGGCGCTAGAAGGAGGGCCCGATGTCGCAAGGTCAGCCTCATCTAGTCTCCAAAGCCCGAGCTGCGAGGCTCGGCCAACCATGCTCAGCACATCGTTGCATGGTTCGCAGTTGCACCAAGTAGCTTCTCAGCCAATTCCCGAGCTGCGATGCTCGGCCAGCTAAAGCCCGAACTGCGAGGCTCGGCCAACCATGCTCAGCACGTCGCTGCATAGTTCGCAAATGCACTAAGCAAATGCTCACCAAAGCCCGAGCTACAAAGGTTTCTGGCCACCTATGTTCAAAGACGTCATTGCATGGTTCGCAATTGCACCAGCGCTTGCTCACCCAATTCCCGAGTTGCGATGCTCGGCCAGCCAAAGCCCGAGTTGCGATGCTCAGCCACCCATGTTCAGCACGTCGCTGCATGGTTCGCAGCTGCACCAAGCAACTGCTCAGCCAGAGCTCGAGCTGCGAAGCTCAACCAGCCAAAGCCCGAGCTGCGATGCTCGGCCACCCATGTTCAGCACGTCGCTGCATGGTTCGTAGCTGCACCAAGCAGCTGCTCGACCAAATCTGAGCCCGAGTGACACTGCTCGGCAGATCCGAAGCCCGAGCTACAGTGCTCGGCCAACCATATTCAGCAAATCACTGCATGGTTCATCACTGCCCCAAGCAGCTGCTCGGCCAAATCTGAGCCCGAGTGATGCTGCTTGGCAGATCTAAAACCCGAGCTACAGTGCTCGGCCACCATGTTCAGCAAACCGCTGCATGGTTCATCGCTGCACCAAGCAGCTGCTCAGCCAACGCCCAAGCTACAGTGCTCGGCCACCCATGTTCAGCACCTCGCTGCATGGTTCGCAGCCGCACCAAGCAGCTGCTCAGCCAAAGCCCGAGCTACAATGCTCGGCCACCCATGTTCAAGACCTCATTTGCATGGTTCGCAACAGCACCAGCAAACCGCTCGGCCAGAGCCCGAGCTGCGATGTTCGGCCAGCCAAAGCCCGAGCTACAGTGCTCGGCCACCCATATTCAACACCTCACTGCATAGCTCGCAGTTGCACCAAGCAGCTGCTCAGCCAAAGCTCGAGCTGCGATGCTCGGCCAACCATGCTCAAGACGCGCCATTTGCATGGTTCGCATTTACACCAACGGTACCGCTCGGCCAAAGCCCGAGCTGCGATGCTCAACCAACCATGCCCAAAGACGCCATCGCATGGTTCACAACAGCACCAACCAGTTGCTTTCGGCCAAAGCCCGAGCTGCGATGCTCGACCAACCATGCTCAAGACGTCGTCAGCATGGTTCGCAATACCACCAAGCGGCCGCTCACCAATTCCCGAGCTACGATGCTCGGCCACCAAAGCCCGAAATGCGATGCTCGGCCACCCATGTTCAAAGACATCATCGCATGGTTCGCGAAATGCACTAGCAAATTGCTTCGGCTAAAGCCCGAGCGCGATGCTCGGCCACCCATGTTCAAGACATCATCAGATGGTTCGCGGTTTGCACTAAGCACCGCTGCCAAAGCTGAGCTGCGATGCTCGGCCAGCCGAAGCCCGAGCTGCGACGCTCGGCAAGCCAAAGCCCGAGCTGTGATGCTCGGCCACACATGTTCAGCACCTCGCTTCATGGTTCGCAGCTGCACCAAGCTGCTGCCCGGCCAATTCCCGAGCTGCGATGCTCGGCCAACCATGCTCAGCACATCGCTGCATGGTAAAAAGTTGCACCAAGCAGCTGCTCAGCCAATTCCCAAGCTGCAATGCTCGGCCACCCATGTTCAGCACGTTGTTGCATGGTTCGCAGCTGCACTAAGCAGCTGCTCGGCCAAAGCCCGAGCTGCGATGCTCGGCCAAAGCCCGAGCTGCGATGCTCGGCCAACCATGCTCAAAGACGTCATTGCATGGTTCGCGTACCAAGAAGCTGCTCGGCCAAAGCCCGAGCCGCGATGCTCAACCAACCATGCCGAGCACGCCATCGCATGGTTCATACCGCACCAACCAATCGCTCGGCGGCCAAAGCCCGAGCTGCGATGCTCGACCAACCATGCTCGAAACGACGTCATTGCCGCATGGTTCGTAGTCGCACTGCGCTTGCTCGACCAACGCCCGAGCTACGATGCTTTCGGCCACCCATGTTCAGCACTTCGCTGCATGGTTCACAACTGCACCAAGCACCTGCTCGGCCAAAGCCTGAGCTACAGTGTTTGGCCACCCATGTTCAGCACATCGCTGCATGGTTTGCAGCTGCACCAAGCAGCTGCTCGGCCAATTCCCGAGCTGCGTTGCTTGGCTGACCGAAGCCCGAGCTGCGACGCTCGGCCACCCATGTTCAGCACGTTGCTGCATGGTTTGTAGCTACACCAAGCAGCTGCTCGGCCAAAGCCCAAGCTGCGATGCTCGGCCAACCATGCTCAGCACGCGGCTGCACCAAGCAGTTGCTTGGCCAAACAAAGCCCGAGCTGCGATGCTCGGCCAACCATGCTCAGCACGTCGCTGCATGGTTCGCAGCTGCTCAGCCAATTCCCGAGCTGCGATGCTCGGCCAACCATGCTCAGCACATCGCTGCATGGTTCGCAACTGCTCGGCCAAAGCCCAAGCTGCGATGCTCGGCCAACCATACTCAAGACGCGTCGTTGCATGGTTCGCGGTTGCACCAAGCGACTCGAGCCAATTCCCGAGCTGCGATGCTCGGCCAGCCAAAGCCCGAGCTGCGATGCTCGGCCACCCATGTTCAGCACATTACTGCATGGTTCGCAGCTGCACCAAGCAGCTGCTCGGCCAAATCTGAGCCCGAGTGACGCTGCTCGGCAGATCCGAAGCCCGAGCTACAGTGCTCGACCAACCATGTTCAGCAAATCGCTGCATGGTTCATCGCTGCCCTAAGCAGCTGCTCGGCCAAATCTGAGCCCGAGTGATGCTGCTTGGCAGATCCAAAGCCCAAGCTACAATGCTCGGCCACCATGTTCAGCAAACTGCTGCATGGTTCATCGTTGCACCAAGCAGCTGCTCAGCCAATGCCCCAGCTACAGTGCTCGACCACCCATATTCAGCACTTCGCTGCATGGTTCGCAGCTAAGTAGTTGCTCAGCCAATTCCCGAGCTGCGATGCTTGGCCAGCCAAAGCCCGAGCTGCGATGCTCGGCCAGCCAAAGCTCGAGCTACAGTGCTCGGCCACCCACGTTCAGCATCTCGCCGCATGGTTTGCAGCTGCACCAAACAGCTGCCCGGCCAAAAACTACTCGAGCCATGCTGCTCGGCCAATAGAAGCGATGCCCCAATCATTGTTGCTCCTTTGCACTTTCTTGGTGCGCACGCAACGTTCTCTTCTCTTCAGATATAAGAATCCTGCAAGCCATGCTGGAGCCTCATTTAAATTTCCATGTCCGGTCGTTGCTTCATTTGAGCTGACTTACTTGGCTCCTGCATCTACCACTTCAGTCGCTGTCAGCACTTTGTTTGCCTGTGAATAACATTTGAAGACCACCTTCTTCTCTTTCCCACACCGGTCATATATTTTTGCCCGAGTGGGACTATTCGGGCCTGCCGAACCTGGAGGTGCTCCACACTTGGGATAGCAACTTCACAACCTCGTTACCAGCCGGCGTCGCAAGCTTGAAGAAAATCAAGTACTTGGACCTCAGCGGCAACTACCTCGGCGAAGGGATTCCGGCCAGCTATGGGAGATTAAGCGCATTGGAGTACTTGTCATTGAATGACAATGACCTCCGCAGCCGAATTCCCGCCGAATTGGGGAACTTGACAAGCCTCAAACAGCTTAACTTGGGCTGCTACAATGTGTTCGACAGCGGCATTCCCACCAAGCTGAGCAAGCCAAGCAACCAAATCCTCCTAGACTTCCCGAGCTGCGGCCTCGTGGGGGAGATATCGCAGCAGATCGGCAACCTGATCAACCTCGAAACACTGCTTGTGCACTCCAACTGGTTGTCCGGGCAGACGCCACCATTGCTCAGAACTATGCGGTGCATCACGAAAAAGCTCTGCAGCGGCGGAACTGAACCCGAAGCTTAATATCGTCGAAGACGCATGCAGATGGGGCAGGCTGGACGTGTTCGGCCTTTTCCCACCTTGTTCCAACAAGTCAACGCGAAGGGCAGAGCACAGGTGGCCACAATGCTGACAAGGATACAGCTCCGGGAGGACACTTGGAGGAAACAGTTCATCGGGATGCTGATCAAATCGCTCTACTCATGCAAACCCGCATGCCTTCGCCGCGACAAAAGCGTGCATGAGCCGCGCTTCCCCCCTCCACACCACGTCAGCTTCCTCGCCTCAGACCAGATGTCCCCACTTGCGCTAGCTCGTCTTAATGGCGACAAAGCTCAGTAGTGCACGGGAGCCGATGCGGTGTGACCAAAAGCAAGAATTGGTCGCCTCTTCTCCACCCTTTCAGGATATCGCCGTAGCAAGCTCACCTAACATAGAGGAGAGATGAGCAACACTAGGAAGCATCGGTTGGCCTCCTTCAGATGACATCGCTTGGCCAGACAAAGCTCGAGCCACGCCGCTTGGCCAAACAAAGCTCGATCGTCGACTGCCCGAGTACTTCTCTGCGCAGCCCGCCTGCCCGAGCATGTACCTCGGCCCTCGACTGCTCGAGTAATTATCTGCGTAGCCCGCCTGCCCGAGCATTTACCTCGGCCGTCGACTGCCCGAGTACTTCTCTGCACAGCCCGCCTGCCCGAGCATGTACCTCGGCCGCCGACCGCCCGAGTACTTCTCTACGCAGCCCGCTTTGCCCTGAAAGATGTACTCGGTCGCTGCCGACCGCCGAGTACTTCTCTCGCAGCCCGCTTTGCTCGAGATGTACCTCGTGGCCGCCGATCGCCGAGTACTTCTCTGCAGCAGCCCTTTGCTTAAGCATGTAACTCGGCCGCCGACCGCCCGAGTACTTCTCTGCGTAGCCTACCTGCCTGAGCATGTACCTCGGCCGCCGACTGCCCGAGTACTTCTCTGCAAGACAGCCTCGCCGCCGAGCATGTACTCTCTGCCGACCGCCCAGTACTTCTCTCAGCAGACCCCTTTGCCGAGCATGTACCTCAGTCGCCGACCGCCCGAGTACTTCTCTACGTAGCCTGCCTGCCTGAGCATGTACCTCGACCGTTGACTGCCCGAGTACTTCTCTGCGTAGCCCGCCTACCCGAGCATGTACCTCGGCCGCCGACTGCCCGAGTACTTATCTGCTTAGCCCGCCTGCCTGAGCATGTACCTCGGCCTCCGACTGCCCGAATACTTCTCTGCGCAGCCCGCCTACCCGAGCATGTACCTCGACCGTCGACTGCTCGAGTACTCTGCGCAGCCCACCTGCCTGAGCATGTACCTCGGCCGTCGACTACCCGAGTACTTCTCTGTGCAGCCCGCCTGCCCGAGCATGTACCTCGGCCGCTGCCTATCCATTGCCTACACCTCAGCACGGTCTAACTCGCCTTTGCCGTGTACCTCGGCCGCAGCCTGCCCGTTGGCTGCGCCTCTGCGCGGCCTACCTGCCTGAGTCGGGTACCTCGACCGCGGCATGTCTGCTCCATGCACCTCAACGCGGCCTGCCCATCCGAGCAATATACCTCGATCGCAGGATGCACAAGTCATGCACCTCGGTTGCATTCCGCTCAGGACGCCAAGCCAACAGCCATCCACCGTGACCCTCTGGAAAACTTTCCCAACACCGATCAGAAGACAAACCGACAGCCGCAACTGTAAGAGACAGAAACCACGCCTCGGACCCCCCTAGTATGAGCCGATGCATGGCTCCCTTCGGGGGGGAGTATGATGAGGGTAATAAAACAGATTGGGAGATGAGTCGACGACGCCCCCGGACAGGACAGCCCGGACGCCAACCGAGGCATGTCGCCATCTCGAAAAAACTAGGTCATCCATAGGTACACCCAGGTTCAGACGCTATCAAATGTACAACCCTGCGGAGGGGCACATCACCAACAGTAACCTTCCCTATAAAACCTCTGCGTTCAGAAGAAAGAAGGGGAAAAAGGGACTCTCTTCACAAGCAAACCCCTCACCAAAAGGAGCTCAGCCAAAAACCCATCGTAGCACAGCAGCAGCCCAGCTCCGAGCTCCCATCGCAGAGAGGAGTAGCACCGACTCTGAGATGCTGGCAGCCAAGGACTCTCTCTTTCTCTCTCTCTCTCTCTCTCTCTCTCTCTCTCTCTCTCTTTGAAACACTTAATTCTCCCTTATCCAATGCTAACTTAAGCATCGGAGGGGTCGGGACGGGAAACCCCCGACCCGACCTGTGTGCAGGAACCGAAGGGCATGTTGCGAGCTGGTCACCAGAAGAAGGAAGTGATCCCGACCGAGCGGATGATCAGCTTCGCCCGACCCGACATCAGCTTCTTGCCCGGAGATCGACCAAGACGACCCTTGTGCATTCGGACCCAAACCCAGCCGTGTCGGCCCCGAGGTCACGGCATAAAGTTGAATACACTAACACCTTCCCTCGCTTTCGATCCATCCGCGGCCGCCAACTGGGCCGCTGTCAATGTTCTCCCCTACATCCCTAGTTCCTCTATCTCCGTCGTGTCTGTCGGTAACGAGGCCCTCAACTCCGGCGGCCTCGTCAAGTCCAGCTCGTCGATCTCCAACACGATCCCGTCGCAGGTAACGGAAGCAAGACCAACGAAGAACTCTCCCTAACTTGAGATTTCTAGGCATCTGCGGGTTGATGTATTAATGCTCCTTCGCAAGCGAGTGCGTCGCAGGGGTGGACGCAATCGGTCGAGACGTGCGTGCCGGAGGTCACCGTGCAGGCGAGAGTTGACGGCCGTCCAATGCAGTCCAGGGAGCAGTGCTACCTTCCAAGCGTCGTCGGATTCCCTTACAGTGATGCTGCTGCTAACGTAGCGCGAATTCGGAGATGGGTTGTTCTAAACGTAGTGGTTTCAGCGCGCGTAATGTTCCGATGGCTGCCGTCATTTCTGCAAACGGGTTAAGTTTGCCCTTGTTATGGGTATTAAATGTGACGTGACCCCGGCCCCTGTGGTTCCCGTCATGATGACATCTCAGCCCCTCCTGCGGTTGACTGTGGTGAGGGTTGACCGACAGACGTCCTCTCCCTCTGCTCTTCCCCGGTTCCGCAGGAGGCCGAAGCACGCCATCAGTACGACCCTGCGGAGGGCCACATCACCAACAGTAATCTTCCCTATAAGACCTCTACGTTTAGAAGAAGGGAGGGGGGGAACCAGCACTCAGAAGGGGAAGAAGGAGAAGGTGGGAGCTGGGAAGAAGAACAGAAGAGGAGAAAAAGGAGGAGGAGAAGATGGAGAAGAAGGAGAAGAAGGAGAAGGAGGAGGAGGAGAAGAAGAACAGAAGAGGAGAAAAAGGAGGAGGAGAAGGAGGAGAGGAAGGAGAAGAAGGAGAAGGAGGAAGAAGGGAAGAAGACTCTCTTAGCCACGCTCTCTATCGCTGCACGGCAGCAGCCAAGCTCTAAGCTCCCATCGCTGCATAGCAGCAGCCAGGCTGCCATCGCTGCATGGCAGCGGCCGAGCTCCCATCGTCGAGAGGAGCTGCACCGGTCTTAAGACACCAGCAGCCAAAAGGCTCTCTCTCTCTCTCTACCTCTCTCTCTCTATGAAACACTCTACTCACCCCCATCCGACACTGACTTAAGCTTCGGAGGGGTCGTGACGGAAAACTCCCGACCCGACCTGTGTGCAGGAACCGAGAGGCATGCAGCAAGCTGGCCACCAGATGAAGGAACCGATCCCGACCGGGCGGAGGATCAGCTTCACCCGACCTGACGTCGGCTTCCTGCCTGGAGATTGATAAGGAGACCCCTGCGCATTCGGACCCGAACCCAGCCACGACGCCCCCGAGGCCACGGCACAAAGTTGTTTGCATTAACAGATTGGCGCTAGAAGGAGGGCCTGTTGTCGCAAGGTTAGCCCCATCTAATCTCCAAAGTCCGAGCTACAGTGCTCGGCCAACCATGCTCAGCCCTTCGCTGCATGGTTCGTCGCTGCCCCATGCAGCCGCTCGGCCAAATCTGAGCCTGAGTGCGTTGCTCGGCAGCTGAAGCCCGAGCTACAGTACTCGGCCAACCATGCTCAGCCCTTCGCTGCATGGTTCGTCGCTGCCCCATGCAGCCGCTCGGCCAAATCTGAGCCCGAGTGCGCTGCTCGACAGCTGAAGCCCGAGCTACGAGTGCTCACCCCCAAAGCCCGAAAGCGGTGACACTCGCCAACAAGCGCTCGGCGCTTCACTACGTGGTTTGCAGCTGCACCGAGCAGCTACTCGGCCAAAAGCCCGAGCAGCAACGCTCGGCCAACCATGCTCAGCCCTTCGCTGCATGGTTCGTCGCTGCCCCATGCAGCCGCTCGGCCAAATCTGAGCCCGAGTGCGCTGCTCGGCAGTTGAAGCCCGAGCTACAGTGCTCGGCCAACCATGCTCAGCCCTTTGCTGCATGGTTCGTCGCTGCCCCATGTAGCCGCTTGGCCAAATCTGAGCCCGAGTGTGCTGCTCGGCAGCTGAAGCCCGAGCTACAGTGCTCAACCAACCATGCTCAGCCCTTCGCTGCATGGTTCGTCGCTGCCCCATGCAGCCGCTCGGCCAAATCTGAGCCCGAGTGCGCTGCTCGGCAGCTGCAGCCCGAGCTACAGTGCTCGGCCAGCCAAAGCCCGAGCTGTGACACTCGGCCAACCGCGCTCAGCGCTTCGCTGCGTGGTTTGCAGCTGCACCGAGCAGCTACTCGGCCAAAAGCCCGAGCAACGATGCTCGGCCAACTAAAGCTCGAGCTGCGATGCTCGGCCAACTAAAGCATGAGCTGCGATGCTCGGCAACCCATCGCTGCATGGTTCGTAGCTGCACCAAGCTGCTGCTCGGCAGCCAAAGCCCGAGCTACAGTGCTCGGCCACCCACGTTTAGCACCTTGCTGCGTGGTTTACAACTGCACCAAGCAGCTACTCGGCCAAAAGCCCGAGCTACGATGCTCGGCCAACCAAAGCTCGAGCTGCGATGCTCGACAACCCCTTCGCTACGTAGTTTGCAGCTGCACCAAGCAGTTGCTCGGCAAAAGCTCCGAGCTCCGCCTCGGCCATAAAGCTCTGAGCTCGGCCATAAAGCTCTGAGCTCGGCCATAAAGCTCCGAGCTCTGCCTCGGCCATAAAGCTCTGAGCAATGCCTCGGCCACAAAGCCCGAGCTCTGCCTCGGCCAGAGAGCTCCGAGCAACGCCTCGGCCACAAAGCCCGAGTACTTCTCTGCACAAATATGCCCACGCACACCATCCTACAAAGCTCCGAGCGACACCTCGGCAGCGGAAGCTCGAGCTACAGTGCTCGACCACCCACGTTCAGCACTTTGCTGCGTGTTTTGCAGCTGCACCAAGCAGCTGCTCGCCCAAAGCCCGAGCTGTGATGCTCGGCAACCCTTCGCTGCGTGTTTTATCGCTGCCTCACGCAGCAGCTCGACCAAATCTAAGCCCGAGTGTGCTGCTCGGTAGCCGAAGCCCGAGCTACATTGCTCGACCACCCACGTTCAGCACCCTGCTGCGTGATTTGCAGCTGCACCAAGCAGTTGCTCGGCCCAAGCCCGAGCTGCGATGCTCGGCAACTCCTTCGTTGCATGGTTCGCAGCTGCACCGAGCAGCTGCTCAGCCAACGCCCAAGCTGCGACGCTCGGCCAGCCAAAGTCCGAGCTGCGATGCTCGGCAACCACTGCTGCATGGTTCATCGCTGCAACAAGCAGCTGCTCTGCCAACGCCCGAGCTGCGATGCTCGGCCAGCTAATGCCCGAGTTGCGACGCTTGGCAATCCTTCGCTGCATGGTTCACAGCTGCACCAAACAGCTGTTCGGCCAAAGCCCGAGCTGTAACGCTCGGCCACTCACGTTCGGCACTTCACTGCATGCATTGTAGCTGCACCAAGCAGCTGCCCGGCCAAAAACTACCCGAGCCATGCTGCTCGGCCAACAAAAGCGATGCTCCGATTGTCGTTACTCCTTTGCAATATCTTACGGATTTCCCACTGAGTTGAGCGAGCCATGCAACTTAATCCTCATGGACCTCTCGAGCAACAGCTTCAAGGGGAAAATATCACAGTAGATCGGCTGCTCGACCAGTTATATCCCGAGCGGCGGCTCGATCCTCTCGGTCTTGAGCGGCTGCTTGACCATTTATATCCCGAACGGCGGTTCGGTTCTCTTGGTCTTGAGCGGCGGCTCGACCCCTTATCCCGAACGACGGTTCGGTTCTCTTGGTCTTGAGCGCCGGCTCAACCATCGGTCTTCTGGGTCTTGAGCGGCGGCTCGACCCCTCATCCCGAACGGCGGTTCGGTTCTCTTGGTCTTGAGCGGCGGCTCGACCATCGATTTTCTGGGTCTTGAGCGGCGGCTCGATCATCGGTTTTCTGGGTCTTGAGCGGCGGCTCGACCCCTCATCCCAAACGGCGGTTCGGTTCTCTTGTTCTTGAGCGGCGGCTCGACCATCGGTCCTCTGGGTCTTGAGCGGCGGCTCGTCCCCTCATCCCGAACGGCGGTTCGGTTCTCTTGGTCTTGAGCGGCGGCTCGACCATTGGTCTTCTGGGTCTTGAGCGGCGGCTCGACCCCTCATCCCGAACGGCGGTTCGGTTCTCTTGGTCTTGAGCGGTGGCTCGACCATCGGTTTTCTGGGTCTTGAGCGGCGGCTCGACCCCTCATCCCGAACGGCGGTTCGGTTCTCTTGGTCTTGAGCTGCGGCTCGACCATCGGTCTTCTGGGTCTTGAGCGGCGGCTCGACTCCTCATCCCGAACGGCGGTTCGGTTCTCTTGGTCTTGAGTGGCGGCTTGACCATCGGTCTTCTGGGTCTTGAGCGGCGGCTCGACCCCTCATCCCGAACGGCGGTTCGGTTCTCTTGGTCTTGAGCGGTGGCTCGCCCATCAGTTTTCTAGGGTCTTGAGCGGCAGCTCGACCCCTCATCCCGAACGGTGGTTCGGTTCTCTTGGTCTTGAGCGGCGGCTCGACCATCAGTTTTCTGGGTCTTGAGCGGCGGCTCGACCCCTCATCTCGAACGGCGGTTCGGTTCTCTTGGTCTTGAGCAGCGGCTCGCCCATCGGTTTTCTAAGGTCTTGAGCGGCGGCTCGACCCCTCATCCTGAACGGTGGTTCGGCTCTCTCGGTCTTGAGCGGTGGCTCAACCATCGGTTCTCTGGGACTTGAGTGGCAGCTCGACCCCTTTATATCCAGAACGACGGTTCGGTTCTCTGTGTCTTGAGTGGCGGCTCGACCATTTGTATCATGGCAAGTCACATCCACAAACACAGTCTCCGCCAGACCGCCTAAATGCGACCGGGTTTCGAAAAATATGACTCCAGCCCTCGGAGCTAGTCCCGCAGGAGGGGCTTTTTTCGAGGGGGTAGTGTTATGGGTATTAAATGTGACGTGACCCCGGCCCTTGTGGTTCTCGTCATGATGACGTCTCAGCCCCTCCTGCGGTTGACTGTGGCGAGGGTTGACCGACAGACGTCCTCTCCCTTTGCTCTTCCCCGGTTCCGCAGGAGGCCGAAGCACGCCATCAGTACGACCCTGCGGAGGGCCACATCACCAACAGTAATCTTCCCTATAAGACCTCTACGTTTAGAAGAAGGGAGGGGGGGAACCAGCACTCAAAACGGGAAGAAGGAGAAGGTGGGGGCTGGGAAGAAGAACAGAAGAGGAGAAAAAGGAGGAGAAGAAGGAGAAGAGGAAGGAGAAGGAGGAGGAGGGGAAGACGAACAGAAGAGGAGAAAAAGGAGAAGGAGAAGAAGGAGAAGAGGAAGGAGAAGAAGAAGGAGGAGGAGGGGAAGAAGACTCTCTTAGCCATGCTCTCTATCGCTGCACGGCAGCAGCCAAGCTCTAAGCTCCCATCGCTGCATAGCAGCAGCCAGGCTGCCATCGCTGCATGGCAACGACCGAGCGCCCATCGTCGAGAGGAGCTACACCGGTCTTGAGACACCAGCAGCCAAAAGGCTCTCTCTCTCTATCTCTCTCTCTATGAAACACTCTACTCACCCCCATTCAACACTGACTTAAGCTTCGGAGGGGTCGGGACGGAAAACCCCTGACCCGACCTGTGTGCAGGAACCGAGAGGCATGCAGTAAGCTGGCCACTAGATGAAGGAACCGATCCCGATCGGGCGGAGGATCAGCTTCACCCAACCCGACGTCGGCTTCCTGCCTGGAGATTGATAAGGCGACCCCTGCGCATTCGGACCCGAACCCAGCCGTGACGGCCCCGAGGCCACGGCACAAAGTTGTTTGCATTAACAGCCCTTTTGCTGTGTAAATTCATGCAGCCACAGAAGAAACATGCACTATTAAATGATTCTGTATTGGTCATAGTAAGCAAAACCAAATTTGTGACGTGACCAAATGATCCATTAGTAATAAACTGAAAAGTCGAAATAAATTTTAGTGACTGCGTTTGCCGGGAGTCGAACCCGGGTCTATTGCTTGGAAGGCAATTATCCTAACCGTTGGACTACAAACGCGTTTGTGTTGTTGACTAAATAGCAAAATATAATTCAAAGAATGTGATATTATGTAATAGTATCCCATGTTATTCATTTCCCAACACAACCGCTGTATATTCACGAGGAGGAAGAAGAAGTAGATACCTGGAATCGGGCAGGGAAACCCACTTCCAGTATCGGGGCGTGTCTCCCCATATGATGGAAAGCGCAAGAGGCGGAGAGCATGTAGCACTTGGCCCCACTGGACCTCTCCAACCGGAAACTCTGCAAAACCAACACAAACATCAACGATCATCGACTACATACGGAATCCCTAAATGGGGTCTAATCGACGGGGGATGATCGATGACGCGAAATCTACAATATCGCGGTTGTCCTTTCGTCTTGGATATATTTCACACGGATCCAATCGGAAACCGATCAGAATTCATCAACAAAATCTATTTTTGTTTGTTAGTGTATAAACAACTTTACGCCATGACCAGTGAGTCAGCACGGTTTGGTTCGGGTCCGAATGCGCATGGGTCGCCTTGGTCGATCTCCAGACAGAAAGCCAACGTCGAGTCGGGTGAAGCTGATCATCCGTTCGCTCGGGATCGGTTCCTTCTTCTGGTGACCAGCTCGCAGTGTGCCCTTTGGTTCCTACACACAGGTCGAGTCGGGGTTTCCTGACCCGACCCCTTCGAAGCTTAGTTAGCGTTGGGTGAGGGAGAGTTGAGTGTTTCAGAGAGAGATAGAGAGAGAGAGAGAGAGTCCTTGGTTGTCAGCGTCTCAAGGTCGGTGCTGCTCCTCTCTGCGACGGGAACGCTGCTGCTCCTCCAAGGCAGCAAGCGTGTCTCTGCGTGTTTGTCCCATGCAGCGAGGCTCCTCGATAGCATGCCTCCCAGGCAGCGAGCCTGCCAAGCAGTGAGCGTGCGTCCCATGAAGCGAGGCTCCTCGACAGCGTGCCTCCCAGGTAGGGAGCCTGCCAAGCAGTGAGCGTGCGTCCCATGCAGTGAGGCTCAGTTTGCTTGTGAGGGAGAGTTGGCTGTTTCACGAGAGAGAGAGAGAGAGAGAGAGAGAGAGAGAGAGAGAGAGCCCTCCCCTTCCTCCGGTGAGGTCTGGAGCTTTTATACCCCTTTCCTCCGGTGAGGTCTGGAGCTTTTATCTGGAAAGCTACGCCCGCCCGCAGGACCGTATATCTGATGGCGTCTGAACCTGGGTGAACCTGTGGACGACCCGGTTTTTCCGAGATGGCGACATGCCTCGGTTGGCGTCCGAGCTGTCATGTCCGGGGGCTCATATCCCACCTGTTTTATTACCCTCATCACTGTTCTTACACCTTCCTAATTACTCAATGAAAGCAAGAGAACTTTTTATTGCGACTCTTACACAGTAATCACAGGCTTATCTATCATTTTGAAAGCCGCCTCAGCCTCATCTCGATCGAGATAAAGGAAATGATCGATAGCAGAAACCCAATCCCAAATGCAAGTTTGTTGAGACTCGTCAGTGTGATTTTGATGCTCAATGTGGAGATTGGTAGAAATTACGCAGGAACAAAGAGGAGCAGCAACAAAGTTTATATCTTCCTAATTACTATTTCTTGCTGTTTATATCTAAAACTCCACAAAACTGACTCAAAAGTGGTTTCCAATCTTACTGAGGGAAAAGGACATACCAGATTCTGTAAGCAGACAGCATAAACTGTTTCTACTCACTCCTGTCTTCGTCTTCAGGTCTTCAGCAACACAAAGGGAAGAGCAGCTGCATTTGGCCAAATAAAAGACAGCATCAGGATCATGTTCTCTTTACTAGTAATCTTGAAGAAACAAATAAAAAAGGGTTGAAGTATCTACAAAACTTTTGAAGCCTGGGTTGCCTCTTTTGCCACCTGATGACCTTCCACATCATAACAGCAGCAGATTTCTGCAAAATAGACATCTGTGGAAACACAGATTTCTGTAATGTGACTGTACATTGCATTCATGACCACTGAAAAATACAGAAACGCATTCTCATAATTGGCTACCAAGGAACATTTATGAACCCAATAAATTTGATTCCACTGCAATCTATACTCAGCATATCAGACAACCAGCATACAAGCTGCTAATCCATGTACAATGACACCCATATGGTTAAAAACGATAATTGAAGCAGCTTTCTATTTCAAGAAAATGAAAAACCTACACATGGTTTTGGTGGTTTAGCACCCAATATATATATATATATATATATATATATATATATATATATATATATACACACACACAGAGTGTTGGACGCAGCATTCTGTAAGAACAGACAAACAAAACAATCTCCACCCGCCTTGACATGTTGTATACGAAGAGATTCTACTGGCAGAGATGGAGTCTGAGTCTGTCTACAGTACGGCATCTTCTATTAACTGGCTTGTTCTCTGAATCTTGGATCCTTAAAGAGATCCATTATTTGTATCTTGCTGGCTATCGTTGAATTTGGGACTTCATCTTTAATCTCAAAAACTTGGATTGATGCTGGTTGCATTGACTTGAGTAGCTTCAATTGGCTTACATTCTGCAACCAAGACCAGGTCCAAGGAGTATATTCTTATGTAAAGAGCAAAAACCATAAATCACAGCCATTAAATAAAATCTGTAAGAATGATAAGAAGTGTTTTTGTTGTGTACCAGTGATAGAAGGAGATCATAAAGCATAAAGAATATGAAACACAGATTTCAGAGTCTAAGGAGTTAGAAGAATAGAATTAATGCCAGTATCATTGTTCAGTTGGAACAAAACATCACAACATAGATGCCATTTTATGTTTACTTTTTTATTTTGATTTTTTTCTCCCAGTATAAGCTTTTAATCAGACTTTAAAAGGATGAGGTTTCATTTTTCAATATATTTAACTTTTTCAGTATATTTAATCACCTAATGTCTGAGAAACCTATTTCATTATGACAATGTGAATGGGATATATATACGTGTCTGTAAACGGGATACCAATGATCTCACTTTTTCACATAGTTTTAGACAGGCCTTCTGTTATCTTAATTCACAAAATCTATTTCTGTTTTGAGCGCGTAGCCCAAATCTATCTCTTCATTCCTGTTTTATGTTATTTCTGACAATTACACCACAATCAGAGTGGCGCAGCGGAAGCGTGGTGGGCCCATAACCCACAGGTCCCAGGATCGAAACCTGGCTCTGATATATTTAATTTTGATTTTTTTTCAATATCAAATACAGATAATTTATTTGGATTTATTCATTCTTAACTATCAATGTAACTTTATCAGAGTGGCGCAGCGGAAGCGTGGTGGGCCCATAACCCACAGGTCCCAGGATCGAAACCTGGCTCTGATACAGTTTTTCCATTATTTTTTTCAACATCAAATACAGATTATTTTTTAGATTCGCTCGTTCTTAATGAACCACTAAATGTGACTTTACCATTCCTTATTCTCCTTCAGTCTTACCAGAGCAAAACAAGATTACATTTTAGGTTTCATCATTCTTAATAAACCATTAAAAATAACTTGCATCATTCCTTAATGTCCAGTCTCCCCAGAACCAAACACTTCCAAAATTTATTATCCTTTCAACAGTCAATGGTTCTTATGGCAGTAGGTGTATTTAAAAGTATGCGTTGCTGTAGCTGAACTTGAACCACGAAGAGGCTTAATTTCAAAAACCACCACCATCATTTTTCCATCAAGAAAAAGGAAACAACAATTTGAACATAAACATTAAAGGCAGATCAATATGTGGCTACAACCTTGAGATCACACGATTGAGGAAGGAATCTAAACATGATCGAGGTAGGGATCTGAACTGGCCTGAAAAGATGAAATTTGTTTTTTGGGTTCCTTCATCGAAACGGAAAATTGGCCAAAATAAAACAAATTCACCTTTGGAATTGATAAATTTTGTGCAAATTTGGGTGCCGAAACCAGCTGAAAGTCAAGGAATGTTTAAATCAACCAAAACTGGTAAAATCATTTTAGAACTCATTGAAACTGATCAGAGATCTGTTCTAACTGAGTCAGAACTGTTCGATTAGCTGAAACAAAGCTAGAAACCACTAGAATAAGTTGGAATCAACATGATACGATGGTAATTGGTTGAAGCCAAATAAATTATCTTGAATATAAAGCCAACCAAGCATTGCAAGCTTGATAAAAAGCAATCGAAGTTGATCCAACAAACATTGGACTGAGTATAACTAAATACAGTAGATTTCCTATTAAACAGAGTGTTTCCGGAACTCACCAATCGATCATAATTCAGATCAATCGATCCATAATCAGCTCAATCGATCTTTTCATATAAAATTAGATCCTACCAAGTCTAGAAGGCTAATAGCCAAGTCTTACACAATTAGATGAGTATAGAGACTTTAAATATTGACATTATCGAAGGTGATTCCTGAACTTAGGATTTTGTAGTGATTTGATAAATTGTTTACCAGCTAAACTAGCTAGCACCACTTTCAAGAGCATGTCAGATGAGGCTTCGAAGAGAATATGTCGGATGAGGTTTCAAACCCTCAACCCTTGGTAAGTGGATTGGGTACACTAATTGTTTTACGTGTTATCTAAGCTAATTGTTTGCACCTACTTCAAACAACTAGATCCTTTTATGCCTATCCGGTCTATTTGACCTTTTCAGCCAATCTAAAATGCCTTAGAATATGATTGACTATCCTAAAGGACAAGATGACACTAAGTAGTAATTAGGCTAATGACAACTAGAAGGTGAACCATCCATTGGATACAGTTTCAAGTTCGTTACCGAGACAAATATTTCTCATTTACCAGCTTATATAAGACATTAAAAGAATGTCAGCTGTAAATCCATAAAAGAAATGGTTCCAAACTTAGGCATAAATGCAAAGCTTACATGGTTTCAATAGAAGTAGCCATCAAGACAGATTCCAGCATAGAGCCTCAGCTCAGTTTAAAGTGACCCCCCAGAGCACCTGCAGAAGTATCTGAATCAATCAAATGAAAGGAAATAGGACTAATGATGTTTTCGCCTGTCACTTTAGGAAAACGAGGATTTAGAAAAAACCTATCATTTGGTCATCTTTCAATATCCAATTGAACATTATGTAGCCATTTTTCAGGAAAAAAGGAACTGCATAGGTACCAAAGATAAAGCATATCAGATGACTCAGTTACAGCAAAAGATCTACAAGGAAGAAAAAAAATCAAATTAGTAACATATTATAAAACAAATATTGAACTGTTGGATGGAGACACTCCGAGCCTCCGTGGTCGAGTCCGTCTCAAACTGATGTTCCTACCCTTACCACGATTAACCTCCGATTGAGATAAGACTCATCCAAGCCGAGGAGCAGAAAGGGGTACGGATATGACCTATCGAGGAATCCCCTTCTCCGCCAATAAACCTCTCTTCCCAATCCCCTCTCTACAAGGTGAGGTTCCGATATTTGGAATACCACGCCGATCACCTTCCACGGTCGCGTTCGGAACCACGACCGTCTTGATTGAGATGTCTACAACCGCAACATCGGTGAAGGAAAAGCTCAGAGACAGGCAGGGGAAGCGCAAACAAACGAATTCCTGAACAAACACAAAGAAGAAAGAGCAGATGGAACAGCGTGAGAAGAATAGGAGTACGAGGGCGAGGAGACGAAGAAAGAAGAAGGGGAAGCCGACCATCTCCTCCTCTTAGTTCTTCTCCGGGAGGAGGATGTGGTGGCTAAAGTGAAACTTTGGGGATAAGAGATCGAAGTCTGTTGCCATCGTGCGCCGGTGGGCTTTACGTTGGTCGTCCGGGAAGCATCGAGAAGCATGGTGGAGTAAACAGAGGAAATGTGAGTCCCGTTTGGGAAGCATCGAGAACTTGGGAAGCGCGAAGGTTTCAATTTTTTGACGTGCAGAATATAAATAATTTTTTTAATCGTTATTTACATAATATACCTTTTAATTGTCCTTATTTGCAAGTTTATTCTTTTAATATTGCTAAAAGCGATTCCTTTTCACTGTAATCTGATAGCAAATAAAGTACATAACAATTTAACTTCGTTTCAAACAATCAAATACATGTTGTGAATGTATTGGGTAGCCTCATGCATCCCAAAACATCGAATTATTGCTGTGGGTTGATCTTCTACACAAGAAGAGTCGGAGTTGTGCTTCCAGGATCAGAGAAAGGCTTAGGATTTTACGTGTTTGGTGGTGATTCCTGTCATTTAACATACCTTCAAGAAAAATAGGATTAATTTTCATACACCACCAACATCATCATCAACTAGCATTCACCAATCGAAACAAGACAGACCCCCCCTTCATTTGAGTGCTTACTACTTGAAAGACAATTTATATTATGGATCATTTTGCATAAATAAGTCAAAGCTCCAGTGCGGTAGCTCAATATCTCGCAACACCTTGAAACTTCACATCTACTATTATATGGAGCAGTATATCTTTATTTCGTTCACCTGTTGACAAGTACACATGACCTGCTGTTTTCTGCGGAAGATGCTTTCTTTGGACTTTGATTCATAGCTCGTATATCTTCTTCAATAGATTTATCATGAAATCACTCTATTTTACAAAATCCGATGAATGCAAGTTCTGATTGTTAGATTAGAATATTGATTCGGAGTTAATAGATGTCTTCTTCTGTGTTTATCGTGTCAAGGAAATATCAAACCCATTCGATTTAGGATGTACTAGATCCTCTAAAAATTATGTCAAAAATATACCTAATAATTTTTTTTAATGCTTAAGTTAACATTGATTGCAAGGTGTCGATCAAATACGGAGCTCTTTAACATCAAATGTAAGAAAACTAAAGAATTTTAGAGAGCTAAGATTTCATAATTGTTGTGTTCAAATATGTATCTTAATGTGGAAGACGATCATCCCCGATCCGAGATGAAATCATACTGTGTTAAATCCAAAGAATAAGGAGTAATCGTAGATACGATTGTAATATTAGAGGAATGATACGATATCAACTAGGACATCGAGATATGAGTCGTGCCAATAAGCACCCATGTGGCAAAGTAAGATCGCCACTGCTATTATTCATATCGTAGAAGAGCAGAAGTTAAAATGAGATTTCTTGGTTTTAATTTGAAGGCCTTGAGAACAAGGGGTTAGTGAAGTCAGGCCCAAGCGCGCCTGCCGACGGTGCCTCGCCCTCGACCCACGCGAGGCTGTCCGTCTCCTCGGCCAAAGCAGCACCACCACCGTCACGTGGGACAAATCAAACTCACCCGCACCCGCATTCTCAGCTCCCAGCCTATATACAAGATGATTCATAATTACACTAAAATTAAATTCGAACCCCATACCCGTAAGCCTCCGAACGTCTGTTTTGGCGACAACGACGTCATGCCGATGAACACAAGAACCAAGCGCTGCCCCACTTCCTCGGATAAACCAAATAAAAATATTTAGTTAGCCAACTTATAACAAGAATCAGAGTGGCGCAGCGGAAGCGTGGTGGGCCCATAACCCACAGGTCCCAGGATCGAAACCTGGCTCTGATACAGAGAGAAGCTTCCATTTGTGTTTTTGCCTTCTAATTTTGTCTGGCGTATCTCGCCCAAAGGGAATCCTTCTCCAAAGGACAGATACAATCTTTCAACTCTAAAAGAACAAATCTCTCAAAATGGAATATATTACCAACATATTCTCCGGGATGCAGATGACATAAGCCACTGCTTCAGGCCAACACTCTGTGGCCATATTTGAGGTCAGTAGCATGCTTATCATCATGTAAAGAATGTTCTGATTCCTTTCTTTCCGCCACCAAGGCATAATACAGTGCCGTTAGTTTCATGTCAATGCCGTGCTCATCACAAAAGCGTTACGGTCTGTCTTTTCTTAGAGCCACACATTACACGAGTTCATAGCGCTGCCGTACGTGCGCAACGTCACTTGACGTCAGAGATGGAATCTTACATCAACAACGAACAGTATCAATCATTCAACCAACAAAAAGAAGTAGCACGACTGCACGTCATCCTGCTTAATTGCTAAATACTAAGATCTATTTCATTAGAGAACAGCAAACTATATTGCTTGAAAGCACAGGTATTGTGATATTAAAATCCGAGTCATAAGAAGCAAGCTGTCCACCACAAGTGGTCATGAAGATGCGCAAATGCTCATTTTAAGTGGCTTGCTCAAGTCACAATTAATGATCGAGAAACATAACTCTGGTGACGAAAGACAAAATGTGACCGAGTAAAACGATCACATGGCACTAACATAAAACATGTTCCTTTGAATTGAGCATAGGTCTGTCAACCAGCACCAGTGCAGTGACTCACTACATTCGGTTTTCAAACAACGATAAAAGAAAGAAATCAAAGAAGTCTGCAGGAGTGAGGAGACTTCAAATTACGACCTAGCTACTCCTCTTGAGGGAGAAACTGGCATTGTTTCCTTTCCTGCACATATTGCACGGTTAAGGATAAGCATCGAATTGCAAGAATGAAGCATAACTTTTAACAAAATTTGAGGCAAACAGATGAATCGGAAGTTCTGCAAATTTCAGCAAAGAAGAAAAGCTTGAATATCACACCGAATCGTACCCGAGCCAACTTACGATCCTTGTTCATCTTCTGGGTCCTTCCTTTTTCACCTTCTGACCTAGAGATCTTCTGCACAAGCAAAATCTGACTAGTTAATGGAACACATTCTTACACATACTGATTAATTTGCAAATAGCATGAAGCTGTCAAAATTATATTACCTAGGTCCATGAGATTGCCATCCAAAACATAAGAAAGTGAAAAAAATATATCACGTACAATCAGCGGTACTCGGGATTCATCACTTTAACATTTTCATATTGTGATGTATGTACTAAGAATGATATAAATAACAGTTCACTGCAGGTGCAAGTCAATCAAAGTGAAAATCATGTTATGTGATATGACACTGGTGATCAAAATTTCAGCGTCAAAATCCCCATTCCAATTATAGTATTATTGACCTCAGAACCAAAGTCACAGATATTTCGACATGCTGCTTCAGCAAGAAAATATCATGCTGGAACTGATATTGGAGCTTCTCATTTTTCCAACTACATAATGCAAGATTTTGAAATTTATATAAAAATCCAAATAAAAAAAGGAAAGGCAAACTTAAGACATTTTAACAACACTGTTAATAAAAATAGAAATAAATTGTAGGTTTCACTGGAAAGAGACTCATAAGTGCTCACGAGAGCCAGCAACTCACCTTTTCTATTCTTGATAGATTTCTTGACTTATCTGGTGCAAAATCAAAAATATCATGAAGCAATTCATTATCCTGCATTGACAAAAAATGTTTGAATAAAAATCAAAGACAGATAAGTTGCAAATACAGTTATCAATTATCTTGAAGGCAATGAGTTTGAACAGGCTAGATTTGTAACCTGGGCATGCTTCAGAAAACCTTTCCCAAGAAAACGCTTCAAAAAGTTCAGCTGTCCAGCAAGTAAACAATCAGTATCAAGATTGCATCTTTGTACTAGTAAAACTCACAACAGGAGGAAAAGCAAGTACTTGTATTATTTGGGTCCATGTTGAGGCCCTGAGGAAGCTATGCTTGTTCAATATCTTCAATGATATTTCTGGACATTCACTGGTCTGCAATGAAGATTCTAGTTTCAAAAAAAGAGATCCGTTGATATAGCGAACTAAAGACAGATAGCATCAATGCAGAGAGTGTACCTGAACATAGTCTAAGATTTTCTGAAATAAGTCCCGCTGATCATTGAGATTTTTTTTGTCAGTTCCTTTACCTCCAGCTTCAACAGAGAGTTCATTTGCTTTATACAATATCTTTGCCTTCATCGATTGCATATATCCAAACACTCCACGTTTTGAATCTTCAAGGTCAACTCCGTCAATTTCAACATGATCATTCTGGTCCAATATCCCTAACTCAAAGAAAATTGCTATTGCTTCCCCAGCAGCAATGCGAACAGAACGGTCATTATCTTCCAGCAGAGTGGAAAGGAACATAATTGGCCTGGACAGATTGACAAAATATGTTCTAAACTCCAACTAGTAAAAATAAGAACAAAATAGAGTTCAGATTCCACTTCCACATACTCCTTCCACTTATCAGGGTTGATTCTCCAACTGCTGATGGTTGTAAAAAGAAATGACCATGCAGATACCGCCGCTGCCAGTACGGCGGGCGGAAGTTTTTTGACTGGCGCAACCTGAACATAGAAGAAAGAAATATTGTGAATCTTTATACACAGCATGCCAGGTTCGTAGAATAATAATATGAATTTAGTAAAAGAATGCGTTCAACTCAAATAATTTTCTTAATCAACAACAAGCTCACATACATTAGGACCTGATTTTGGATATATCACTTGCCACATGGTTTTCAGTGACAATTCAGTTTCAGACAAATCGTTTGCACCTATAAAAGTTACAACAGCTAGGCAATCCAATACCTACAATAGAAGATGATAGATTCAGAAAGCAAGAAGTATGTTAATTAGAAAAGAACTGGAGAGACAGTTACAATTTAAAACTTAAAACTGGATCATACAGATGATTTCTTGAGTGCATCAGACCCAGTTATAAGTGCCTGAGACAACTGTGATACTGATTCCTCC
Organism: Musa beccarii; assembly: GCA_024322285.1. NCBI lineage: Eukaryota > Viridiplantae > Streptophyta > Magnoliopsida > Zingiberales > Musaceae > Musa > Musa beccarii. The sequence continues at coordinate 32,286,970 of CM044398.1, read as the reverse complement.
ATCAGCTCATGGGCACTGTTTCCAGCACCAATGGTAATGGCAAGCAATCCTTCAAACGAAAACACCAGTTACATAACCAGAAGCTAGACAAATGTCAAATGCATAGTTTGTGAAGGACTAAATAGTACCAATGGCACGAGAAGCTAAACAAGCCTCCTTTGTAGAACCCCTCTTGATTGAATTAATATACTGACTTAATAACGTAATATATCTGCAACAACCGTAAGCAAGCCAGAAAGATGTATTAGACAACTCAGAGGTATCAACATGCACTTCAGATAACCAATTTTAAATACTGAGTAGATGAAGTCGACATTATTATAGATCAAAGCATCACAAGTGCATTATAAGTTCAGTCCATAAAGTTCACAGTAGCTATATAATTTGTTATACAGATTTGAGTAATAACGGACCCAATGGCAGCTAAAGATTCATGTAACCGATCGCAAATAGTTGGGACTTACGGCTTTGTTGTTGTCATTATTATTGTTGCTATATTCGAGTGATAACGGAGATAGATGAGACATGGACTTAAAGCAGGCTGCTGATTCCCAAACCGTTGAAGAAGTTACAATATCAAAATGGGAGTACTTTTTTAAACAAATAATCACAAAAACTGTGCAATTAATGAAATAATCAAATGAACAAGAGCATGTTGACTCTATAAACTTCTAACCTTCTACATTCTAACAAACAACTATTGAATATCATACTCCTACGCATCATCCGATCACATAATTTTGGATTGAGATATCACAAAACAAAATAAGCAGTAATAAGAGTATATTAGTACTATATTCTAACAATGGTTCTACATTCTAACAAACAAACTTCTAAAGATCAAACTTATACATCTCAGCTGATCAAATAATCCTGAAACGAGTTATCACAAAAGACAGTTGGCAGTAATATGAGCATATATTAGTATTATACTGTAACTAATTTCTCACTTTCTAATAAATAAACTTGTAAATATCAGGTAACTAGGAACCTGATAAAGCAAGTATCTGGCCAAATAATTGTCAGTTATACTATAGTTAAATTAGCATCACAATGAAGCCTCAGAAACAGAACTCACTTGTTTTCAACAAATATATGGAGAACATGCCCTTCAAAAGCATCGACGAGCCCAGACAAAGCCTTCTCTCTTGTAGATCCCCTTTGTCACGAAACAGGGAAGCCATATCAGTTTAACTCTACTTTGAAAATCTCAGCATTAAAGTAAAACTGCCTATCAGCATAATGAAAGTGCTACCGAGTAGAAACATAAAATACTACACGACAACTAAAATACATCTTTGAATATATGAATAAAATAAATTCAAAAATGCAACTTCATTCTAGAAGCATATAAGTGTTCCAGGTCCAAGCAAGAAAAAGAATTTGTAGAGGTTCCTCTCTTCAGAAACTTCACACAGCAAAAAGCAAGGCAAAGTAGTTTCAACCTAATTCAAGGAATCAGACACTCCAACTTTTCCCTAAGAATTTTAAGAGATCAATAGACTATCAGTACAACATGTCCAGATTTTTATAAGCAGAAGAAGGTTCTTTGTAAATTTCTACATAGTCAGCAATATTGAATACAATAAATATACCAAACACAACTAGCCACTTTCCACACAATTATTCTTGATCTGACATAAAACTATTTTTTGGTTTGTGCAAACAAAGCAGCACAAAAGAGTAAATACCAATGTTCTTAAACCATTGAAATGCATTTCATTACCATCATTGTTCAGGACTCACCTTTTTTTTCGATCAAAATTAATCATTCACCATAACTTCTCTAATATCTAAATCGGATCAAATAGAATATTTCTTTTTTCATTTGCATACCAATAACCATTTTTTAAAAGAAGAAAGTCACCTGGAAATATTCCCTCAGAGATCTATTCTAAGAGTTTGCTTGAAACCATAACCAAGTATTAGATATATGTTTTGCCAATGAACTCCAAATGCATAGGCCACCATATCAAGAATGGATGGCGGTGGTATAGGAAACATTAGCCTAAACTGAACCGTGAACTATCAAGAATCTCTCCTTTGATGTGCTGATTGCTAACGTAGTAGCTATACAAAATTACAAAAGTAATCTATATTAAAAGAATGTATTCAAGCTTATCGTCATCAATATGAATTTGCATCAAGGAAATGATATTCCAACAGCGGTATGAAAGAAAAAGTAAAAGAAGAAAGGAGGATAACTGAAAAAAAGGAGGGAAATCAAGAAAGTTGTTGACCATGGAAGACTTAATGAAAGAGAGGATATACAGGTACCTCTTTTCGTAGAGAGCATCAATATACTTCTCCAGCTCGAACTCCTGAGAGTTCACGTATTCAGTCTCATTACCTAGCGTTAGCTCCGACAAGCCGGTCGAAACGGAACTCACACTGTCGGCATCACTGCTGTCAAACTGATCACCACCTGCCTTGCGCCGGTGATCTGCAAGATCAAGATCTCCATCAAAACCGATTTTGTAAATCCTCGTATAACCTATACCCGACTCAAACAATTCCTATTCGAACAAACTTCCCAATCTAAATCAGAACCGCAAATTTGACAAACCAAGATTCAATCTTTTCGGTTTGACATACAACACCGAGAATGGACAGAAACGCTTACTCTTCCCCATGGCGAAAGTTCGAAAACGTCGAATCGGGGCCTGTTAGCTACGGGTCCGAATCGAAGCGACGATAACACCAAAACAACAGCGGGATTCGAGGGCTATAGACGGCTGGGAGGAGAGAATCGCGAGGAAGCAGCTAGAAACGATGGGATCAACTCGATCGCATAAGGGAAGAGCCATGTGACGATTGGAGCTGCCCGGGGAGGGGAGCGGAGGCAAGGGAAGGGGAGGGGAGATTGGTAGGTGAGGGGATCCTGTGGGGGAGGGGAAGGAACCGACGAAGAAGAGGGGGGCACGAAAACGTGAGGCAGACAGAGTCGGGATCGATTTCGCTTGACAAGCGGTGCGGTGGAGCAACAAAGAAAGAAAGCCCTAAATTTTATGGTGCCCAAAATGGGGTCTTGAGAAAACTTCCGATTCAATCCACCGCGTCAGCGTCAAGAAGTCGCCCGAAGAAATTGGACCTAGAAAAAAAAATAAAAAATAGAAGGGGTGTAAATGCATATGTTGGCATATAGCAAGTACGCCAAACCCAATGAATAATCACATTAAATTAAATATAGAAAACCGAGGGTGCAAAGTGTAAAAAAAAACTGAGACGCGTTTGATCAACCATCCAGAAGATTCCTTCTCGAGGTGGAATATTCTAAGAATAATAGTAGCCCCAGTACATGAAAAAAGCAAAAAAAAAAAAAAGGGATAAAAATTATTTTTGAGTTTTTATTTCGTGGCGTGCGGGGATTAAAAAATAATATGAATCACGCTATCAATAAACCATTATAAATCATGAAACTTGTCATAATTTTCTATTTAAGGAGATACATTGACAGCAAGATGTAGATAATAATGGTAATAAATCTTATTTATCTCTGTTAAATATTTTCGTTATCAGTATATTATTACGCAGGTGGTAGGTCACAATTTTAAATTCACGTAAGCATCTTATATATTATTTAGTGTAATTGTTTTAATTCCTTTCAAAAACATGAGGATATAGAATTAACTCAAATTCTCATATCAAAAAAAGTTACTTAGCTAGTTAATTTTGTGGTATACTTATCTCACGTTGAGAGTTCAAAATCCTTATTCGAAGATTTGACACCTAATTAGTGGTGATATATATGATTAATTTACTTTAGATTAATAATTCAAATTATTATTAAAAAAACAAAAATAGGCAGGAAGATCAATTTGGCAGTCATCACTTGTAGTTAAATTGTGTGACAAAGTTGTTTCCTCCACTCCACTCAAATTTGGATAAAAAAGAGGCTGTTAATATGGGATCCTAATTTTCTTATCCAATTAATAGAACTGCAGTTCTGGAACCACAGAAAATTATTTCTCATATAAATATAAATATATAAATAAATAAATATATATATATATATATATATATATATATATATATATATATATATATATATATATATATATATATATATATATATATATATATATATATATATATACATGTGTGTGTGTGGTTCATGGATGGGGACCAATCAATTTTTAGGACCATGTCCTCATGTGAGACAGTGGATTAAATATAGTAGTGGTTGGGCTTTCAAGACCAGTAGACTTGTTGGATCTGTCTCTTAAAGGTGTGAAGTCAAAGCTATTATACATCACTACCAAATAATAAATGGATGTGATCTCAGAAAGGATGAGATCTCTCTTAACATCTTGTTGGCTATACATACATATACATATGTATATTAAGAACTTAATATATATACAAATATCTGACTTGATCCAATCTCCACTAAGAACTTAATAGGCTGCTCTCAGATGTTATAATAGCAACAATAATTAGAAATGAGGATTAGACTTTGACTGTATGATTCATATAGTAATTTGAAATGAAGGTTTTTGGGTCAGTGATTTAGCTTGCCAATTAGTGAACACTCAGCCATCAAAGAAGAGCTCTTTGCTGAGTCCAATAATCCGACACCAAAACATCCTGACTTTAGTGGCTGCAAGTAAGAAGAAAGAAAGAGGAGCTCATGTGGAGGATAAGGTCAATGGCTCGTCCGACCATCCATCCCACAGCCAATTTCTTTGATCTGCATACAGAGATATATCTTTCTTTCTCTAACAAGACGCAAGGATGCATGGTGAATATTTGATGCGTTATCTTCAGCAGCAGTATGTTGATATGTAGTTTAAGAACTTGAGCTAGATTGCAAGAAACAGATGTTTCCCAACATGTAGAATTCGAAGATGGGAGATGTAGATTGCATCGTGTCTTCTCTTTCAATTTTGTGGGCAACAGCAGTGTGATCAATCTGTCAGGTCTTCTGCAACATGATCCTGTGCTCAGACACCAGCTGGGAGACCAAGAACTGGTGCTGTGTGGTATCAGTCCTTGTTGCAAGGAGAAGGAAAAAGAAGTTTATTGGAGCTCAAAAGGGAGAAAGAGGTCGTCCTGGGTATGCAGTCCGTGTGACACATCAACCAAAGAGACGTGGTGGCTCAGTTGCAGGTGAAGCAGCGAACACATTCTGCGTCTCCATAATCAGTTCATCTCATACACCAAAGTCATTAGAGCAGGAAATTAAATGAGGTATGTCTCGGCGAATCCGCCATCCATTTCCTTGGAGGCAAACGAGGGGGAAGAAGATGATCACAGGCGTGAGATATCAGGTCAGCCATGTGGGCGCAACAGCAATGTGGAGGCAGCCGCTGCGAGCGGGTGCGGGTGCTGGTGCTGTCGCACGGCTTCGGCACGGACAAGTCGGCGTGGAACCGCCCGCTCCCCTACTTCCAGCAAGACTACCGCGTCGTCCTCTACGACCTGGTCTGCGCCGGCGGCGTCAATCCGGACCACTTCGACTTGCGGCGCTACACCACCCTCGACGCCCTCCAAATCGGCCGCTGCTCCGCTCTGTTTCCGCTATGATCGGCATCCTGGCCGCCATCGCATATATATATATATATATATATATATATATATATATATATATATATATATATATATATATATATATATATATATATATATATACATATATATATATATATATATATATATATATATATATATATATATATATATATATATATATATATATATATATATATATATATATATATATATATATATATATATATATATATATATATATATATATATATATATATATATATATATATATATATATATATATATATATATATATATATATATATATATATATATATATATATATATATATATATATATATATATATATATATATATATATATATATATATATATATATATATATATATATATATATATATATATATATATATATATATATATATATATATATATATATATATATATATATATATATATATATATATATATATATATATATATATATATATATATATATATATATATATATATATATATATATATATATATATATATATATATATATATATATATATATATATATATATATATATATATATATATATATATATATATATATATATATATATATATATATATATATATATATATATATATATATATATATATATATATATATATATATATATATATATATATATATATATATATATATATATATATATATATATATATATATATATATATATATATATATATATATATATATATATATATATATATATATATATATATATATATATATATATATATATATATATATATATATATATATATATATATATATATATATAGGGGAGCTAATCGCCATAATATTGTTGTTGGATTGGGGGATCGATAAGGTACTTGTTGAACGATAGGGATGATCAGGGGTTCAAGAGGGTGTTCGTGATGATGGAGTCGAATTAAGAGAAAAATAAATCATCATAAATCATATTATTATTTTTATGATATATTATAATAATTTTAAATCATAAAAATTATGATAATATATTATCATGATTATATCAATAATGAGGATTACGATCTCAATGTAATCTCCTATATTATAAAATAATTTAGATGAATATTTTATATTTATTATTGATTGAAAAAATTATATAATTATCATATTTTGTAATATCTCATTGTGTATATAAACTTATATACATCATCAAACTTAAAGTAAGTCATTTCTTTCATGGTATTAGAGTAGCTTCCATGAGTTTTTTTCTTTGATTCTCGCTCAAGTTATTATTATTTTGTACCTCCTTTATCATGGTTGAATATAGTATTGTAATTTCTATTAGGCTTTATACTCTAACAAACTTATTTTTTTATAAGTTGCTTTAGATTTTTTTTTTCTCCACTTTTCGATATGATTGATAATACCTCTTTGATTAATCATTCGTCTCATATCATTTCCAACTCTTTTACTTGTACAAATATTATTATCTCCATTAATGTTTCAGTCTAAGCTCCCATAAATTATAACTTTTGGTATACTTAATTTTATTATTTTTCTAATTGGTTATGATCTTATAAATAATATAGATGACACCATCACTTATTCTCAACAAATGAATTAAAAAAAAATGTTGAAGTTGTCAATCTTAAACACATTTTTTGGATCCTTCAAGATCATTTTCTTAGAAATGCTATCATTGTCTCTCTCTCCTCAAATCATTCCCTATGCAGACTCTACAAAATCCTCATATGCCATATGGTCTAAGCTTACAACAATGTATGCCAACCAATCTTGTGGTCGCCTCATGAACTTTGAGAAACTCTATTCAGGATCTCGAAGGACAAAGAATCTATTTCTGACTACATACAAGCTATCAAAACTCATGTAAATGTATTTTTTATAGCTAATGTACCTCTTGACGATAATGAGATTATCTTTCATGTATTAAATGGTCTTGATTTAGATTACAAGAAGATTTGAATATGATTTATGCTCGTGATAATCCTATATCTTTTAAAAAAATTCATAATAAGCTTTATAGTTATGAAACTTATCTTAAGTGAGAGTCACCATCTTCTGATATTGTTTCTATCACCATCAATTTTGTTGAAAAAGCTAGTTCTACAACAAAGGTAAAATCTACAACCAGCAAGTAACCATCTCAATAATTACTCTCGAGACAACTTGAAACAATGCCACAACAAAAGTATCAACAAATTTGGGCAATAATTTAACAAAATCACCTATCAAATATATAATATGCAAGGTCATGCTACTAAAAATATCATCACTTAGAAGTTGTTATTCTATAGATATTTCAGCCTTTCTATGTATCATGTTGCATCACCCGTCAGTTTTTATTACCACCACCAGGTGCTCACATTGTTGCTCAATCGTTTCAGCCTTCATCAAACTAGCTTGTTGATTTTAGGGCTTCTTATTATGTCACGTTGGACTTGAATAATTTATCTTTCATTTAGATCATAATGGTTCAAATGATATCATGATAAATGATAGTAAAGGTCTTAAAATAACTATACTAGTTCTACAAATCTTTCCTCTTCTTCAAAATCTTTTTCACTCTCTAATATTCTGTGTTCTTAATGTAAAGAAGAACCTAATATCTGCCTTTAAATTATATTCTCTTAACAATAATTTTATTGAATTCTTACATTCCTCATTTATTACATTCCTGATTTAGGACCATCAAGGCCACCATCAAAGCACTATTTAAAAAATTAACACAATTGCTTAGGAAATTTTTTTTAAGATCCTAAATCATATTATTCATTCTTGTAATTTACCTTTATCATCATCATCTAATCATCTCATTTCATATAATTCATGCAAATATAATAAAATGTATAAACTTTCATTTTCTACATCCTCTCTTATAAGTAATTCATCTTTTTTAAACTTAAATATTTTGATGTTTGGGGTCCTTCACCAATACAATCTTATGATGTATTTCAACTTATTTTATTAATCACATACCCACTTCAGATCTCAATATGATTTCACCATTTGAAAAATTACTTGGATCCATTCCTAACTATATGAAATTATATATTTTTGGGAATTTATGTTATCTATGATTAAAACTTTACACCTATAAAAAGTTGGAAGCCTCATCAATCATGTGTTTTTCTTGAATATTCTACTAATTAATTTATTTAAATATTTTGATTCATCAACCAAAAATAATTTTTATTTTTGGTCATGTTAATTTTGTGGAATCTATTTGTTGATTGGGCCCCCTAAATTCATAAACTACCTCATATTATCATTCTCGTTCAAGTTGAAACATTTACTCTACCCATCAATCCAAACACTTTATCTAGTCAGACCCTACTAGATCCTTTCTTAATGTATGATGAACAACAAGTTACTCTATTCATTCAACTACCTCGTGAGAGTATTATGTTTCTAGATGTTTGGTTTCAACATCTCCTATTTTAAATTCTTCTTATCCAACATGTTCTAGAGATGTTATTAACCCTACACCAACTCATCTTATGGTTGTTAGATCTAAAACATAAAACTTTAAACCACATAAATATTTTTTTTTATTTTAATCAAATAATCTTAAAATTTTATCTTCGAGCCTTATACTATCAACCAAGCCTTAAAAATTTTCAAATGGCGAGCAATAATGACTAAAGAAAATAATACTTTATTATGGAATGGTACATGAGACTTAGTCTCATTCCAACCAAAACAAAACCTTGTAGAGTGCAAATGGGTTTTGTACCAAACGAAATCCCGATGGGTCTATTAATAAGTATAAAACAAAACTTGTTACAAATAGATTTTATCAACGTCTAGGTTATAGTACCTTGATATCAAGCTAATAATAATTCATATTATTTTATATCTTATCTTGTCTAACAATTAGGGACTTTGACGGTTGGATGTAAATAATATTTTTTTATCATATTTCTGAGGATATATTTATGAGACAAACTCTAGGCTTTATTGATCAAAATATTTTTTAACATATATGTAAATTACATAAGGCTTTTTATGGTCTCAATCAAGCCCTTTGTGCTTGTACCATGAACTTCGAACACATCTTGTCTCAATTGGATTTTATAATTCTTAATCTAATACTTAGTTATTCATTTATTCTCATGAGGGTAAAATCATATTTCTACTGGTTTATATGGATGACTTAATTATTACTGGTAATAAATGAGTAATAATTAATTAGTTTATTCAATAGCTTGGGAATAAGTTTTTTTTATCAAGAATCTTGGGTCCCTTAGACTATTTTTTCGATGTTCAAGTCATTCACAAGGCAAATGGTCTATTTCTTTCTCAATAGAAGTATATTCATAATTTTTTTATCGCACCAAAATACTTGAAGCTAACACTGTTATTATGTCAATCTCTATAAGTATTCTGTTGAATCTCAGATTTTGATGATGAGATTAATTGATTATGATTTGTGGTCTAACTGTGTTTTGAGTTACGCAGGTCTACTATCGATTAGGATTAGACAGTTGATGCTGGAGGAATTGACGTTGCACCGGAGGTGATCACGTCTGGATATTGGATGTCGAGCCGAAGGTTCGATTGACAATCACCAAGGCTTCACGCGGCATCGGGCTAAGATGCATGTTGCGCTAAGGATATCGGGTTGTGGAGGTCATCCGTATTGGGCAACGGATCGCAAGAGAGAATGATATGCCGGCGATCGCACGGTCTACGTGTCGCAACAATTCGCAATAACCGCTAATCGGTAGAGTGTTTGTTTGTTTGTGTGTAGGATTAACTATGATAAAGATAAAGACGTCGAAACAGAGTGCAAGTGGGATGGGTCGTTGGGAGTTCGAGAGTTCGATGGAAGTCCCACAACAAGAACGAGTATGGAACTTGCCGGGGGTTTTCGGAGAGTTCGCGGAAGGTTCGGAAGTTCGCGGAGCTTGCCAAGAAAGATCGGAGCTTGCCAATGAAGCTCGTTGGAACTCGCCAAGATCATCGTGAAGTCTGGGAGCTTGCCGGGAGTCCGCTGAATGATTTCTGAAGGTTCGTCAGGAGACCGTAGGAAGTTCGCCGGAAGTACACCAGAAGAAGTCTTGATTTGGTGGACTTTGTAATAGCTTAGGAAATGTCTTTAATTTCATAGTTAGCATATTAATTTAGGTTAAGATTAGATATTAATCTTTAACTCATATGATATTTCAGCCTTTCTTGATGTGTCAGCACCACCCAAGAAGATGTTGCAATGGCACCGCCAAGAGCCAAAAAGCCAGTTTTAGCCGAGCTAGGGCGTAGCACCGCTTAGTCAGCGAGAGTATCCACCAGTTTGTCGATCACCGACAGGTGCAAGCTGTAGCACCGCCCGACACCGAAAAACTCAAAATAAATTCAAATTTGGAGCTCAAATTTGAATCTATTTTGAGCCTATAATCAAAAGGGTAACCCTTGAGAGTTAGAATTTTGAAAAAAAAAAGTCTTTGAAAAGTTTTGGCAAAGTCTTGTCTCTTCTTTTGCTTAAGTGTTCACCTCTTTCTTCTCCTTGTGAAATCTGTTAGGGATCGAGCGGCACTAAGAGGGGGGGGGTGAATTAGTGCAGCGGATAAAACGATAGATTTTTCAGCGATTTAAATCAAGCTTCGGAAACTTCGTATGATGAAAGCAACGTTTCATTTAAACCGATTTGGTTACGTTCTAACTTTAAAGCATATCATGAAGATGAAAGGAAGTGACCAAGTAAAGTAAAGGTCTTGCAGCAAAGTAAAGAGATAAAACAGAAATTTAAACACTCACACAATCAAGACGTAGCGATGTATAGTGGTTCGGTCAAAGTGACCTACATCCACTTCCAAGCCTTCTCCGATGAGGCTCCTTTTCCACTAGCAAATCCTTTTTTTCAAGGACCAAATACCCTCTTACAACCTTTTACAAGTGGTTCACTCTCTTACAAGATTACAGAAGAAGAAGGAAATGAGGTGAACACTTAAGCAAATGAAAAATAAGACTTTCCCAAGACTTATTTTCAAAATCTAACTCTCAAATGGTCCTTAATTTAGCTGAGAAAGAGGAGGTATTTATAGATCCAAAATGATTTCAAATTTGGGCTCCAAATTTGAAATCAAATTGAGTTTCCTTAATGCAAGCGATGCTACCGCTTGTCGAGGCTCCTCTCACCGCTGCATAGTGTCGATTCACAGAGAGGTTAGCGATGCATCAAGGGCACTACCGCCACTATTACTATAGCAAAGGTGCTACTAGGCCATTTTCAAAAATTTGGCGAAACCGGTCCAAACAATTGCTTTGGTTTATAGGATTAACACCTAATCCTGAACCAAATTATGTGCTAACTACAAATTTTAAGGACATTTTTAAGCTATTTCAAAGTCCATAAGACGACTTCTTTCGTGAGCTTTAATTTATCTTCCTTTATTCTACTCAAGCTCCCTATCTTGGTGAGTTCCATCGAGCTTCTTTGGCAAGCTCCGATCTTTCTTGGCAAGCTCCGTGAACTTCCGATGAACCTTCCGTGAACTTCCGAAAACCCTTCTAAAATCCTACTCGCTCTTGGTCGGTTTCGGCAACTACTCTCAATGAATCTTCGGACTTCCATCGAACTCTCGACCTCCCAATGATCCATCCCACTTGTCTTCTGGCACTTTGTTTCGCTTTACGTCTTTATCGTAATCGTAGTTAATCCTGCACACAAACAAACAAACACTTTACTTCGATCTATATAGTTATTACAACACGAATTGACATTCAATTGCCCGGCACGCCATTGGTCGGCGCTTCGTCCATTCCTTCGGCACATCGCCCTCTCTTGCGGCTTGTTGCCCAATCGACGGTTGACCTCCGCAACCCCGATATCTATAGCGCAACTCCGCACTTCTTGGCCCGATGTATCCAAGCCTTCCTACCGATAGTCGATTTTAACCTCAGCGGCTTGACATCCAATATCCTGACATGATCACCTCCGGCGCAACATCAATTCCTCCAACGTCAACTATCTAATCCTGATCGATAGTAGACCTGCGTAACTCAAAACAGTTAGACCATTTCACACTCATTAGTTTCATCATCAAAATCTAGATTCAACAATCTCCCCTTTTGATGATGACAACTAATTGATGACTAACGAGTTAACCATAACTCCCTGAGTTTAACAAAACTCCCTATCAATATGTCATTGATAGAACCCTTGGATTATCCCAAATCCAAGTAACATGTATCATTCATGTAGTGAGAAAATCATCAAACCATCATGCAAATATAAAATATTCAATCAATGCATGAAGTCATCAATCTACTTCTCCCCTATGTCATCAATCATAGTTTAAAAGATATGCAAATTTTTACAACACACTAGCTATTTATCACATCATATAACATTTTGCAATACAACATCAAATAATATCATTCAATCATAGCAAGTTTCAAGGATGGGAAATGATGGTAATTTTCACTTGCTTCTTGAGATGTGCAAGTTTACACCTTGTTTCTCACGATAGTAATATTTGCATCCATTAATATAACAATTTTTAGCTTCTCATGAAATTACAAAATAGGAATCAAGATGGCAAATTTTTGTAATGTTCGAGCTAAAAACTTTCTCCCCCTTTATTAGCATAAAAAAGAAAGGGAGGATCAAATACTTCAAATAATCTTGCATGAGATTCAACAATAATTTGTAACAAAAATGTAAGCAATTTTAAAAAAGTAAAATTGAGCAAGATTTTTGCCTCTCTTGAGATAACAACTTTTTGCTTCTCAATGTTCAAGCTAGTAAGATTTTCTCTTTTGATGCACAAGCTAGCAATTTTCTTCCTCTTGAATGAGCTAGCAAATTAATCATGCAAGCTAGCAATAAATCTTCTCCTCCTTTGATTTTGTCAAAAAGAAGGGAAGAATACAATTCTTTTCCCTTTACATGAATGCTTCCATCATGACAAAATAACAAATTTCCATCATGAATTTTTAACATATCAAGTCATGAATTCAAAGGAGTCATAAACAAATCATGGTATGAGGGAAATTTATGACAAGCAAGCAAGCAATAATGATAAGCTAGCATACTTTGCAATACGCAAACTAGCTCCCTTTCAATTTTTCTTTTTATTTAAGTTTCCCTTTTGCAAGTCATCAACTTTTTGTTTGCAATGAGCTAGTAATTTTTGTAAAATTTATAACATTTTAAACATGCAAGCTCATGAGTTAAAAAATAATGCAACTTTACAATTTCTTTCTTCTCATTTTGAGAAGTGCAAGTTTTGCCTTTTGCAAGTTCTAGCTAGCTATGTTTGTCATTTTCACTTGTGATACATAAGCTAGCTCCCATATGTCACTATCGAATAGAATGGATGAATAATATTTCAATGAAATAATTTAGCACCAATTAATATTTCAATTTTTTTTATGATGCATACAAAACATAGATGCAAAGAATTCATGAAAGATATCAATATGAAATATCAATAAGGATCAACACCGAAAGACATCATTCATGATTCATCATAAAGGAAATTTTATTTATGTCAAATGTTCAATTTATCACACAAGGCAAAGAAATCATGTCACTTTTAGGGTCATGAAATATATGACATCAAGGCTCATGATTCATTTAAAAAGATATAGCACAAAGAGTAACTTGATTCATGCATAAGAATTCCAAGTATCAAGTATTAAGATATCAAGACTTGGATTGTGATAAAGCTCACTCAAGTTCGAATCATCAAAATCATTAACATAGTTTATGAGATTCACAAAAAAAAACATAAACTTGAATTGTTCTCCTCTTTGGTAAATGATAAAAAGAAGCAATCATTTTCGAGATTCAAAATGCTAGCAATTTGCATTAATCATGACAAGTAATACATCAAAAGTCTACATCATTATTTCAATCAACAAGTCATGAAGCATACAAAGTAGTATTGAAACATGAGAGAAAAGTTCAAATTATCAAATCATAATCAATTCATCGAAATCACTTCTATAATTTATGAGATTCTTAAGATATCATGAAATCATTAATCTTGAGAAGATAGTAAATATAATTTCTTTATGTTTCATCATATAATTATGTCTTTTGCCTTTATATGCCAAATCAAAATATTCAAAACCGGAAGACAAACTTCATTATAAACTTTGTCAAAACAACACATTGTTTTAAGACATGAGATTTAATTTATCATGATAATGTGTTTCATTTTGTTTCAAACAAGTGTGCTCATGTTTCAAAAGATGAGTATCAAATTTAAGACCAAAATATGAGTTTGTCATCGAGATATGATATCACGAAGTCATTAAGCATGATAACAAACTTTTAGTATTTTCATTTTAATGATGATTTCATAATGTATGTTCAAATATTTATATGGAACTCATCATTGTAGAAATTTAAAACATAAGTTTGTCATTAAATCCATCAAGATCATATGCATCAAACATCATGATAGTACATTTTCTCATCTTTATGAGTTTCAATTTAAGTGATTTGATCTTTCATAAGAATATTCAAATTTTTCATATGAAAATGTCATGCATCATATTCAAAAACGAAAATATCATCAAAATCATTTTAATTCTTTCTTACATTAGTTATAACAAGATGATCGATGCTCAAATTTTTTGGTAAAATCATGCATCATTTTATAAATCTGAAAAATAATTTTCGTCATGAAAATCATCAAGTCCAAATGTAATACAAGGCAACATTAAAATCACATTTCTTTCATTTGGAAAATTTATAGGTTAGGTCTTTATAATTGATTTCATGAAGACATGTATCATCTAAAAATTTCATCATAAAAAGGGTCAAGACCCATTAATCCAAGATAGAAGTTTTTTAAATTAACATCACTTCAACAACTCATGCAAGATATAAAATCATCAAGCATCATGTTTAGAGACAATGTAAACTATCAAGATACTCATGCATGGATTGATTCTATTAGGTAATATCACAAATTATGCAAGTATCATTCATATTTTTACTTTTCAAAAATACAATAAAGAAAAGCATAGTATAATTTTTTAAAATATTTTTTTTTAATTTCTATAAACACAAGAAAAGCATAAAAAATTTCCTACTAACTAAGTTAAGCATTCATAGAAAGCATCATGTAATTTCAAAATAAGGTAGAAGCAACTTGGGTGAGTTTCTTACCTCATTGTCGAAAACCGTCAAAGCCCATTTCGCCTCTTCTTTACTTGATTCTTCTTTGCAAGTCTTCTTCTTCTTCTTTGGCCTCTTTCACTGTTCAAATTCATTTGTGCTTTTTAATTTTTATTTAATGAACTTGTTAACATTCATTGTTATGTGTTTAATGTCCTCATTGTCCTCATCACTTGAGTCATCACTCAAGTGGCATTCATTTGTCTGATGTTCCAAATCCTTCTTATTCTTTAGAAGGTGATTCATATGTTCATCATGTTCCAAATGTTCGAAGAAACTCATTTCATATGTCATTAGCAAACCGATTAGTTCTTCCAATGAAAAATCATTTAAATTTTTAGTCTCTTGTATTGCCGTAATTTTTGGATCCCAACTCTTTGGGAGGGATCTTAAAATCTTGTTAATGAGTTCAATGTTCGAAAAGCATTTACCAAGACTTTTCAAGCTATTGACGATATTCGTGAAGCGGGTGTACATATCGCCGATAGTTTCGCTTGGTGTCATTCGAAAGAGCTCAAAATCATGCAATAAGAGGTTTACTTTCGAGTCTTTAACTCTACTAGTTCCCTCATGCGTGATTTCAAGTGTTTGCCAAATATCGAAAGCCGTTTCGCACATTGAAATCCGATTGAACTCGTTCTTATCTAAAACACAAAATAAGGCATTCATAGCCTTTACGTTTAAAGAAAACAACCTTTTCTCTAAATCCGACCATTCGTTCGTTGGTTTAGAGGAAGGTTGAAAGCCATTTTCGATGATGTTCCACAAATCCAAATCCATTGAAAGTATGAAAACTCTCATTCGAGTTTTCCAATGTGTGTAGTCCGAACCGTTAAAGAACGGTGGACAAAAAATCGAAAAGCCCTCTTGAAAACTATTTAGAGACATTTCTCACGGGTGTAAATCTGAAGGAGAAAGAACGTGGCTCTGATACCAATTGTTAGGGATCGAGCGGCACTAAGAAGGGGGGGGTTGAATTAGTGCAGCGGATAAAACGATAGATTTTTCAACGATTTAAATCAAGCTTCGGAAACTTCATACGATGAAAGCAACGTTTCGTTTGAAACCGATTTGGTTGCGTTCTAACTTTAAAGCATGCGTACGAAGATGAAAAGGAAGTGGACCAAGTAAAGTAAAGGTTTGCAGCAAAGTAAAGAGATAAAACAAAAATTTAAACACTCACACAATCAAGACGCAGCGATATATAGTGGTTCGGTCAAAGTGACCTACATCCACTTCCGAAGCCTTCTCCGATGAGGCTCCCTTCTTCCACTAGCAAATCCTTTTGAAGGAGAAGGACCAAATACCCCTTTTACAACCCTTTACAAGTGGTTCACTTTCTTATAAGATTACACAAGAAGAAGGAAATGAGGTGAACACTTAAGCAAATGAAAAATAAGACTTTCCCAAGACTTATTTTCAAAATCTAACTCTCAAATGGTCCTTAATTCAGCTGAGAAAGATGGGGTATTTATAGATCCAAAATGATTTCAAATTTGGGCTCCAAATTTGAAATCAAATTGAGTTTCCTGCCAAAGTGCTGCATACACTTTGTCAGAGGCGATACTACTCTGTCGAGGCGGTGCTACCGCCTGCTCCAGGCTGTGCTACGGCCTCAGCCAGGCGGTACTACTGCCACTGTTACTGTAGCTGGGCGGTGCTACCGCCCTAGGGTGGGCGGTACTACTGCCCAGGCCATTTTCAGCACAGTGGTTTCGGTCGAAAACTCGATCGAAACCGGTCTAAACGAAGTCCGAATTGGCTCAAATTTGATTTATAGGATTAACACCTAATCCTAAACCAAATTATGGGCTAACTACAAATTTTAAAGACATTTTTAAGCTATTTCAAAGTCTATAAGACAAGACTTCTTTCGGTGAGCTTTCGGTGAACTTCCGACGGTCTTCCGACGAACCCTCGGAAACCATTCTACAGACTCTCGGCAAGCTCCCGGACTTCATGATGATCTTGGCGAGTTCCATCGAGCTTCTTTGGCAAGCTCCGATCTTTCTTGGCAAGCTCCGGGAACTTCCGACGAACCTTCCGGCGAACTTCCGAAAATCCTTCGGCAAGCTCCCTACTCGTTCTTGGTCGGTTCCAGCAACTACTCCCAATGAATCTTCGGACTTCCATCGAACTCTCGACCTCCCAATGATCCATCCTACTTGTCTTCTGGTACTTTGTTTCACTTTACGTCTTCATCGTCATCGTAGTTAATCCTGCACACAAACAAACAAATACTCTACTTAAATCTAGATAGTTATTACAACACAGATTGACATTCAGTTGCCCGGCACATCATTGGTCGGCGCTTCATCCATTCCTTCGGCACATCGCCCTCTCTTGCGGCTTGTTGCCCAATCGGTGGTTGACCTCCGCAACCCCGATATCCATGGTGCAACTTCGCACTTCTTGGCCCGATGCCCGACGTCCGAAGCCTCCTGCCGATAGTCAACCGAACCTCCGGCTCGACATCCAATATCCTGACGTGATCACCTCCGGCGCAACGTCAATTCCTCCAACGTCAACTATCTAATCCTGATCGATAGTAGACCTACATAACTCAAAACGCAGTTAGACCACAAATCACACTCAATTAGTTTCATCATCAAAATCCGAGATTCAACAAAATCTTATAAGAGTGTGAACCTCTTGTAAAGGGTTGTAAGAGGGGTATTTGGTCCTTCCCCTTCAAAAGGATTTGCTAGTGGAAGTTAGGAGCCTGATCGGAGAAGGCTTCGGAAGTGGATGTAGGTCAAATGACCGAACCACTATAAATCGATTTGCATTTACTTTCTCACAACTTACTTTGCTGCAAACCATTTTCATATGCTGCCTTATTTATTCAACTTCATCTTCATCTTCTTACATATGCTTTAAAGTTAAAACGCAATCTTTTCGGGTTCAAACGAAACGTTGCATTCATTCGTACGAGGTTTCCGAACTTGTTTCAAATCATTGAAAATTTATTATTCCTTACCGCTGCACTAATTCACCCCTCGCCCCCTCTTAGTGTTGCTCGATCCCTAACATATTCCTCTTGCCTTATATAATAGTACTAATTGCAGTAGCATTACTAAGTATCATCAAGTTATCGATAATTTACAATATTTGACATTCATTCATCTAGACATTACATATGCAGGAAATAAATTATCTCAATTTATACACAAGCTTATTTCCAATCATTGGATACTCATTAAATATTGTTTTTATTATTAAAGGACACTATTAATTATGACTTATTTATTCGAAAATACTCTTATTTTTTGCTTCATATATTTTTAGATGTCGATTAGGCAGATAATAAGAATGATAGAATATCTACCATTGCTTATGTCGTATTCCATAGTCATAATCCAATCTTTTGGAGTTCTAAAAAAAATATTTTATTGTCAGATTTTTTACGATTGCTAAATATCGAATGGTTGTCTCTATAACTATTGAGTTTTGTTGAATTCAATCATTGTTATATGTTCTAATTGTTATATTCTCTGATCCTCCATCTATATATTGTGACAATATCATGGCAACATATCTGTATGCTAATCACGTATTTTATTCTCGAATAAACCACATAGTAATTGATCTTCACATTATTCATGACAAAGTTCAAAATAGTGAGTTACGTATCCCTTATGTTTCATCCTCTAATCAATGCTCTTACCAAATTTTTGTCTCATTAGTAATTTCTTTTACTTTGATCTAAGACGAGTGCCTTCGATGGAAGCTCTATCTTGAGGAGACATATTAGAAAGGATATTATTTTAAAAAATAAACCATAATAAGATTATCAAGATCCTTATAATATCTTGATGATGTGTTATAATAATTTTAAATCATAAAAATTCTGATAATATATGATCATGATTTTATCAATAATGAGGATCATGTTCTTAACATCTCTTACATTATGAAATGATTTAGATGAATACATTATATTTATTATTAATTAAAAAAATATATAATTAGTATATTTTAGTTGATAGGGTTTTGTGGATGGATGGATATTTTGACTGCTGTCTTGGATTTCTGATGACTCCTGTGGAAGCTTCTTTTCTTCTGGTCATAGTTCTGACATTTTGACCAAATTATGTCTACAATTTTTTGTGCATCTAAAATATAAATCAGATTTTGTTTCAGCCTCTTATCTTGTAGCGGGGGTCAACTTACTACTCCTGCTGAAGTCAACTACAGTGGAGAGTTTGGATTGGTTTTTCAGATAAGAGAAGGTGTTTCTGGTAGGTCTAAAGTCAAACACCTATTAGTTAGTGGGTCTTTCTTGACAGCATCAACTGTCTCACTATGACAAGTCTTGTAGTTGACGATTCCATAAAATGAGAAGCTCCCGGGAAAGGAACAGAAGATCTTCTAGTAGACTAGATTATCTGTAAATTTTTCCTTTGACATGGTAAGAGGGAACAAATCTTGAACAGTCTCATTGCTGAAATATACTATTCAGAAAAATAAATTATGATAAAATTATCATAATTCTTTTATTATTATTATATTATCATAATTTTAAATTATAAAATCTATGATAACATATTATCATAATTCTATCAATAAATATCATGATCTTGTTAGGATCTAGAGCGGCACTAAGAGGAGAGGGGGTGAATTAGTATAGCGATTAAGAACGATAAATTTCAACGATTTAAAAGGATTTCAAAAACTTCATACGTTGAAAGTCTCGTTTCGACTAAAATCGATTTCGATTGAAGCGTATTGAAAACGTAATTAACTCAAGAGCATTTAGAGATAAAGAAAGACAGTGATAAGGAAGTAGGGTAGTCACATAAAATGATTTATAGAAAGATAAAAGCTATAAGTAAATACAAACTAAATTTTTATAGTGGTTCGGTCATACGACCTACGTCCACTCCTGATTCTTCTTCTCTTGAAGTCATCGATTTTTCACTAATTGTCTTCTTTCCAATGGGCGAAGACAAACTCTCTTACAGCACCTCTTGTTTTGACGAGCTCAGGAGATAACCTTTACAAGTACTTCACTCCTCTTTTTTGGTGGTATACAAATGAGAACTAGATGAGGGATGTTTACAAGGATTTTTACAGCATTTTGTTCCTTTTAAAATCTATGTGCTTATGTCTTCATCCCAGAATGGGAGAGATATTTATAGGCTCTAATCTGATTCAAACCTAGAGCCAAAAACATTTCCATCTCGAGTTTACTGGGTACTAGTAGTACCATCACCTATCACTCATGGTACCATCTAAGTTTAATCTTGACACTAGGTGGTATCATCGTCCAGTCTAGCGGTACTATCGCTTGACACACTATCACGATTAGTGTACTGGATGGTACCACCGCCTAGTACTTCCTAGGGAGCTGGACCTGGGGTGATGCCACCGCCTTAGTCTGACGGTGCCATCACCAAACAGGATCCAGCACTTCTGGTTGGGCCTTTAAACTCGACACAAACCAGTCCATTTCCGGGCTTAGTTAGCCCCTAGTAGGGTTATAGAATTAACACTTAATCCTAACTCTAATTATATGCTAACCATAAAATTAAATATATTTCCTATGCTCATACAAATCTGACACATCAAGTCTTCCTCCGACGAGCTTCTGACGGTCTTCCAACGAACCCTCAGACACCATTTTGCAGACACCTAGCAAGCTCCTAGACTTCACGATGATCTTAGTGAGTTTCGATGAGTCTTCTTTAGCAAGCTCTGATCTTTCTCAGTGAGCTCCGTAAACTTCCGAAAACCCTTCGACAAGCACCCTACTCATTCTCGGTCAGTTCCGGCAGCACTCCAACGAATCTTCAAACTTCTGTTGAACTCTCGAACTCCCAACGATTCGATCGTATTTGACTCCAGCACTTCGTTTCATTTTATGTCTTCATTGTTATTATAGTTAATCCTGCACACTAAGTGATAGAACACTTGGATTAAGCCAAATCCAAGTTACATGTATCATGTCATTTAAAAATAATATGCAAATATATAAAAATATACAAGACATATATTGCATGAAATCATCAATCTACTTCTCTCCCTTTGTCATCAACAAAAAGGAGAAGTTGCATAATAGCTAGTTTTAAGATATGCAAATTTTATAACACATAAGTTATTAATTTAGATATTCAACATACATCACTTTAAAACATTCAATCATAACAAGTTTTTAAGGATGTGCAATGATGGCAATTTTTCACTTGCTTCTTAAGATGTGCAAGTTTGCACTTTGTTTCTCATGATAAGCAAGGTAGCACTTATTTCTTCTCTTTTGAGAAGTGCAAGCTAGCTAATTAGTAATTTTTATGATACACTTACAAGTAGTTTTTGCTACCTCTAGAAGTATGCAATCACTATAAAAATGCAAATCATATTTTCATTACAACATACAAGCATAAAAGCATAGCAAGTGTAAAGTTGTAAATTTTTTAAGTTTGCATTTTTGCTTCTATTGAGATAGCACTTCTTTGCTTCTCTTTAGATTGCAAGATTCCAATTCTTTGCATGTTCTAGCTAACTACCTTGTAAAATTTTTGTAACTTTAAACATGCAAGCAACAAGTTACTTTTCTTTGTAATACATAAGCTAGCAATTTTTTGTGATACTTAAGTTTTGTCATTATCAAGTTCTCCCCCTTTGTGATTGTCAAAAAGAAAGGAGGAAGGAATATAATGATATAAAAATTTTCTTTACATCCTTTTTTTATATCATTTATCAACTTGCAAATATTTTCATCAATCTTCAAATCATGACAACTAATATAAATAATCAAGATATCAATATCAATAATTATGAGAAATCAATTCATGATTGATTTCAATATGTCTCATCTTTTGTAAATAGCAAAAGATCTTAGGAAAACAAAGAAGAGATCACTATATATATGCATTATATTTCTAAAATCATCATGAATCACAATAAATTTGAATTGTGATTCTAAAAAATTCATAATTAATTTAAAAATTTCTCCTTTTAAGAAGAAGACATATAGGAGAAAAACTCTTGATCCAAGCACAAGATATCTTGTAAAAAAAAAAATTTAAGCGTCAAATATCAAGATATCAAGATCAAGTCATGATTGCAAATGCTAACATATTTTCTTTCCCTTTTTGTTTTTGTCAAAAGGAAGGGAGGACTCAATGGCTAAAAATTTCAATCATTATACAAGTCATATAAAGAATTCATATCATGAAATCAAGAAAATTCAAGATAGACATGATTCATTTTATAAATCTTTTTAATAAAGCAAAAGAATTATAAAACCAAGGATTATGATAAAAATATATCAATATCATAGATCAAGTCATGATTCGTGATTCATCATAAAGCAAATTAATTTTCAATCATCACATAAGGCATACAAGTCAAAAAAATCCTGTCATTTCTATATCATGAAAGATGTGATATCAAGGCTCATGATTCATTTGAAAATAGATAGCACAAAGAGCAACTTGATTCATGCATAGGAATTCTCATCAAGATCACATTTCATAAAAAAATTCCAAGTATCAAATATCAAGTAATAATCACATTTCTTGAAATTTCACAAGTCAAGACGTCAAAAGAAAGTTTATGATTCGGTTGAAACAAAATCTCATTCAAGTCAATTTGTCAACTCAAAACTCATAATCAAATTATCATTTTCGAGATTCATAACATGAATAAAGTTATTATCACATCATCAACTTTTTAGAGATTCAAAATAACAAATAGATTTTTGATAAAAACTCATTATCAACTCATCAATTTCATGATGGATTCTTTAACACATCATCAATCTCATTCATAATTCAAGTGATTCACAAAATATCATAAATGAATTTATCACTTGTCTTTCTTGAAAAAATTGAAAAACTTTTAGAGATAGTAAAATTTCAAGAATCATGCATTTCCCTTTTTATGATTAATTTCATATAAGGATGCCTTTGTTTTTTAATATCATATAGATCTAAGCATGAAAGTTCAAGACGTAAAGACAAAATTCATCATCAAAACTTTTAAAGTCGAAAAATATAATACGTCATATAAAGAATTCATCATAAAAATGATTAAGACCAAAAACATATTAGTTCAAAACGTAAGATTCACTCATCATGCATAATGTGTTTCATTTTAAGTTATTTATTTCATATAAGTGAGCTCATGTTTTAAAGTTGAGTATCATATTTAAAACCAACACATGAGTTTTGTCACTAAGATATAACACAAAGCATCTTTAAATGAAAGATAATGATAGTACATTTTCCGTTTTTATGTGTTTTATTTCATGGGAATTGTCTTTCGTATAAAAGATGTGCATCATGTTTAAAAACCAAAAATTGATACAAAATCATAAGATACACAACTTTTTCATTTATATCATTATCAACCATGATTTCTTAAAACATCTTCAAAATCATTTTAATTCTAATATTTTTTCTTTCATTGTTGTTAGTTATAGCAAGATGTTTACCATCTTACATGATTCTAGCTTAGTGTGTGAACTCAATAGTCATGCATCATTTTTAACATCGAAAGTATTATTATATAATTCTGAAAAAAAATGATCAAAATCTTTCATTCGGGAATTTTATTAAGAGCAACGTACATAGATTACATGTGAGCATGCTCATTTCTTTTGTATAAAACAGAAAGGGTGATTTCATCATCAATACCATCAAGACCAAACACATCAAACATAAAACATCATGATAGCACATTTTTCCATTTTTATGTGTTTTATTTCATGTGATTGATCACATATGATTATGTTCAAATTTTCATATAAAAAGCCATACATTATGTTGAAAACGAAATCATCAATATGCTTGCTTTTATCTTTTAATCATATCTGGTGTTCAAGCAATATCATGAAATATACGATCATCATGATAATTAATTTTTTTTAATAAAAAATAATACATTTTATTTTAAATCGAAAGCATCATTGTATAAATCCGATTCACAAATTTTGTCAAAAACCATCAAGGCACATTCCAAAACATAGGATATCATTACTTCAAATCCTCATAGAGAGTATCATAAGTATGAAAATCGAAGTACACAATCATGGATTAATCCTATTAAATATAATCATGCTAATTAACTTTTGTGTCAAAATCATACATCAAAATCTGATACAAAAATCATAAACATTCATGAAATTATATAAATCATCCAATCATCCAATCATAATTTTTACTTTTCAAAAATACTAGAAAGAAAAGCAAGATATAATTTTTCAAAATAATTTTTTATTTCATACTATCTAAATTAAGCACTCATGAAAAACATCATGTAATTTCAAAATAAGATAAAAATATTTCGGGTGAGTTACTTACCTCATTGTTGAAACCCGTTAAAGCCCAATTTGCCATTTTATCACTTACTTCTTCTTGGTGTTTCTTCTTCTTCTTTGGCCTCTTCTTTCGTTCAAGTTCATTTTTAGTTTTAAATTTTTATTTAATGAATTTATTAAAAGTTAAAAGTCCTCAACATTGTCCTCATCACTTGAGTCATCACTCAAGTGGTATTTATAGTCCGAAGTTTCAAACCCTTCTTGTTTTTTAAAAGGTGGTTCATATGTTCATCATGTTCTAAGAGGTTCATTTTATATGTCATTAGTGAGCAAATTAATTCTTCCAATGAAAATTTATTTAGATCTTTAGTTTCTTGTATCATTGTTACTTTATAATTCTACCTTTTTAGAAGGGATCTTAAGATCTTGTTAGTGAGTCTAAAATTTGAAAGATATTTACTAAGGGCTTTTAGACTATTGACAATATCCGTGAAACGGGTGTACATATCATCAATAGTCTCACTTGGTTTCATTCGAAAAAACTCAAAATTATGTAATAAGAAGTTTACTTTCGAGTCTTTGACTCTACTAGTTCCTTCATGCGTGATTTCAAATGTACGCCAAATATCGAAAGTTGTTTTACAAATAAAAATATAATTAAATTTGATTTTGTCCAAAGCACAAAATAAGGCATTTATAGCTTTTGCATTTAATGAAAAATAATTTTTTTTCTAAATCTGACCATTCGTTCATCGGTTCAGAAGAAAGTTGAAAGTCAATTTTAATAATATTTCACATATTTAAATCCAAAAAATAAAAAAAAACTCTCATTCGAGTTTTTCAATAAGTGTAGTCTGATCTATTAAACAATAGAGGACGAACGATCGAAAAACCCTCTTGAAAGTCATGAAGAGTCATTTCTTATGGGTGTGAATCCGAAAGAGAAACAACGTGGCTCTGATATCAATTGTTGGGATCTAGAACAGCACTAAGAGAGGGGGTGAATTAGTGTAATAGTTAAGAACGATAAATATCGGTGATTTAAAAGGATTTCAAAAATTTCGTACGTTGAAAACCTCGTTTCAACTAAAATCAATTTTGATTGAAACATATCGAAAACATAATTAACTTGAGAGTATTTAGAGATGAAGAAAGACAGCGATAAGGAAGTAGGGCAGCTAAATAATTATTATTGATAATAAATGAGCAATAATTAATTAGTTTATTAAGCAACTTGGTAATAAGTTTTTTTAATCAAAAATATTGGGTCTCTTAATTATTTTCTCCATATTCAAGTCATCCACATAGCAAATGGTCTATTTCTTTCTTAATAGAAGTATAATCATTTTTTTACCTTATATAATAGTACTAATAATAGTACCAAACTGAGTGACACTATTAAGTATTATCAAGTTATTGATAATTTATAATATTTAGCATTTACTCATCTAGACATTACATATGTAGGAAATAAATCTCAATTTATGCATAAGCTTACTTCCAATCATTGGATAGTTCTTAAACATGCTTTTTAGTATTTAAAGGGCACTATTAATTATAGCTTATTTATCCGAAAATACTCTCCTTTGTTGCTTCATGTATTTTTAGATGTCGACTGCGTAGATAATAAAAATGATAGAATATCTACTAGTGCTTATGTCATATTCTATGATCATAATCCAATCTTTTAGAGTTTTAAAAAATAATATTTTATTACAAAATCTTTTACGAAGGCTAAATATCAAGCAGTTACCTCTATAATTGTTGAGTTTTGTTGGATTCAACCATTGTTATATGTTCTAATTGTTATGTTCTCATCCTCCATCTATATATTGTGATTGTATCATGGCAACATATCTATGTGCTAATGATGTATTTCATTCTCGAATATGCTAATGATGTATTTCATTCTCGAATACAACACATAGTAATTGATCTTCACATTATTGATGGCAAAGTTCAAAATAGTGAGTTATGTGTCTCTTATGTTTCATCCTCTAATCAACTTGTAGATGCTCTTATTAAGTTTTTATTTCATTAATAATTTCTTTTACTTCGATCAAAGATCGGTGTCTTCAATGGAAGCACTATCTTAAGGAGACAAATTAGAAAGGATATTATTGAGAAAAATAAACTATGATAAAATTATCATGATCTTTATAATATCTTGATAATATGTTGTAATAATTTTAAATCATAAAAATTATGATAATATATGATCTTGATTCTATCAATAACGAGGATCATGATCTCAACATCTCTTACGTTATGAAATGATTTAGATGAATATTTTATATTTATTACTAATTAAAAAATTATATAATTAATATATTTTACAATCTATATATAGACTCATATTGGTGGTTATTAAAAATTCAAGTAATCGCCTGTCCAAGTGGGGCCCACCAATGATAACACGTTGGAGAGCTAAGTTTGCCTGCTCGTGGCCGTCGTGGGAGAGACATCTTTAGAGTCAACGAACCCATGCGCAGGTCACGTGATGTTATCTTCCGTCTCGAGTCGACTCCGTGCCATGGAATATTTCTACTTGCCCAGTTCGTGCAAAAGCATTAAGCATAATGTTGTTCACAAACTTTTGATCGGGAATGAACAAATAATCTCAACGGCCAGTGGTGACTGATAAGCTAGCATCCATTTTGCTGAATGTTGTGTGTTCGATTCTCTAAAAGGTTGTCATTAGGTTTAAAACTTGTTGATGCCTCCATGTTCCACCCCAAAAAAAAAAAAAAAAAAGTCAAAAATCAACCAAATGTCGAGGCTTTGCTATCTCGAATGAATTAGACACTGTTTATAGGAAATCAGCTATTAATCGTATGTTGACAGATGATGTGGTTGATGTTATGGCGGCATATATTTGAAGTTTAGTTGATAGGGTTTTGTGGATGGATGGATATTTTGACTGCTGTCTTGGATTTCTGACGACTCCTGTGGAAGTTTCTTTTCTTCTGCGCTTAGTTCTGACATTTTGACCAAATTATGTCTACAATTTTTTGTGCATCTAAAATATAAATGAAATTTTATTTCAGCCTCTTATCTTGTAGTGGGGGTCAACTAACTACTCCTGCTGAAGTCAACTACAGTGGAGAGTTTGGATTGGTTTTTCAGATAAGAAAAGGTGCTTTCGGTAGGTCTAAAGTCAAACACTTATTCGTTAGTTGGTCTTTCTTGACAGCATCAACTGTCTCAGTATGACAAGTCTTGGAGTTGACGATTCCATAAAATGAGAAGCTCTCGAGAAAGGAACACAAGATCTTTTAGTAGACTAGACTACCTACAAATTTTTCTTTTGACATGGTAAGAAGGAACAAATCTTGAACAGTCTCATTACTGAAATATACTATTCAGAAAAATAAATTATGATAAAATTATCATAATTTTTTAATATTATATTTTCGTAATTCTATCAATAAAGATCACGATCTCAGTATGATCTTTTAAATCATTAAATAATTTAACAAATATTTTATATTATTATTAATTAAAAATATATAATTATTATATTTTATAATCTCTCTTTATGTATATAAATTTACATTTACTATCAATAAAATTTACTCATGGGCAACACACATGAGGGTAGGAGTGGAGCTTGCAAAAACGAAAGGTATACAATTTAAGGTACACATACATATTACATTTGCTTGACCACAAGAACGAGCATTCATCGCATGATTACACATGCTGCATTAGAGCCCATCAATACTTTGTTCATCATGCATCTCCTAAACCCTAAACAATATAAATAAAAAAATTGCTCTTTTGTTTCTCTCCATCGCTTTGGGAAAGCTACGGTAGATCGGGGTCAGGTATTTACATCAGGCCCACCGGCGTTGGAATCGCGCCACGCGTCCATTAGCGGCGTGAGTCGCCCGCCGTCCGCCTCGGTTGCCGCAGCAGTTCGACCAACGCCTCCGCCTGGTTTTATTTCGAATTTTTAATTTCATTTTAAGCAAACAAGAAAACAAAACAATCGATAAGGACAATGGCGGGAATGGGATCACCGCATACGGTGAGGTTACCTTCTCCTTGGACTTCCTGGAGGCGGACTGGGAGAGCGCGACGAGCGGGGGAATGGCGCCCTCGTGGACGACCATCTTACGGTAGACCGCGCTCTCCTTGCAGATCTGGAGGAGGGATCGGACGGCGATCTCCTTCTGCCGCGGCGTGCCCGCCTCCACCATCTCCACCAGCACCGGGATGCCGTCCTCCTCCACCGCCGCCGCCCGGCCCTCCGCCACCTCCACCACCGCGTTCAGCACGTAGGCTGCCTTGTCCACCATGCCGGAATCCGGGTCGGCCATCAGGTCCAGGAGCGACCGCACGATGCCGGCCTCGACGGCCCGGGCCTTGTTCTCGCGGGAGGCGAGGAGGGCGAAGAGCGCGGTGGCGGCGTCCTTCTTCGCCCGGGGACCGCCGGACTCGAGGAGGGCCACCAGGGGAGGGATGGCGCCGGAGCGGCCGATGGCGGTGCGGAGGTCGTCGAGCTGGGCGAGCCGGAAGAGGGCGCAGGCGGCGTTCTCGCGAGCGACGGGGGTGCCGGTGCTGAGGGCGCGGACGAGCGGCCGGATGGCGCCGGAGGCGGCGATCAGGGTCTTGTTCTCGTCGCAGAGGGAGAGGTTGAGCACGGCGGTGACGCCGTGCTCCTGGAGCTGGGGATCCGGGTGAGAGACCAGCGCGACGAGGGGGCCGACCGCGCCGGCGGCGGCGATGCGCAGCCGGGTCTCCGGGTTGTGCTTCGCTAGGAGGCGGAGCTCCAAGGCGGCTCGGCGCTGGGACTCGACGGTGGAGGAGGGAGACTCGAGGTCGGAGATGAGCCGGCGCACCACCTCGTGGGAGTAATCAACGGCGCAGGAGACAAGGAGCCGGTGGAGTCCCCCGTCACCGCCGCCGCCGAAGAAGGAAGACGACGTAGTGGGCGATCCGGAGGAGGGGAACTCGCCAGAGCGGTCGCTGTTGCAGTCGCTGAAGGCGCCAGAGGTGTCGCCGCCGTCGCTGTCGCTTCGTCCCATGTACCGATTGCTCGACGGGTTCTCCTTCTCCATTCGATCACGAACCAAAGCGAATCGACTCGATTCCTTCCCGGCCCAATTCGATTCGCTGGAGAACGAGAGAACGGAAACCCGGCGGGTTCGTTGATGGATTCTTTGCTTGCCAGACGGGGAAGTGGGGGCGGGTAGGGGGAGCGGCGATTAAAAGGAAGCGGAGACGATATGCGCACGTGCCTTGCGCGTGCGATGTGCGACGGTCGCCTCCATGCAGAGGAGGGCAACCGGAGTGGCGCTTGGCCGCACGTGGCAAAGGCTCGACGCGTCTGGAGTCGGGAAGAGGGACAACTGACCAACGGTTGAGCCCCGGACCTCTTCCTTTACCACAGCGTTCGTCATACGCTCTCTCCTCTCGCTGTGGACGAACCTTGCAACAAGTAATGTCTAATTGCGTTACTTTCTGGTCCTGCTATTGTCGGTGGGACATTGGAGTAGGTTAAAAATGGTCAACACTGGGCATCAGTGGTCAAAAAGGGCAAAAGATGAGAGGAGGGGAAAAGCAGCATCGTATGAGTTGACCATATACTGATTCAGACAGTTGACTCGAGCCTTTTAACCAGTCTTTCACCTACTTTTTTGTGACACAAAGATAATTCAAATAAACCTATAAATTTATAAAAGAGATCATTCAAATACAGTCATATTGGTTTCTTGTTCGCTGTCATCTACTGAAGGTTATTTTCCCTCAAGAACATAAAAGGAAAGAGATACAGCATCTGTTTCGGGTCACATATATAAGCCGACTAATCATCTTCTATGCCACCAGCAGATTAAACGTATCATAGTTTAGCCTGATTTCGAACATCAAAATATTTATTTATATAATTATCTAGTGCAAGAAAGAACACATGAGCGTTTGTAGTCCAACGGTTAGGATAATTGCCTTCCAAGCAATAGACCCGGGTTCGACTCCCGGCAAACGCAATTTTTTTATATTTCTATTATTTCCATTCAAAGCGATCTGAGACCTGGTTCATCGCAAGCCCAGCTGGGTTGCTTTATGATTTGCGCTCGATCCCACGTACTGTTGGTCCAGTCGCTCGATTATGTCGTCTTATACTACTGTGGCCACCTTCCTCTGGCCAGTAGGTGACACCCAATACGAGCAAATTAGGAACATCGACCGCAATTTCCACATATCTCTCTCTCTCTCTCTGAATGTGAGCATAGCATCGTCGTAGGTGTGGTAGGTTACCCGTACTTATTTATTTCCTAGTGGCTTGAGACTTGGGAATGTGCTTCATGGCCCTCCATAGCTAATCTTTATTATATCATATCTTAAACATTGACTTTAATCGCAGACTTCCATCACTGTAATCTCAAGGTGCTATCGCGCCGCCCACGGAGACTTCACGCATGGTATCTATTTTTGACGGTTGGGCCATTCGATGGCAAGCACATGCGGCTCCACTAGATCAGATCAGATCAGATGCACATTCACAGATCAACGCAAGCTGGTCTTTTATTCCCTCTGCTATTTCAACCTGGCTTGTATTATTAAAATTACAATTCGCTTTACTAATAGCGCGATCACTTGATCCCTCCTCTGTGTGATTCGTCCTGAACACGAATTCCCCGCTGCTGCTGGTAACGCTCACGTCCGTGAAAGCCTCGCCGCCGCGGGTGACCTCGTCGACGCTGCGATCCCCGCCGTCGCTTCGCACCGTCACCCAGTCCTCGCCCCACGTCCAGTTCGGCGCAATGCCAAGCAAGCTCTGCATTCTCTCGGACGCGTCCTCCGCTGGTTGTTCGAGCGACTCCTCGTCTTCTTCCTCCTCCTCCGAGAGCGCCGACCAGAAGCCCTGATCAAGCGTGCTCTTGGGCGAAACCCAGCCGTAATCTAGGGGATTCGAGGTCCAACACGCAACGAATGGGTGCTGGAGGAGTTGCTCTGCCGACCACCGCTCCCTGGGATCCCTCCTCAGGCACCTGCTCAAGAAGTCCTTTCCGTCTTCCGAGAGCCAGCAGGGGAACTCTGGCACGGCCGCCGAGAAAGCGATTCGGTGGAGGGCGGAGACAGGGTCCGAGGCGTGCGGCCACGGCGGCTGCCCTGTGGCCATCTCGATGACGGTGCATCCCAGGGCCCAGACGTCAGCCGAGGCACTCTGCTCCTCCCCCCGCGCGACCTCCGGCGCCATGTACATGGGCGTGCCCCTCGGTTGGACGCGTCCTCCGCCATGCTTGTCCTCCTCGTCCGCCCGCCGCGCGCACCCGAAGTCCGCGATCTTGGCCCGCCCGCCGGAGCAAATCAAGACGTTTTGGCTCTTCAGATCGCAGTGAACGACGCCGTTCGAGTGGAGATATGCCAGCCCCCGGAGGAGGTCACATGTGTAGGACCGGATGCTGAGCTCGTCCAGCCAACCGCCCCGCTTCTTGATCTCGTCAGACATGGAGCCCCCAGGAGCGTACTCCAAGAAGAGATCGTAGCAGAGGCCAACCTCGAAGCCAAAATAAGAGACGACATAGGGCGAATCCAGCGAAGACAGGATCCTCTGCTCCCTCTGCAGGTCCCCGGACGAGGAAAGCTTCGCGGACTTGACCGCGAAGATCTCGCCGGACGAAAGCGAAGCGGCGACGGAGACGGTGGCGGAGGCTCCCCGGCCTACGATCCGGCCACGGCGCCACGCATCAATCGCCATCCTTCTTCAAGCTCGAGGCGAGAGAGTGACAGCGAAGGCTCAAACGAAAGCAGAAGAGGGAAGGGGACCGAACAAATGGAAGTCGGCGAGATCGGCACTATATATAAAGGGGGTGGCTTCGTCCGCGTTCACAGAGCGACGTGTCGCAAGTGAAGTCGATGGATAGCCTTCTTTCCAAGCAAATATGAAAGCGTGAACGCATGCCGCATGAGAAACAGCTGACCATCTAACTTTCCAACACACACATCACCTATTCAACATTAGGTAGCTCTCAACCCTGTTGTTCTCTGTCACTTTTCTTCCGCCTAAGCCTAACGTGATGAAATGGGCAAGCATATCACCTTCCTTCTGCCCTTTTCGCTTCTCTGAGTCTATCCAATCTTTACAGTTGGCTTCTGCCGGTGCCGCCTGGGAAACACATGGACGAGGTGGGGGAACGGGATCCACCTGGGAAGAATACCTGTCCTCTCTGCATGCTTCGGTGAAGGAAGAGAGCACATCCTCTCCGGGAAGGATGATGATGATGATCCAAGTGGCTGGATTTGGCCACGCGTGGCCGTGCCGAAGGCTTCGGAATTAAGCCTGGGAGCTGTCGAACAGACAGCAAGACGCCACCGAATAATATAGATGTATGCAGAAAGGAGTGGAGGGAGGTGGAGACGGGCGGATGCTGCTGCTGTGGAGCGTCTGCAGCCACATGGTCTGCTAGGTGATCTAAGGAAGAGGATTTGGCGTTATGTCTCATAATTTGGCAATCAGATGCAGGGCTTCGGGGGGTATATTCTCGGCATGATTCATGGCACCATTGCTTCTGCTGCCAACTGTGTTGAGCTTTAGGTGGCCCCATTATTAGCTACAGCAGCGGCAGCAGAAGCAGATCATAACCTTTTGACTTCACTATGCGTAAGCAATGATGGGAGGCTAAAGCTGTGACCCGAAACAAGCTTACTGAAAACCTTTCTGAAGTCCCACACATGCATGCACCTCAGCCATCTTCACGATCAGTGTCCTTCGAGGATCGACAGTGAGGACCTGTCTCTGGTCATATCTCATGGTACAGCTATCTGACAGTGAGTTGATGATGATTCATTCACCTGCAAATTCTCCCAATACTTGGAGGTTTATGATGAGACAATGGTTGAACAACACAAAAAAAACAAAAATATTTATCTGTTGCCGCATGCAAAAGTCAGAAGTGTTCCAGAGTTTTCAAAGGAATGGTGATTCTTGAAGGAGTCATAACCATTCTACCCTGCAAAAGCCATGGTTGCTTCTCCAATCACCCATCTTAAACGGTGGGCGAGGCAGGCACCAAGCTCGCAGCGCCGACACCTGAGAAAGCATGAAAAGACACGGCTGGAAATATCAAGGTGGCTTCCAAGTTAAGTAATCTCTTCTTCCTCGCAGCAGTTTTTACCCCTCTCTCTCTCTCTCTCTCTCTCTCTCTCTCTCTCTCTCTCTCTCTCTCTCTCTCTCCCCCCCAACTGAAAGTAATGGCCGGCAAAGTAAAGTTTTAGTGGCTTTTACATGTAAAAGTTGGTGTCGCAGCTGAGTTCATTCTTTGATGGGGATGGCTGGTGCTGATGCAGATGCAGCACACAGTAAAGCCAGGGTTTTGAGTTAAACAGCTCATGTGCCGAATAGGTTGTCTGCGCACCACATGCTATTCCATATTGCAATCAAACATAACAGGATATCCGTTGTTTAGTGTCACAATATTTGGATTAAATAAGTTAATACGTGAGTTAACCATCGAATTGAGCTTTGCAAATGATAGAAAATTAGTTTATGGAAAAAAGAAAAACATGATTAGAACTTTATTAGCTTTATGCATTTATTTATCTTAGAAGAGGATTCATTGAATGTATTCCGTGTATTGCACGACCGGCCTCGAAATCAAGGCGTCCTTTTAGCTCACAAAAGAAGGTGAGAGTTGACATGTCATGGCATGATTTTGATGGTTGCCTGCGCCGAATTGATTGGCTGGGAATAGTACTCCTGCCTGCAACCTTTTGTGTGTGGCATCCTTTCTCCTCGAACAAAATATCAGCCTCGAGCCTCTTTAGAGGAATAAATCATCATTCTTATGCCAAATCTATAGTACTGCCCACGTATTGTCGGGAAGCACCAAAAGCTTTGCCGATTATTATCTACACTTAATGTGGGTCGAGAATTGGGATCCCTAACTCCGTTCCACCCACCATGAAAGTTAATTGAGAATTAAGATTTAGAATTCATTTACCAAAACTAGCAATATCCGTAAGTAACATTAGAGTGTAGACAATACTGTCAAGGTTACAGTAACAAAAACAATAGACCACGGTAGAAGAAGAATCAGAATCTTATACTATTGACCTATACTTTCATATAGGTTGACATAATACAATCATCTTGCGCGTCTAATTTAAACATAGAATAGACCGAGTTATAATTTCATCATATATGTGAGGCATTAACTCTTTTATTCTCTCCCATTTCTTTGAGGTGCTTGACGTGGGTAAATCATGATCAAATTAGATTTTCTTTATTTCTCATCTATAGTCACTTTTGAGACTAACAATATTCATCAATAAGTCCACCATCGACCACTCACACTCTTTCTCTATAGCCAACCATCGAGGATAGTGATCTTTAAGGCCCTTAGATTATTGTCCAAAAATGAAACCATCCAAAGATTAGATCGAGTGGCTCGATTGAGTCGAGAAATTCCTCCTTTCATTGAGTCCGATCGAACCCAAGTCCAACCCTCCACCACTGGTCTGGCTGCTCCCGTTGCCAATCATGGCAGCAACGAATAGGTCCTTAGATCATGCCAAGTTAACCGATACGCTCTTAAGAAATCAAATGTCGTTAATACTGTCTCTTTCTACTGTCCCTACAAACCAATCTACCCAACTTGGCCTTCCAAGACAGCTTTGATCACCGTTGTGGATTTCGACTTCTCTTAAGTTTGCTTTCTCGAGAAATCCACTACACCCCTTCGTTGTCTAACCGAAGAATCGATCTCTAAAGTGTTGAATCTCGAATTTTGATGATGAAATTAATTGATTGTGATTGTGATTTGTGATCTAACTACATTTTGAGTTACGCAGATCTACTATCGATCAGGATTAGATAATTGATGCTGGAGGAATTGATGTTGTGCCGGAGGTGATCACGTCAGGATATTAGATGTCGAGTCGGAAGTTCGATCGACAATCGGCTGAAGGCTTCGTACATTGGGAATCGGGCCAAGATGCATGTTGCGCCAAGGATATCGGGGTTGCGGAGGTTATCCGTCGATTGGGCAACGGACAACAAAAGAGGACGATGTGCCGAAGGATCGGACGAAGCGCCGACCAATGACGTGTCGGGCAACTGAAAGTCAATTCGCGTTTGTAATAATTATCTAGATCGAAGTAGAGTGTTTGTTTATTTGTGTGCAGGATTAACTACAATGAAGATAAAGACGTAAAGTGAAACAAAGTGCCGGAAGACAAGTGTGATGGATGGTTGGGAGTTCAAGAGTTCGACGGAAGTCCGAAGATTCGTTGGGAGTGTTGCCGGAACCGGCCAAGAACGAGTAGGGAGCTTTTCGGAAGTTCACTGAAAGGTTTATCGGAAGTTCGCAGAGCTTGCCAAGAAAGATCGGAGCTTGCCAATGAAGCTCGTTGGAACTCGCTAAGATCATCGTGAAGTCCGGGAGCTTGCCGGGAGTCCGCAGAATGGTTTCCGAGGGTTCATCGGAAGACCGCTGGAAGTTCGCCAAAAGCTTGCTGAAAGAAGTCTTATCTTGTAGACTTTGAAATAGCTTAAAAAATATCTTTAAAATTCATAGTTAGTACATAATTTGGTTTAGGATTATGTGTTAATCCTATAAACCAAATTTGGGCCAATTCGGACTTAATTTGGACCTGTTTCGGCTGAGTTTTCAACCGAAACCACTATGCTGAAAATGACCTGGGCGGTAGCATTGCCCAGAGGCTGAGTGCTGGGCGGTAGTACCACCCAAAGCACTGTGTCTGTGCAGCGGTAGTACACTGCCTTGGGCGATGGCACCGCCAAGATTACTAAAGACTGGAAAATTCAAAATGGTTCAAATTTTGGCTCCAAGTTTAGGCTCCAAATTTGAATCACTTTGAGGCTTATAAATACCCCACTCATTCAGAGTTTAGGGGGTGTCTAGAACTGAAAAAAAGAAGAGGGAAACTCTCTTGAAAGTGTGTCAAATCTTCCCTCTAAGTCTTAAGAGTGTTCTAATCCAAGAGGGCTAAGAGTGCTTGTAAGGGTTATCTCCTAAGCCCGTCAAAAGGAGATGTGCTGTGAGAGAGTTTATCCTTGCCCCGTTGGAAGGAGGATAGTTAGTGGAAAGCCGGTGGCCTTAAGTAAGAGAAATCGGGAGTGGACGTAAGTCGAATGACCGAACCACTATAAAAATCTGGTTTGCATTTACGTTCTTGCTATTTACTTTGCTGCAAACCCTTTCCACTTAATTTGATGCTCTACTTCTCATCTTTGCAAACATCTTTAAGTTAGAGCTTTTCTTATATGATTCCACTGATACGACTTTTATAATACGAAACGAAGTTTTCACCGTACGAAGTTTCCGAAACTTGTTCAAATCACTGAAAATTTATCATTCATTACCGCTGCACTAATTCAAACCCCCCCCCTCTTAGTGCCGCTCGATCCCTAACAATTAGTATCAGAGCCACGTTCTTTCTCTTTCTGATTTACACCCGCAAGAAATGGCTCTAAATGGTTTTCAAGAGGGCTTTTCGGTTTTTCGTCCACTATTCTTTAACGGATCGGACTACACATATTGGAAAACTCGAATGAGAGTTTTCTTAATTTCTCTCGATTTAAACTTATGGAACATCGTTGAAAATGGATTTCAACTTTCCTCTAAACCGACAAACGAATGGTCGGATTTGGAGAAAAGATCGTTTTCTTTAAATGCAAAAGCTATGAATGCCTTATTTTGTGCTTTAGACAAAAATGAGTTCAACCGGATTTCTACGTGCGAAACATCTTTTGACATTTGGCAAACTCTTGAAATCACGCACGAAGGAAAGAGTAGAGTCAAAAACTCGAAAGTTAATATTTTGATGCACGATTTTGAGGTTTTCCGAATGGCACCAAGTGAGACTATCGATGACATGTTCTCCCAGTTCTCGGATGTCATCAATAGTCTAAAAGCTCTTGGTAAATGTTTTTTGAATTTTGAACTCATAAGCAAGATTTTAAGATCCCTTCCAAAAAGGTGGGATCTAAAAGTAACCGCAATACAAGAGACTAAAAATTTAAATAATTTTTCATTGGAAGAATTAATCGGATCATTAATGACCTATGAAATGAGTTTCTTGGAACATTTGGAACATGATGAACATATGAACCACATTCTAAAGAACAAGAAGGATTTGGAACATCGGACAAATGAATGCCACTTGAGTGATGACTCAAGTGATGAGGACAATGAGGACATTGAACACATAATAATGAATGTTAACAAGTTCATTAAATAAAAATTAAAAAACATAAATTAACTTGAATGGAGAAAGAGGCCAAAGTAGAAGAAGAATGCTTGCAAAGAAGAATCAAGTAAAGAAGAGGTGAAATGGGCTTTGACGATTTTCGACAATGAGATAAGAAACTCACCCAAGTTGTTTTTACCTTACTTTGAAATTACAAGATCCTTTCATGAGTTGCTTGAAATAGTTGGTAGGATTTTTTTATGCTTTTTTCCTTTCTAGTAATTTTTTAAAAATTAAAAATATGAATGATGCATGATTTGTGATAATGCTTAGGATTAATCAATACAGGTGTATCTTGATATTTTATATTGTTTTTCGTTTCTAAACATGATGCTTGATGATTTTGTAATATGCATTAGTTTTTGAAGTAATGTTGATTTGACTATATGTTGTGGATTAACGTATTTTTGGTCTAATTGTTTTCATGACAAATTAAGATGACATTTTAAGATGATGAAATTTCATATATACTTTCCATATCAGTTTTCAATCTTAAACATGATACATATCTATATATGAATTTCTTGAAAATTTTTTGATGATAGATGTATGTATCTTGATTATAATTTGAAAACTTCCATCTTGGCTTAATGGGTTTTAACCCTTTTTATGATGAAATTTTTATTGATACATGTCTTCATGAAATCAATTATATAGACCTAATCCACAAATTTTTAAAATGAAAGAAATGTGGTTTTGATGTTGCCTTGTGTTATATTTGGACTTAATGGTTTTCATGAGAAAATTATTTTTCAGATTTTTAAAATGATGTATGTGTTGAATCTCGGATTTTGATGATGAAGTCAATTGATGGTTATTTGATCTAATCCATTTTTGAGATAAGTGTGCAGGATTAACTATGATAGAGCAAATTACCGGAGTCAAGTTGCTGGAAGTTCAAGAGTCCATCGGAAGTCCGAAGGATCATTAGAAGTGCTGCCCGAGCCAACCGAGATGAAATCGGGGACTTGCCGAAGGTTTCGGAAGTTCGCCAGAAAGATCGTCGGAGGTTCGCAGAGATGACCGAGAAGGTTCGGAAGGGTGCCAAAGACTCGTTGAACTCGCCATAGAATCTGGGAGCCTGGGAGTCCGCCGGAAGGAATCCGAGGGAGTGTCGGAAGTCCACCGGAAGATCGCCAGAAAGCTCTTCGGAAGATAACTTGATGGTGTCGATTTAATTTTGCTTTCGAAGTTCATAGTTAGCACTTAATTAGGGTATAGACTAGGTGTTAATCCTGTCTAGACCTGGATTGGGCCTATTGGGCCTTTATTGGGCTATATTGGGTCGAAGGTTACGCCCATATAGTTTTACGCCAAGCGAGCGCGAGCGACCTGCTTTGTTGGCCGTAGGCGGCGGTACCACCGCCTAGGCGGCGTATAGCACTGCCCCAGGCAAGCGGTAGCACTGCCCCAGGCAAGCGGTAGCACTGCCCTAGGTAGCGTAACCTTGCCCAGCAGCGGTAGCACCGCTGAACCCAGGCGGTAGCACCACCGGACCCAGGCGTTAGCACCGCCTGTTGACTATAGGCCAGGCGGTAGCACCGCCTGATAACCGTAAGCCAGGCGGTAGCACCGCCCCAGGCAGGTGGTGGTACCGCCTGACAAGTGGTTGCAACCATCTGTGTCAGGCGGTAGTACCGCCAATGTCGGCGCAGTAATCTGCCCGGACCTGTGACACACGCAATGATGTGTCGGTGGTAGTCTGCTTGATGCCGGCGGTAGTACACTTCTGATCCAAATTTCAGACGAGACCTCTTTGAGCAGGATTTTTGAATCCCAAAAATGCTCTATAAATACCCCTTTACTTCTAGCTGGTTGGGTTACTTTTTGCAATGTTAGAATTGAGTCTAAGCTATAGCAAATTCCTGCTTTCAATTGCTCAAGTGTTCACCTCCTTCTTCTACTTGTAAAAATTCTGTAAAGTGAGGGAACCTTTGGTAAAAGGTTGTAAAGGGGTGTTTGGTCCTTCCCCTTCAAGAGATTTGGTAGTGGAAGTTGGGAGCCTCGTTGGAGGAGGCTTCAAGAGTGCACGTAGGTCATTTGACCGAACCACTATACATCGCTGTGTACATTTACTGTGTGAGTGTTTGAATTTCTGTTTCGTAAATTTCTTAGCTACAAAATTGATTGGAATTCTTCTCCCTACTTTTGACTTTATTTACCTGAATTACTTCAAATTAAAGTCGCTTTAGTTATATCAAGTTTTTATACGAATCTCCGTAATCGGCTTTCAAAAAGTCAAGTTTTAATCCGCTACACTAATTCACCCCCCTCCCCTCTTAGTGCCGCTCCGAACCTAACAATTGGTATCAGAGCGAGGTTCACTCTCATATTTGGTTTAAAACCCAAGAGAGATGGCCTTTTCCGGCATGCAAGAGGGTCACTCCATTACTCGTCCACCTATGTTTAATGGGTCGGATTATACGTATTGGAAGACTCGTATGCGAATTTTTCTTATTTCTATGGATTTTGAGCTTTGGAATATCGTTGAAAATGGTTTTCGAAAATCTTCTATTCCGATGAGCGAATGGAATGAGTCGGAGAAGAAGGTGTTTGCTTTAAATGCCAAGGCTATGAATGCCTTGTTTTGTGCACTAGACAAAAACGAATTTAATCGCGTATCAATTTGTGAATCGGCTTTTGATATTTGGCGAACTCTTGAGGTCACT
This sequence comes from Musa beccarii, assembly GCA_024322285.1. Classification (NCBI taxonomy): domain Eukaryota; kingdom Viridiplantae; phylum Streptophyta; class Magnoliopsida; order Zingiberales; family Musaceae; genus Musa; species Musa beccarii. Next base: position 32,246,171 of record CM044398.1, on the reverse strand, counting down.
CATGAAGGCACTAGCCAAGTGAAAGAGTCCAAAATCAATATTCTTGTGCATTCTTACGAGCTTTTTTGAATGAAACCAAGTGAGTCCATTGGAGACATGTACACCCGCTTTACGGATGTCATCAATGGACTTAAGGCTCTTGGTAAAGATTTTTCTAATTTTGAATTAGTAACAAAAATTTTAAGATCCCTTCCGAAATGTTGGGATCCAAAGGTTACGGTCATTCAAGAGGCCAAGGACCTTAAGACTTTTCCTATCAAAGAACTCATAGGGTCTTTAATGACCTATGAAATGACATGTCATGCTCATGATGAGCTAGAGAACCCCCTTCCAAAGAACAGGAAGGATATGGCATTAAGAACTTAAGAAGACCACTTGAAAGGAACATCAAGTGATGAGGACCTTGACGAGGACATTGCACTCTTAACTAGAAAATTTAAAAAATTCATTAAAAAGGGCAAATTTAAAAATAAATTCAAGAACAAACTTGAACCAAAGAAGGACCAAGTCATATGTTATGAATGCAAGAAGCCGGGGCACTTAAAAAATGAATGCCCCTAAGCCAAGAAGAAGCAACTCAAGAAGAAGAAGGTATTGAAGGCTACATGGGATGACTCGAGCGATTCCGAGGATGAAGAAGCAAGTATCAAAGAGGAGGCCAACTTCGCTCTAATGGCTTTGGGAGAAGAGGTAAGTGATTTACTTAATGAAGATTTATCTTTCGATGAGCTTTTAATTGCATTCCATGAATTATTTTATGAATGTAGAACTGTTACAAAAAGCTTCAATTCTTTAAAAAAGGAACATGCTTTATTGCTAGATAAGTTTAAGAGTCTTAAGTATGATTCTCTTCCTCTACTCCCATGCTCTAAGTGCAATCACTTAGAAGCAATCAAAAAGGAGAACTTGCTACTCAAAAAAACCTTAAACAAGTTTAAGGTCGGTAGCAAGAGCTTAGACATGATCCTTGCTAACAAGGGACATGTCAGAAATAGATGTGAAATTAGATTCGTGAGTAAATCTCACCGAACTCAAACCACATTCATTAAAGAACCAACATTACATGTCTCCTCTTATTTAAAATGCAATTTTTGTTACAAATCCGGACATGTTGTCTACAAATGTTCATATAGGAAACTTAGCCCAAATAAATTAGTATGGGTTCCTAAAGGATCAATTAGGAACTCATTGAATAATGATAAATTTAGTAGATTAGTTTTTGAGGCACCCAAGTCAAAATGGGTTCCTAAAAACCATCCTTTCTTGTAGACAAAAACACCCACACAAGCTAGGAGCAAGAGATGGTACCTTGATAGTGGATGCTCAAGGCACATGACCGGAGATCCATCTCAATTCTCTAAGCTCTTTAGCCAAGACGAAGGGTTTGTCACCTTCGGAGACAACAACAAGGGTAAAATCATTGGCAAGGGTACTATAGGTAACAAATCAACATTTTCAATTGATAATGTGTTATTAGTAGATGGTTTAAAACATAATCTCTTGAGCATTAGTCAATTATGTGATAATGGTTACATTGTAAGATTTGAATCTAATGCTTGCATCATCAAAAAACCACACAACAATACATCTATAATTGTAATCAAGCAAAATAACATCTACACTATTAATCTTGATGATCTTAGTAGTGAAATATATTTTTCGGCTTTGAATGAGGACGCTTGGCTTTAGCATAAAAGATTAGGTCATGCTAGCATAAAACTAATCTCTCAAATCACATCTAAAAATCTTGTAAGAGGCATTCCTAAAGTTAAGTTCATTAAAGATAAAGTATGTGATGCTTGTCAACTAGGAAAACAAATTAAAACTAGCTTCAAGCCAAAAAATCAAATAAGTACCTCTAGACCATTACAATTGATCCATATGGATTTGTTTAGACCAATTGACATAACAAGCCTAGGAGGTAGTAAATATACCTTTGTGATTGTAGGTGACTATAGTAGATTCACATGGACCTATTTCTTAGCTCACAAAAGTGATTCTTTTAAATGTTTCTCTAAATTCTGTAAACGTACTCAAAATGAAAAAGGTTTCATGATTTCATCAATTCGGAGTGATCACAGTGGTGAATTCCAAAACCGTGACTTCCAAAATTTTTGTTAATCAAATGGGTATAACCACTTCTTCTCTACTCCAAGAAATCCTCAACAAAATGGAGTAGTAGAAAGAAAGAACAGAAATTCACAAGAAATGACAAGAACCATGTTAAATGAACATAATCTACCCAAATATTTTTGGGCCGAAGCCGTAAATACGGCTTGCTATGTCATGAATAGGGTTCTAATAAGACTATCTCTATCCAAGACCCCTTATGAATTATGGAATGACAAAAAATCTAATGTTTCTTACTTTAAAGTTTTTGGCTGCAAATGCTTTATTTTAAATGAAAAGGATGCCTTAGGAAAATTCGATGCTAAATCTGATGAAGGCATCTTTCTTAGCTACTCTTCTGTTTCTAAAGCTTTTCGTATTTTTAACAAAAGAACCTTAGTTATAGAAGAGTCTATTCATGTGGTTTTCAATGAAGTTTCTGAAATTAAGAAAAATAATCTTGATGATGATTTCGTTTTTGATAATTTGAATTTAAATGAACCCCCTCCTCAAAATGGCAACTTGGAAGCATCTTCTTCCGAATATTCCTTACCTAAGGAATGAAAGTATGTGGATGCCCATCCTAAGGAGCTAATTATAGGAGACACATCAAAAGGGGTTCAAACTCGCTCCTCTCTTAAAAATTTTTGTGCTCATGTCGCTTTTCTTTCTCAAATCGAACCCAAATGCATTATCGAAGCCTTGAAAGATAATTCTTGGGTAATCGTAATGTAAGAGGAATTGAACCAATTTGAGAGAAATGAGGTATGGAAGCTTGTTCCTAGACCAAGTGACCATTTAGTTATCGGTACAAAATGGATCTTTAGAAACAAGCAAGATGAACATGGTATCGTGGTTAGAAACAAGGCTAGATTAGTGGCCAAAGGTTTCAACTAAGAAGAAGGTATCGATTACAAAGAAACCTTCACTCCTGTGGCTAGATTAGAAGCCATTAGGATGCTCCTTGCCTATGCTAGTAGTAATAACTTTAAGCTTTTTCAAATGGATGTCAAAAGTGCTTTTTTGAATGGCTTTATTTCCGAAGAGGTTTATGTTGAACAACCACCCGGTTTTAAAAACTCTCTTCTTCCTAATCATGTGTTTAAATTAACTAAAGCTCTCTATGGATTGAAACAAGCCCCTAGGGCTTGGTATGAGAGGCTTAGTTCTTTCTTAATTTCAAATAATTTTACTAAAGGCAAGGTTGATACTACATTGTTTATTAAATATTTTGAAAATAATTTTCTTATTATTCAAATTTATGTTGATGATATCATTTTTGGTTCTTCGGATGAATCACAATGTGAATCATTTGCTAAGAGTATGAGTCATGAATTTGAAATGAGTCTAATGGGTGAGTTAAACTTCTTTTTAGGACTACAAATTAAGCAACTTAGTGATGGAATATTTCTTAATCAAACCAAGTATACATTGAAACTGTTAAAACATTTTAACATGGATAGTTCTAAAGCCATCAACACTCCAATGAGTACTTCCACCAAGTTAGACTTGGATGAAAATGGAGAAAATTTTGATCAAAAAACATATAGGGGAATGATATGTAGCTTACTCTATCTCACTGCAACTAGACCTGATATCATGTTTAGTGTAGGTCTATGTGCAAGATTCCAAGCTAATCCTAAGTTATCTCACCTTAAAGCTGTTAAAAGAATCCTTAGGTATCTTAAAGGAACTCCTAATCTAGGATTATGGTATCCAAAATCTGATAACTTTGGTTTAAAAGCTTATGCGGATGCCGATTTTGGTGGATGTAGAATTGATAGAAAAAACACATCCAGAACATGTCAATTTCTAGAACATGCACTTGTTTCTTGGACATCCAAGAAATAAAATTCTATTACACTATCTACGGCGGAAGCTGAATCTATAGCTGCAAGTGCATGTTGTGCACAAGTTGTATGGATGAAAAATACTTTAGAAGATTATGGAATTAATTTAGAAAACATTCCAATAAAATACGATAACACAAGTGCTATTTGTCTAACAAAAAATCTCATTCAACACTCAAGAACTAAGCACATTGATATTAGGCATCACTTTATACGAGATCATGTCGCTAATAATGATGTCACTCTAGAATTTATTGATACAAAACACCAATTAGCGGATATTTTCACAAAACCCCTAAATGAAGAACAATTTGACTTCATTAGAAGAGAATTAGACATGCTAAATTTATCTTAATATTTAATATTGTATGTTTTTCAAAACATTTAAACTTTGATTTTGATAAGTTCACCTTTATACCTTCAATGATAGATGAAACTCTCATTTTTTAATCATTGATCATGATATTTTATGAAGAACTCATCTTTCGATCGAAAAGTTTTCATGATGTTGCCTTCATGATGTTGTTTTGTTTTATGAAACGGTTAAATTTTATGATTACATATCTTGTTTTATTCTTGAATCTCTTCATGAATTTTGATATCTCTCTCACCTTTTTGTTGATTAGCTTTAATGATATATCCTTTAGACTTACGATCATGGTTTTCATTGTATAAATGATCAAATATCTTTTGGATTTGTCTATCGAGGATGACATATTCTAGCTTTATGATTTCTGCATAAAGATTCCTCTCATATATCACTTATGTCACTCTATTTTTATCAAGTCTCACCCTTTCATCAAGTTTATTCATCTCCTTTTTGTTGATTACAAAGGGAGAGAAAAATATGAAATTGATGACTTGTTGAATGTGGCCTTTATGAGCAAAATAATTTGATGACTTGATAAATATCATGCATTGTATTGAAAAATACCTTATATAGTAAAAAATGTCTCATAAGATTTGTTATTGCAATTCAATTGCTCTTGTCATGCTTTGTGTCAAAAACAGGTTGCAATCCTTAAAAAGTAATGCAATACATTACATTGCAATTGAAATTTATAGTTGAAAGATTCTAACTATATCTTGATGTCATCTTTTGATTGATATGACAAGTTTTCATCTCATGATTTATCTGATATGGTGTTATGCTTTTTCAATCATAAGATCCTTGTTGTAATCTCAAATTTTTTGGTAACTTTTGACGAAATGATAAATGTCATGCTTTGATATTGCTTACGAATGAAACCTCATGCTGACTGAGCATGATGATAAGTTCAACGCAAGTAACTTATCGGTTTTGGTTGAATTCAAATGTTTTTACTTTCTCATTATATGGCTTATAGATAGGGGGAGTTAAAAATAACCCCGTCATCAATTGATTGTCATCATCAAAAAGGGGGAGATTGTTAAATCTCGGATTTTGATGATGAAGTCAATTGATGGTTATTTGATCTAATCCATTTTTGAGATAAGTGTGCAGGATTAACTATGATAGAGCAAATTACCGGAGTCAAGTTGCTGGAAGTTCAAGAGTCCACCGGAAGTTCGAAGGATCATCAGAAGTGCTGCCGGAGCCAACCGAGATGAAATCGGGGACTTGCCGAAGGTTTCGAAAGTTCGCCGGAAAGATCGTCGGAGGTTCGCGGAGATGACCGAGAAGGTTCGCGTAGATGACCCAGGTGGTAGCACCGCTTGTTGACCGTAAGCCAGGCGGTAGCACCGCCTTGAGCGAGTGGCGGTACTGCTGACAGTGGTTGCAACCACTGTCGTCGATAATATCCGCTTGATGCCAGTATAATCTCAAAGCCACCTTGACACATGCAATGGTGTGTCGGCGGTATCCGCCAATGCAGCGGTAGTATCGCCACCTGTGACACATGCAATGGTGTGTCAGGCGGTAGTACCGCCAGTGCCAGGCGGTAGTATCGCCTATAGTCCGAAATTTCGGACGAGACCTCTTTGAGCGGGATTTTTGAATCCCAAAAATGCTCTATAAATACCCTTTTACTTCTAGCTGGTTGGGTTACCTTTTGCAGTGTTAGAATTGAGTCTAAGCTATAGCAAATTCCTGCTTTCAATTGCTCAAGTGTTCACCTCCTTCTTCTACTTGTAAAAATTCTGTAAAGTGAGGGAACCTTTGGTAAAAGGTTATAAAGGGGTGTTTGGTCCTTCCCCTTCAAGAGATTTGGTAGTGAAAGTTGGGAGCCTCATTGGAGGAGGCTTTAAGAGTGGACGTAGGTCATTTGACCGAACCACTATACATCGCTGTGTACATTTGCTGTGTGAGTATTTGAATTTCTGTTTCGTAAATTTCTTAGCTGTAAAATTGATTGGAATTCTTCTCCCTACTTTTGACTTTATTTACCTGAATTACTTCAAGTTAAAGTCGCTTTAGTTATATCAAGTTTTTATACGAATTTCCGTAATCGGCTTTCAAAAAGTCAAGTTTTAATCCATTGCACTAATTCACCCCCTCTTAGTGCCGCTCCGAACCTAACAGTATAATTTTAGCAAAAGTTTAAGCATTGATCATCTTGTTATAATAAATAAAAGAAAGAATTAAAATGACTTTGATGATATATCATAAAAACATGCTTAATGATTGTATCATACTTGACTTGAAATCTCATATTTTGAAATAATATATTCATAATGAATCCATGAATCTTGATGATTTTCATAGTACTTTTTGGCTTTAAATTTGATACATATCTTTCATGCAAAAAGTTTTTGGGCATGCTTATGTGAAATCGATAATGAAAATGCTCCATACATATGATCATTATAAATTCATGAATCTTGATGATTTTATACTGCTTTTGATTTCAAACAAGATGTATGATTTTTTATACAAAAAATTAATAGCATGTTTCAAGATAATGCTTGCACACCAAATATGATATAAAAAAAATAGAAGCAAGCATATTGATGATTTTGTTTTTACATGAAAGTTTTGAACATGCTTATATAAGATCAACCACATAAAATAAAACACAAAAGTTAAAAATATTTTAATCACGATGTTTTATTTATGATGTGTTTGGTCTTAACGGTCTTTATGACGAAACTACGTCTTGCTTTGAAAAGTTGATACATGCTCACATGTAATCAATTTATGTTGCTCTTATTAAAATTTTTGAATGAAAGATTTTGATGTATTTGATCTTAATGGGTTTAATGACAAACTTGTATTTTGAATTTATACAATGATGGGTTCCATATAAATGTTTGAACATACATTATGAAATCATCATTGAAATGAAATATTAAAAGTTTGTTATCATGCTTAATGACTTTGTGATATCATATCTTGATGACAAACTCATGTTTTGGTCTTAAATTTGATACTCATCTTTTGAAACATGAGCACACTTGTTTGAAACAAAATGAAACACATTAACATGATAAATTGAATCTCATAATGTGTTATATTTTTATCTTGATGAATTTTATGATGAAGTTTGTCTTTCGATATTGAATGTTGATATTTCTATTTTATTTGACATTAAAAGACAAAGGCATGCTCATATGAAATAAATCATAAAATGGAAATGCATGTTTCTTAAAATCTTTCTATCTCTAAAGTTTTCGATTTTTGATTAAAGACAAGTGATAAATTCATTTATGATATTTTGTAAATCACTAGAATTATGAATGAGATTTTGATGATATGGTAATGACTTTATTCATGTTATGAATCTTGAATGTTTAATTAAATATTGAATATTTATGAATGAATGGTAAATTATGAATGATAAATTATGAATTAGCATGGTAAATTATGAATGAGCATGGTAAATTATGAATGAATATTTAATTGAACTTGAATCTTTCTGTTAAGACGTATTTAATGCTTAAATCAAGTTCTAAAAGATTTTATTTTGCTATAAAGAAATTTTATTGAAATCATGATCTTGACAACTATAACTTGAAGTTCTTTATAAATCAAGATCGTTTACCATGCTCCTTCCGTTTTATCAAAAGAAAATTCTTTAAATGAAATGTAACTTGTCTTTTGATTTCTCGGAATTCAATACTTGAATTTTTATGAATTCGTGTCTTGATTCTTATGAAATGTGATCTTGGTAAAAATTCTTATGTATGAATCAAGATCTTGTGTTTGATCTCCTAAGACTTCCACTTATTATTTCCTAAAAAGGAGACTTGTCAAAATGATTCATAAACCTTTTGATTTATAACTTTTGGATTCATGACTCAAGATCGAAGATTGAAACATTATATGCTAAATTTGATTTTTTTTATTATTTCAATACTTCCTTGAATGCCTTATGTGATGATTGAAAATTTGATGAAAAAGAACTGTGCTTAATATTTGAATCATTGATTTATTCTTTTATCATGGCTTAAAAATGAATGAAAAGAAAATATGTTAGCACTTATAATCATGACTTGATCCTTGATATTGATATGCTTTTGTATATCATGATTCTTGGTTGTATGACGTTTATCTTGATATTTGATACTTGAAATTCTTATGCATGAATCAAATTGCTCTTTGTGCTATATCTTTTCAAATGAATCATGAGCCTTGATGTCATATATTTCATGATATAGAAATGATAAGATTTCTTTGCCTTGCATGCCTTGTGTGATGATTGAAAATTAAATTTGCCTTATGATAAATCATCAAATCATGACTTGATCTATGAGAACCTTTTTTTTATGTATCATGATTCTTGATTGTATACCCTTTATCATGAATTAGAACTTGATGCTAAAGAAAATATTTGTGAATCATGATTTTAATTTCTCGGAACTATATGCTTAGAATTTGTTTTAAAATCATGATCTTGATCTTGCTAAAATGAAAAGTTATGAATCATGAATGATATCTTTTGGTTTTGATTCTTGTTGAATTTACATATTGATATCCTTTATGACATAATTTCTCATATTTCAATACCATCTTGTATGCATCATGTGATAATTGATATATTGATTGATGCAAATTTATAATTGATCATTGGTTTCTCCCTTTCTTTCGATAATAATAAAAGGGGAAGTTAAATTGCTAGCTTGTGCATCAAAAGAGAAAATTTTGATAGCTTAAACATTGAGAAGCAAAAAGTTGCTATCTCAAGAGAAGCAAAAATCTTGCTCAACTTTACTTTTTCAACAAAATTACCTACATTTTTGTTACAAATTATTATTAAATCTCATGAAAGATTATTTGAAGTATTTGATCTTCCCTTTCTTTTTGGCATTGATAAAGGGGGAGAAAGCTTATTGCTAACTTGCATAAAAAATTTGCTAACTCATTCAAGAGGAAGAAAATTGCTATCTTGCTTGCAACAAAAGAAGAAAAGAACTTGCTATATTGAAATATCAAAAATTGCTATCTTGCAAATTTAGGAAAATCATAGTGCAAACTTGCACAAGAAGCAAGTGTTCATTTGCTATGCTTGGACATCTTTAAAAAAAATTTTTGCCATAATGCATGTTGAATATCTTGATTGATAGTTAGTATGAGTGTAAATTTGTATATCCTAGAAAACTAGCTATGTTTTAGTTACTTATCCTTTTTGTTGATGACATAGGAGGAGAAGTAGATTGATGACTTCATGCATTGAATTGAATATTTTATATTTGCATGATGGTTTAAATGTATTCTCATAACATTGTGATGAATGTTGCTTGGATTTAGGATAATCTAAGGTTTCTATCAATGGCACATTGATAGGGGGAGTTTGGTTAAACTCCAGAGAGTTTGGTCAAACTCCGGGGAGTTATGGTTAACTCCGTTAGTCATCAATTAGTTGTCATCATCAAAAAGGGGGAGATTGTTGAATCTCGAATTTTGATGATGAAACTAACTGATTGTGATTTGTGGTCTAACTACGTTTTGAGTTACGCAGGTCTACTATCGATCAAAATTAGATAGTTGATGCTGGAGGAATTGACGTTGTGCCGGAAGTGATCATGTCAGGATATTGGATGTCGAACCGGAGGTTCGGTCGACAATTGACTGAAGGCTTCGTACGTTGGGCATCGGGCCAAGATGCATGTTGCGCCAAGGATATCGGGGTTGCGGAGGTTATCCGTCGATTGGGCAACGGACCGCAAGAGAGGATGATGTGCCGAAGGATCGGACGAAGCGCCGACCAATGACGTGCCGGGCAACTGAAAGTCAATTCGCGTTGTAATAACTGTCTAGATCGAAGTAGAATATTTGTTTGTTTGTGTGTAGGATTAACTACGATGAAGATAAAGACGTAAAGTAAAACAAAGTGCCAGAAGACAAGTGTGATGGATGGTTGGGAGTTCAAGAGTTCGACAGAAGTCCGAAGATTCGTTGGGAGTGTTGTCGGAACTAACCAAGAACGAGTATGGAGCTTGCCGAAGGGTTTTCGGAAGTTCGCTGAAAGGTTTGTCGAAAGTTCACGGAGCTTGCCAAGAAAGATCGGAGCTTGCCAATGAAGCTCGTTGGAACTCGCCAAGATCATCGTGAAGTCCGGAAGCTTGCCGGGAGTCCGCAGAATGGTTTTCGAGGGTTCGTCGAAAGACCGCCGGAAGTTCACCGAAAGCTCACCGAAAGAAGTCTTATCTTGTGGACTTTGAAATAGCTTAAAAAATATCTTTAAAATTCGTAGTTAGTACATAATTTGGTTTAGGATTAGGTGCTAATCCTATAAACCAAATTTGGGTCAATTCGGACTTCATTTGGACCTGTTTTGGTCGAGTTTTCAACCGAAACCACTATGCTGAAAATGACCTGGGCGGTAGCACCGCCCAGAGGCCGAGTGCTAGGCGGTAGTACTACCCAGCCTGTGTGCAGTGGCAGTACCGCCCAGCCTGTGTGCAGCGGCGGTAGTACCGTTGCCTTGGGCGGTGGCACCGCCCAATATTGCCAGCACCGGAAAATTCAAAATGGTTCAAATTTTGGCTCCCAGTTTGGGCTCCAAATTTAAATCACTTTGAGGCTTATAAATACCCCACTCATTCAGAGTTTAGGGGGTGTCTAGAACTGAAAAAAAGAAGAGGAAAACTCTCTTGAAAGTGTATCAAATCTTCCCTCTAAGTCTTAAGAGTGTTCTAGTCCAAGAGAGGGGTAAGAGTGCTTGTAAGGGTTATCTCCTAAGCCCGTCAAAAGGAGAGATGCTGTGAGGGAGTTCATCCTCACCCGTTGGAAGGAGGATAGTTAGTGGAAAGCCGGTGGCCTCAAGCAAGAGGAATCGGGAGTGGACGTAGGTCGGACGACCGAACCACTATAAAAATCTGGTTTACATTTACGTTCTTGCTATTTACTTTGCTGCAAACCCTTTCCACTTAATTTGATGCTTTACTTCTCATCTTTGCAAATATCTTTAAGTTAGAGCTTTTCTTATATGATTCCACCGATACGGCTTTCATAATACAAAACGAAGTTTTAACCGTACGAAGTTTTCGAAACTTGTTCAAATCGCTGAAAATTTATCATTCCTTACCGCTACACTAATTCTAACCCCCCCTCCCTCCTTTCTCTTAGTGCCGCCCGATCCCTAACATGAAGATCCCTCTCCTATCCATCGCTAACACCACGAGTTAGTCAACCATAATTTCCTTCACTAATGCTATGGAGTTCCCCCTTTTTCTCTGTGGTTAACACCGCTTCTTCCTCTTCATCTCCTTTAGTGCCTCTTCAAAACCTACTACCTTCTCCATCTCTTTCTTGGATGGATGTCGAAGCCTCAACATCACAATTTCTTTCTTTCCTCCAGCAATGCTTCATCCCATTCATTCTCCTTCCTAGCTGCTCCTTTTGATCTTCCTCTTTCTTGTGCTAATCCTAAAGGCAAGGATCCCATGGTCATGCAAGACTCCGCTGCGTTCAACGGTCTTCTTCAGGTCAACAACAAATGAGAGCTTCAAAGGTGGATAGAGACTTCATTTTCAGCAGACGAGGTGTTGAAGTGGAATAAGATTTCTCAAAAAAATAAACCTAAAGTTCAACCTCTCCCACAGGGAAGTAACCTTCATTCTTCTCCTAATTTTTTTTTATTAATTTACAACATAAATGAAAAAAAAGAAAAGAAAACTGATTCTAAGAACAAATATCTAGATTTTATAGGAGAGGAAACACCTCTCACGAATCAATAATATTTTTAATTCTTATTTTTTACTATGAATATCCTATCTTGAAATTATCATTATTCCCACATGAAATGTAGATCCAAACATCTCTCATCTTTGATTAGAATCACCTCATATATTTTATCTCTCTTCTAGAAACACACATACATGATAAAATCAATTATCGTAAGATAAAGAACTTTAGGCACCTTACTACGATGGAGACTATTTTCTACCTCAAGCCAACTTGATGGTCTGTTGATAACCTGGAGATCATATTATCATCAAAATGTCAATCGTCTATAAGAACAAACAAAGCATACATTTTACTACTCAAACTTCTAGTAAGTCCCTTTAGCTTTTCTTAATTATCTATGATGGTAGGTACAACAATATGAGGAATTTTTTATGAAATCAACTTGCAATATTAGATTTTAGATTTTGATGATATTCTCTGGATGCTTTGCGGCGTCTTTGATTGGATTGCTAATCATAATAATATAATGGACGATCATCCTTTTATACTAAATCCTTTATTTTTAAAAAAAAATATTTCTTCTTCAAGTCTTATATGTCTTGGATTTTATAATCGTTGATATTCTTGGAGTAACAATCATTTTGATTATTTTTTAGATTTCTGCTCATTTAGATAGATCTCTTGCTAATCTAAAATGATTTTCATATTTCAAATATGATATAGGTTTTTTATCTTTCACGTATTACTTCACTCCATACCGCTCTCCTCATAAAAATTATCGCCGACTCCCCTAGAATTAAATGGAAAAGGCTCTTCCATTTTGAATCACATTACATTGAATACCCTACTATTGAAATTAAATGTTGAATAAACTTGGTTCTATGATGACTACTCCATAAGCCCTTTTGATTCCTTTCAACATAAACTTGCTGACCGCACTCACTCTCTTTTCTATTGGAGTAGAGTTCGTGTGGGTAATATAGAGAATCACCTCGCCAAAATATAACAATAATTAAAGACATTGAAATTAAAGAAAATTCTAACTTGCTATTGTTTCAATATTCAACCCGACTCATATTACTTTATAACGAAGTCATTGCTCTCCTCAAACAAATCCACATTCAATGATGGACTAGAACCAAAATATTTTGAATTGAATAGAGTGATAAAGTTACTAAATATTTTCATAATATTGTCAATCTTGGAAAAGGACAAAACACTATCAAGCTCCTCCGTTTAGAAAACAATACCACTATTCTTGAACATAGTACCATTTACTCTCGTTCTACTAGCTGAAACCAGCATTATTATAATTTTTTTGATTGGTCTTCATGTATCTCTTTTTTGATAAGATTCATAATGCACTAAAAACCATGGAACCCGGCAAATTTCCTTCATTTTTTTTTTGGGACACTCTTAAATCTTCCATCGAAGATTTTTTCAAGACCTTCGTTCCACTTGTTTTCTCCTCCAATTATGGGGTAAAACTACTTTGGTTTTTATCCTTAAAAATATTATCCTTTCAAAATCAAAGATTTGCAGTCAATTATATTATATAATATTATTTATAAACTCATTATTAAAGTATTGTATATTTATTTAAAAGGTATTCAGAGTCTCTTAATAAATCAATTAAGAATAATCAACCTTTATCCCTGGGAGATATATTCATGATAATATATCTATTAACTAGGAGATTATGCACTCTATGTACTACTCCAAAAGCAAAAACCCTCTCATCCTAATTAAAATTGATCTTTAAAATGCTTTTAATAGTATTTTCTGGTTTATCATTTCTAATGTCCTAATCATTATAAACTTCCCCTCTATTTTTATTAAATGGATCATGGCATGTATTTCCTCCTTCCTTTCTCTTACTCTAGTAATAACCATAACTCTAGTTGGTACAAGAGCTTCCATGATACTTGCTCCAATCCATCCTCTTATCCATCAAGTATCAAGTAATAACCATAACTCTAGTATCAAGTGTCTCTACCGAATTTATGTTGATGACATTCTCTTATCCATCAAAGCTACCTCCAATACTTGCTCCAATCCATCCAAAGTTCTCAACATGTACTCCAAGTTGATTGGTCTCCATATAAATAAGGAAAAGTCTACTAATTTCTTACCTAAGCATTATCAAGTATCTTTGAAGCATCAAATATGTTATCATTCTGGTATTAAGGAGAGTATATGACTCATCCCTCATCTTTACACATTCCTTTCCTATAATAGGCTTCTAATATCCAAAATCAAATTCTAGACAAATCCACTTCTAGGATCAATTGTTGGCAACACAAATATAATTCATAGGTTGGAAAGATTGTTCTAATCAACACAGTCCTTAATTCAATACCCCTGCATTCCCTTGCTAGTTGTTAATCCACTAACTCTTTAACCAATAAGAACTCTAAAGTAGAGATTTTTTTTCTAAGGAACTCCCCCTCTAATAGGATAATTAGACTTGTTGGTTGGTAAAAAATGATTGCTCCTAACGTTTTTGGACGTCTAGGAATCTGAGACTCTTCTTGATCAGACACACGATCAATTCCAAATATATCTTACTCATTCTTATGGTCGAGAATCATGACCGCCAAATATGATATGCTGAATTCTTAAAATATTATCTTTAGAAAACTCTCTCCTATTCAGCATATTATTTGTAGTACGATTTCTGTTATTAAAAGTGGTTTTAGAAAACGAGTTAGGCTAGTTTGGACCATTCTATTTTTCTTTGGGATGAAAACTTGGTTATCCAATACTCCTCTCTCCTTTTAACTAATATTTTTTAACGATTATGATTTCTCTCATTTATATCTTGTCTTTGACTTGATCTATGATAATTCTTGGAACTTACCTTTGCTTAATTATTTTTTTCACACGGACCTTGTCACCAAAATAGTTTATATTCATCTCTCTCTTTATTTTATGATGGTGCTTAGGTTTGGAGTCTCCACCCTTTTACCATCCTTCAAAAATATTTATAGATACTTAAAAGAGGGGATAACCTACCAAGAGGACAGATGGAATGGCTAGAAAGTTGTTTGGAATCTTAATATTCTTCTAAAAATTAAAATATCACCTTTCTATATCGCTGATTTGTCTATATTTCTCCATTGTTATATTGATGTTTGTCACACTTGTCATCTCCAAGAGAATTCCTCTCCCGTATTCTTTAATTGTGAGTTTATCAAATCTTTTTGGATTCTTATTCAACGCCATCTTGTGGTAAATTTTCATGTCATGCTGAATTGGCCGAATGGTGTTTGGCTTGAAAAAGATAGCGACATGGATAAAGTTTCGTCCACTATCAACACTTCATTAGGGTTCCTTCGGAAGAATACAAAATAATCATAGATTCAACAATAGTGCTTCCTTTTAATCTTTTCTATAGTAGTTTAAGATTATTTTATTTTTGGGGACGGTGCCGCTTCCACAATCAAGATGCTAAGTCTATGGACCACTCACTCATTGTCTCTCCTTTGTAACGAGTCCTTTTTTGATACATGTTCTTTTGCATGTAATGAATTCTACTTTGCCAATAGTGATAGAGTCACAATTGCTAGGGGTTGCACTCGCCATCTCACTATTAGTCATATGTATACTGAATGTTGTGCTATTTTGAATGGTCTTTACTTGGCAAAACAATTTTGTCTTTCCAATTTCGTGATGAAATCTGACTCTATGGGGTTCGTTAACATACTTAATCGTTCCTCCCCTTCTCCTTGACGACTTAGAAATCGTTGTAATGACATTCCCACTCTATGTGTTTTGTATGAGGCCTAAAGGACAGCGACATGAGAACTGGATGGAGCGGACCAGGTTTTGTAGTTGAAGCCGATGGAGGAGTCGAATCAAAGCAGCAGCAGTTTCCGCATCTTAAATTGTAAGGCACAAAACTATATTAATACGAAAACCAATATATTTGAATGGGACATAAAATTTTATGCCCTTATTATTGATTTGTCCTATGAGAACTTCAATAATGATTCTAAATTATAGTTGATAAAATTTTAATTGAGTAATCCCAAGAGCCTAAGCTATTAGGAAAATATACAATGTATCTATAAGCCCCAACATTTATCCAACTGTTATGTACCTTTGATGTGGCCTGGGAATCGATATGGTGTAGTCCTGTCCCGAAAGCACAAGGTTGCTTATGTGAATTCTTAGGGGGGAGGAGGCTAGAGGAATGGGATCAGGCAGAGGGGTTGGCTCTTGGGGATCTTGAGGGGAGACTTGAGGTATCTCGCCTATGTCATGTTCTTGCACGATAGGCCAACATCATGAGGGGAAATTTCCAACTCATCCCCTCCAATACTTAAGTGAGCGAGTAGTTTTCTTTGTGATGTAAAGAGTTCGATCCCCTTCTCTATGTTAGGGGGTCGGCTTTTATACCTATGGAGTCGACCTGAAGGTGCACGGGCCGTTGTCCTATTCGGCGCGATCGTGCGAGCGATCGACCCGTACATTCTTGACGGTGTGGGTCGACCTGTGCGGACTTCTGCTATGTAATGTCGACCTGTACGGTTCGGACGGTATAGAGTCGGACATGCGCCATTTGACAAATCAACCTTTTCCCATCGGACACATGTTGAGTCGTTCCATGTCAACTTCGTGGTGGCTACCATGTGTTGCTCTACATTTGGTGCAAGGATATTCCCTATTGCCAATACATTTATAAGTTTGAACATTTAATTTTGAAACTTATACATACCTTCCTTAAAAAAAGAAAAGATTATTTCAAATGATGCATATTGAATAAAAAATATTATCTAAAGTAATAAAATAATGAATTATTGTAACATTGCTTCCGTAACCATAAACTCGTATTACCATGAAATCAAATAGAACGCAAATGTCTGCACATTGTTTTCCTTAAAATCGTGGTTGATATGAAGATATTAGCATTGCCTCCTCCTGCTGTACATTTGAGGTAGGAGAAACCCATAAACCCATATTTGAGGTAGGAGAAACCCATATTTGAGGTATGTGTGTGTGTGTTTCTGTGGTGTTTGATGAATTGCTTCCGACCATTTGACAGATGGAGCATGAGAAGATGTGGGAGAAGGTGGAGTTCTTCTACGAGCCCGGCGATCTCCTGAAAGGCACACCGATCGAGAGCACAGCAGCAGCAGCTCCTCCCTCGTGTTGCCCTCTCACGTAGTGGGCAGGCAACGAAGACGCGAACAGCTCGAGTCTGTAGCTGTTGTTGCCATGAATCGTGTCGAGTATGGGATTGCATGTGTCTGCTTAGTATCAGTTGTCAAGTCAGCGAGGTCAGGTGTCAAATAAAAGTCAACGGACTCGAAGTCTTCCATTTGTGAGTAATCTCCCACATGCATGTCAGTGGATTTGTTAATTTGGTAATGGATATCACTTTGTATGATTCCAAACTTTCATGTCTTTTGTAGTATTTCATGGACTTACAGTGGGGATATTGCCTCTTTTTTGTTATTATTGCTGGATAAGCTTAGGGTCCGACGCTAAGTTAGGCTTTCGATAATCATGTTCGCATCCATCTTTTAATTGTCATTAGGTGCAGATGAATTATAATGATTTGTTCCAATCTGAGACATAAACAAAGATAAAGATAATCTTTCTAAAAAAAATTTCTAAAAAACAGATCAAAATAAAAATAAATAAATATGAAATAAATCTTTTTCATGTATTTTTGACTCATATTTATGAGTTGATAAAATATGAAAAAAATTATATCAAGAATTAGTTTACATACGAATGGACTTATTGGTTCACCATAGGAAAATTTTCATCATACCAAAAAAATTAAAAAAAAATTTCTATTTTGATACTACTATCATGACGAAGATGATTATTTTTCATGTTATTATTAAAAGTAAATTATTCTAAGTGCATATACATAAATCTATTCTTAAATTTGTGTGTAAATAAATTCTTACACACATTTAGATAAGATCCATGCATGCATTAGGTCCCAAATCCATGAACGGAAGAGCTATATATAGATAGCTGAGTCCTTACAGCCATCATCAACTTCAATGTTGTACAAAATCTACGTTTGTATGGCAAAACTACATTATTATTTATACATGCTGTGAGTCAGTGAGAGACTGACTGCGTCGACCTCATCAATTCAAAGAGAGGGTCGAGGTTTCACGTGACTGTGCATGGCGACCGAGGTAAAGAATGGTTCGCCAATGGGTGGCCCCTCTTGACCTAACTGGAGAACCGAGCAGATGGCCAAATCGTCAACACCGTGGCCACCTATGCTCGAGTAGTCCTATTCTTTTGAGCTCTCTCTCTCTCTCTCTCTCTCTCTCTCTCTCTCTCTCTCTCTCTCTCTCTCTCGGAGTGTGCAAAAGATCCATGACTGTTGGCCTTGGGAAAAGGCAGTCGAGCAAGAGAACCGGCCGTCTTTGGTGGCAATCAGTGACCTTCCTACCTCCCCTAATAAAGAAGCCAAACTACTTCTTGACTTGTCCTTCTCATAAAGACCTCTCCCTACTCCTACTACTATTACTTCTTCGTTCCTCTCTCTCTCTCTCTCTCTCTCTCTCTCTCTCTCTCTCTCTCTCTCTCTCTCTCTTATATAACCACTATTGCTTCCACATTGCCTTCATCACTGCTCGCAGTTTTGCTGCTACCTGTAAGTTATAATGCTAGAGGTTTTTTGATGCAGACTGAAGCTTGGTCTGATATTTGTGTTTAGTTGTGGTTACAGAGAATGACGAAGAGTCACCAATTTCCAGCGTTTGGTTGTTGGGATCACTGCAACGAGCTCCCCATCACCCAGTACTTCGAGTCAGCAGTGCAGGCTGGGTTGATCGGACGGCATTACTTTGGCGAGGATGGCGATGTCTTTCAAGTGTCAACACAAGTGAGACCAGCTTACCATCACCACCACCACAGAAAGGTACGCACTCATCACCCTAATCTTTTCAGCTTTCAACCAGGTCTTACCATGTGGTTTTAGATCAAGAAGGGTGGTCACGGAGGAGGAGAGAAGCACCTTGGGAAAGAACAGCAGATGAAGCAAGAAAGGGCCAGTGATTTGACACTCCAAACCACCCCAAGAAGGCCTAGAAGAGCTCCCAAGGCTGTGGATGAGGACCTGTACAAGATCCCACCTGAACTCCTCCACCAAAAGCCCAAAAGGGTATCACTATCGCTCACTCCCATGCCTCCATCCCACGCGCAGATCTTATTTATTCCGGCATATCTGTACATATGTATATACCAAATACCTGTTGATATGATGTTTGCAGAAGAGATTGTTGAAGACTTTGTGGTCAGGATGTATGGGACTCAACAGCGTTGCCTGAGGAGATGGAAGTACTCATGGCTTACACAAGCTTCAGCATCAAATGGGATCTTAATTTTTGTACTTCAGTTTCTCCTGCTGTCTTTTCCTCCTCTCCGCCAATGTGATGTGATGTATCATTCAAACACCATCAAGAAACATTTACAACTTGTTTACAGCATAAACCTTGGATTTCTTCTCTAGAGCTGGGCTTCTACAAGTTAAAGAAGAGATATAGGTAGCTCCTCAGTCGAATGTGCTGAGATAGCCACCTTATTTTTGTTGTTCTGTGCACATGACTCTCATAACTCACTGCACTCGAGTTCCACAGAAGCATCTTTACCCGTGTCAGGAATTCAAGGCCAATGTGTTGGGTAGCTTCGAGGAGGCCCAGAAAAAGATTCTACAGCTTGCACTTATGGCAGCCTTTGACAGTCAAGACACTTGAAAGAGGCATGCATTTACTTTGATTTATATCTGTTCTCTGCTTCACACCTTCCCCTTCGGTGATAACCTCTGATCGTCTTCTGGCTTTACCCCAAAGGATGTTAGGCTTTTTCTGCCCCGGTAAAGGATGTTAGGCTTTTGAATTCACTGCGCTATGGACTTTCTCCTTGGGATAGTGCCATCTTCTCAGTTTTTGTTCTTGTTGAAGCTAAGATGGCATATTATATTTCTTCATCCGATGTTTAAGAAAGAGAATTTGTACCACATCACTGAAAGTTACTCTGGAAAGTTACATGATCAGTCTCGAAGAAATTGCAGAAATTTGCTGTTGCATACTATTCTGCTCTCGGTCCTTCGTCTCTACTGATACATCATTTGGATTCCAACTATGTCTCCACCACGCAGAAGTATAGGAGATCACTTGGATTCAGTATCAAATCTCACATAAGTATTCAGAGTGCATTTATTCATAAAAAAATTCATTTTATTTATTTATTTATAGAATTCGGACAATTTTCCTCGTTTCTCTTTTTCTCTAATGTGTTTTCCGCTTTAAAATTATAGAATTAAAATGGCCTAAAATTTCCTTTACAGTGTAATTTTTCTTTCTATTTTTTAATTAAAAAATAGAGGATAATTCGTTGATATATTTAATAAATCATAAAAATGAAAAAAAAAAGAAAAAAGGAAAAAAGATGCCCTCACTAGTCATTCAATTCATATTTTAATTTTTGAGGATCATAAAAATAAAAAAATATAAATATGTATACATGATAAATGACTGTCCAAATAAACCTTTGGTTAATGTTTGTGAAAGGCAGTTGGGGAAGCAGCGACTTTTACGTCCATCCCTAACACGGCGACGAGCGGTGGGTATTTAAACTCCCCCGTCTCCTCTTATGGCCTCCCCAAAACTTCCACTCCCTCCGCTCTTCCTCTCGTCGATTCTTGCTTCTTCTTGTTCGAAACCCTTGCGCGCATTGAGAGAGAGGCTTTTGAGGGGACCCGACGATGGCAGCGGCTGCGAGGCTGGATCTCGACGGCAACCCGATCAAGCCGATGACGATCTGCTTGATCGGGGCCGGGGGGTTCATCGGATCCCACCTCTGCGAGAAGCTGATGGCCGAGACGCCGCACACGGTGCTGGCCGTGGACGTCTACAACGACAAGATCAAGCACCTCCTCGACCCCCCGCCGCCGGTGGACGGCGGGCAGCAGGCCCGCAGCTCCTGGGACGGCCGCATCGAGTTCCACCGCCTCAACATCAAGCACGACTCCAGGCTCGAGGGCCTCATCAAGATGTCCGACGTGGTTCGTCCCCTTCCCCCGCCAACCGCCACGCCCTATGGCAGTCAGTCCGTTGTATATGATTCTTGCGGATCGCCATTTTCTTTTACAGTCTCTCTGCTTTCTTCTACGCATCTTTTCTTTCGATTCGCAGCAACTCTTTGCTTTCTTGATGAACCGTCGTGTAATGGATTGAGGGGATCTGCGTCTGTTATCGCGTTTTCTTGTCTCACAAGGAATTCTTATGGCTGTTCGCTTTACAGACGATCAATCTGGCGGCAATCTGCACCCCGGCGGATTACAACACCCGTCCATTAGACACCATCTACAGCAATTTCATTGACGCTCTCCCAGTTGTAAGTTTCGGGGTTACCTGCCCTCTTCTCTTCGGTTTTGGCTTTCTTTACCTGTGTGAAATCCTGGGGACGTGGCTGTGCAGGTCAGGTATTGTTCGGAGAACAACAAGCGCCTCGTTCATTTCTCCACCTGTGAAGTGTATGGGAAAACACTAGGAAGCTACCTGCCAAAGGATCATCCTCTGAGACAGGTGCCTATTGCATCCCTTTGACTTCCTGCATCTAAACGAACAGACGATTATGTGAATGCTCATGAGGATTCGTCTAATTAGATTAAATGATCACAATTTGATTGCGTTCAAAATACTTGTGATCTAACCACCAGTGGGTAATGTTCGCCTTTGCATCAAAACGACCATGTTCTGCCTGAAACTAAGGTATTATACACCGTAACCAAACAGTAACGACACAAAGGTGTCTTGTTTTTAGTTCATAATTTCATTGACATTTAGAATGGCATAAAACATGGAAAATAATCAGATAATCTTCATCATGAATCGTCACTTTAATATCATTTTGAGGTTTAAAGATAATGAACCATGCAACGAGCATTATAATTTTTTTTTTTTTTTGCAATAGATTTCTGTGCACTGAACCGCTGTTTTCAAAGGTCCAATGTAGTTGGACTTCATGTGCTTCATAGAATCAAAAATTGTGGCTTGAAATTAATTCTCTTGATGACTTGGTTTCATGATTTTTATATCTGGTCATTTTTATTAGTAACCTACCTGCTTGAGGAAATAATTGGTTCCTCACGGTATCGGACATAGATGTTCCGATGTAGTTCTCTTCTACACAGTTTAAGCCATGGCTATGTTGTACTAGTATTGTTTCTTCTTTTCATTCCCGTAACCAGAAATTGCATGATTGATTGTACAGGAATCAGAATTCTATGTGCTAAAAGAAGATGCTTCACCATGCATTTTTGGTTCGGTCGAGAAGCAGAGATGGTCTTATGCGTGTGCCAAGCAACTTATCGAGAGACTGATTTATGGTGTGCTTGCTTGCTTCTCCGTTTCGATGCAACAAAACTTTACTATTCCCTGTTCTTACATTTTATTTGGACCATCTAAAGCCGAGGGTGCGGAAAATGGCCTTGAGTTCACCATCGTGAGACCTTTCAATTGGATTGGACCAAGGATGGACTTCATTCCTGGAATTGATGGTCCTAGCGAGGGCGTTCCCAGGGTTTTGGCATGCTTCAGCAATGTATGTCTCATAATTTCTCTTATGTTGCATCAGAAAATATCAACACATTGGCCTATAAAAATATGCGTTGCTTCTTTTTTTGTTTTTCGAATGTGATGCAGAATCTCCTGCGCCGTGAGCCTCTAAAACTCGTCGACGGTGGCCAATCCCAAAGGACATTTGTCTACATCAAGGATGCCATAGAAGCTGTTCTCCTGATGATTGTCTGTATCAATCTCTCTCTTCTTTTGTCTCTCTTTTTCCCCTTTTGCGACGAAACGAACAAAACTGTTCTCATCTCTCTCAGGAAAATCCTGCACGAGCGAATGGCCAGATATTTAATGTGGGAAATCCTAACAATGAAGTCACCATAAAGCAACTTGCTGAAATCATGGTACAGGTGCGTGTTGGCACTCGGCGAACGCATATACGTTTGACATTGCGAGGCGCAGATCCTTGCCGAACTTTCTTATGCTATTTTGTCTTCTTCCTTGCAGGTGTATTCAAGAGTATCAGGGGAGCCTCCTTTGGAGGCGGCTACGATCGATGTGAGTTCTAA
Organism: Musa beccarii; assembly: GCA_024322285.1. Classification (NCBI taxonomy): domain Eukaryota; kingdom Viridiplantae; phylum Streptophyta; class Magnoliopsida; order Zingiberales; family Musaceae; genus Musa; species Musa beccarii. The sequence continues at coordinate 32,223,040 of CM044398.1, read as the reverse complement.
ACAGTTCTACGGTGAAGGATACGACGACAGCGATAAGCGAATTCCCGACATGACCATAATCAATAAACAACTAGGTATGACCAATTTACATTGAACGGTTGATCCGCTTCCTCTCGAATTCGTAGGAGGTATTAGAGTTGATGATGTTTTCGAGCGTAGGCTGGAATCCGAAGACATCCCTGCGGGACTTGCTCGACTCGACGCTGACCTATCAGCACAGAACATATGCGGAAGCCGTCAGAATGGCAATGGTGAAACCCGTAGCGTCCAGCTAGATTCAGTCCCCTGCGATGCATTGCGGGAATCATCTCTGATTAAATTCTTTTTAAAGCGCTCATATACACACACGTTATACTTACTAGCACGTCGCCCAACGGTTTGACCCGTAATTTTCTTCCCGTTGTGGGGAGATTATTTAGGAAGCTGCAACAATTGCTGTAATATTCAGGTATCATCAGACGTAAATTCCTCTATTTGCTAGTAGTACTTCACTGCAGCAGCATCAGTCTTCCTTCCTGCATCTTTGCTGTGTCAACCATAAGCCCCGAGTACGCGTGATCCCAATCGAGCGAGTTTAACTAATTACTGATTCGGCACGTCTTTCTCCTGATTGCAAGAAGACGGCGGTTTCAAGCCTCGCCATCCAGATGATGCGGATGGTCACCGGTTGCTGTTATAGCGTTCAGCCCCTCTAAGTTCTCGCTTATGATCACAACCATTTCTCTCGCCCGCTTTCACGAGGTAACCGGTGGCAACATTCGGGAATGAGATATCGATTTAACATAGAATAAGCTGGACTTGGGTGTTCTTGCTGTGCTTCCTTCTTTTTTTATCTTTTTTTTTCTCACATATTCCAGAAACAAAGATAATACCATCATTTGACTTAAAACCAAGGATGAGAGATATGAACGACAAGGCTACATTTGTGGGGGGCACAGCAATGCAGATTTTGACCATTGAGTTCAAATAAAAAAGGGCACCTACTCAACACAGGTTTCAGAGTCGAGGCTCTCTCAGTGAATCAACCCTCTTCTCAGTAAATCTCAAAGGCGCAACCTCAAGCAGAAACGATTAGTACCCTTGACCTCAATTCTATTCAAGATATTCATTCAAAGTACAATCAGAAATGGGAGAACAGATGCAGCTATAACAAGTCTGAACAAACAGTAACAGGGCATCAGAAACCCTAATTCATCTGCACCTGCACCTGCACCTGCACCTGCATTAACGAATCATGCAGCCACAGCAAGTCCAAGCGCTGTGCAGATCCACGATGATTTCCCAGAATGTGATGCCAAACTTCTACACTTTTTTTGTTTTTTTTACCTTCAGCAATGGCATAGATAACGAGTGAACTGTCTCCTGGGAAATCAATCAGATGTATTGCCAAAACTAAGCGCCCGCCTCTCTCCCACCTCAGCCCTTCTTTCAACCTCTTATATATACAACGTGACATGCTCACCTATCATGTAGCCACTAATTCTTACCAGTATAAGTTGAATAGAAACAAACTCCCATGGGATGCTTATGCCAAACCTACAAAAAAGATCCTCAAAATGTGGCATCCATGCCATTCCATCAAATCCACAAAAAGGGTCTACGCATTTCCATAAGCAATTGAAGCTGGTTTTATCTGGTACCTTTGTTGGAGCGCACCTCACAACCAGCAGAATCCCTTCTAGCGGCCTGTCCTGTATCTTTTACTGGTGTATTTATTGACCGTGTTCACAGAACTGGCAATATAAAAATAAAGACAGAACCAGCTCTTAACTACCGCCAATCTCGACATCTTCCACATCTCCAGTTCGCATCACTAGAAGGCTGGTCACTCTCAACCCAAGGAGAACAATGAGAATGGATATGCTGCCCACATATTTCACAACTAAGATCTGGAGATGGATGGGCACGCTTGCAAATGTCACATGCCACTCCGTTAAAGGCAGTCTCCTTAGCGACCAACTCTTCACCGGTAGAATGCACCTCTTCTGATCCTAATCCATCAAAAGCAGGTGCCTCAAAAGATCTGATCTCACCACAACTTGATGAGAATCCAATCTCTGCTGCATTCATGTTGTTATCAGATACATGTAGTCGGTCATCATCAGATGCCAACAGCTCCGTGAATGAGAAGTAGGTCTGTGGTTCATACTCTGCATCCTCAATGCTTCCACACATTTGATCAGGCCATTGGTAGCCACAGTCAGCATCATCAACAGAAACAGCTGCACATCCACCACTTTCTTGCAAGTCGTATGATGATACCATGTCAGAAGAATTTGCAAAAATCTCATCGTTTGTCATAGAGAAATCATAGTCATCAATTTCATGTGATATATCATTTCTTTCAGGAGACTGGCTCTCAAAACACAAATCAGTTGCATGTAGTAAGTGAGTCCTTCTGACAGACAACTTTTGCTGGCTTTGAACCCCAGTCTCCGATGTTTGAACCGGAAGTGGCTCAACTACACCAAGGGAATGAAGCAGAGGATCATCATTCACCACAACCATATCTCCATCCGCCGTGTGTGACACCAGTTTAGATGAATGTGCTAATAAAGGAAGATCTGACATGGACCCTTCAAGTGTATTTGGCTTGTCGATATGTTCTGGCTCCAACTTCTTAGAATCTGTTTTAAGATATGGGCATTTTGGTGAGGCTTTTCTTCGACACCTGCAGCATTTGAACCCAACTACATCAAAGATTTGGGCTTCCTCAAGCTCCAAAGCATCTGCATGGTACCAATCTGCAAACAAAAGATAAGCATGGGAGCTCAATGAAGATAGTTTGAGAAACAGCGGTAGATTGAAGTATCAACTGTACGCTTACTTAGGCACTTTTCACAGCGGATATACATCAGGTCAGAACGGTAAGGAGAATTGCAAAGGCAGCAAGTAGGCTTCCTCGGCGGATTTATTCCCTCCTTACATTTCAAAATAATATTTTCTAGTCTAAAATTCTTGCCCGAATAATCACCCTTTTTCCGCTTCCATATGAGACCATATGAAAGGCATGTCCGACGTTTACTGTTGCCTTCTGACTTTGATGATCTTGTTCCTTGAACCTCAACCTTACCAGTGGATCCTGCAGAACAAGGAGCTGTCATCTGAGGCATGAATTTGTTCCCAGACATCAGCTGATCTTGCCTTCGTAAAGGAAGCTGACTGTTGAGGATCTCCTTACGACTTGCGTTCAGAGCCGCAGTTTTAGCATGGTAACATATTTTGCATGTGATATTGTATGCTAAATTGGTTCCCTTTCTTTCAATCAAAGGTATTGCACAATCCTTATGACATTTACCTGTAATTTCACAAGGAGCAAATCCCAGTTAGTTGAAAATTCTAATAACCAAACAGAGTGCAGCTGGCATACAGTGTGAGCACTTCCATACCTTGACAAATGCTGCATGTTGTAGCATCCCTTAATTACAATTGAAAAACACAACAAAGAGTAAGTTAGCAGTTAGATAATTTGTTTTAATTGATCGGTGAATAAATTCAAATGTTAATTCGACAATACCTCAAAATGACATCTTCTTTGCATGATGCACAAGAAGTGCTGCTAGGTTTGTCCCCCTTGTGCAGCAGATAAGAAAAAATATCTCCCCTTTGAGATTTTACTTGCTTTTTCTGAAACTTTGGCTGAACATTTGAGGCTAATGTCATTGAACCAGGCAATGGTTTCCCACCAATTTTCTCTTCATATTCCTTTATCAAGTATAATGGGATATGATTTTCAGAAAACCACAATTTGCTATTCTCGTCATTGATACTTTCTTTTTCCAAAACATTTTTCATTACACGTAAAGGGATATGCTTCTGATTTGAAAAGGTAAGAGCATACATCATCTTATGCTCAGCAACCCTTCTAGCACATATGACTGCATTTCTAAAAGCCAAAGCATCACCATCTAAACCTTTCCCATCTACAGAGGTTTGCTCAGGAGGAACAAGGTCTCTCCACCTAATATGGGCGTCAAGGTATCTGACCTGATGGATCCATGGTAATAAATTAATTGATTAGCCAAAAAGAAATCTGCAAATGGACAACAGCTTTTGCATGATAATATGGTACTGAACTAACCTGAAGTGCAAGCTGAGAGGCATTTTTGCACATTTGAACAGCAGCTCTCCAAGCAAGCTGCCGGCTTCTTCTAGGAAGATCAACACTTTCAGGATAGCAAATACCAGGTATCCTTCGGAAACCACCTAACATGATGCAAAAGTTTCACCAGCAATCAGCAGCCTTTTTAAAGAACCAGTAGGGAATTGTATGGGGAAAGAGAATCTGAGAAACTTTAGAGAGTAAATTTTACCTTGACGAGCAGCTTTTCTGACCAGAGAACTTGGAAGAGTCCCATTCTGAAGAATAACCTCTGAGAACTTCCCCCCACGCCACCATTGCACATCTTTTCCACTATCCTCCGATGACACAAGTGCAGATTCAGATGATGCATATTGTTTCTTGCTCCGCCTACCAGGCCCACGCTTTTGACTTGGTCCAGAGCGAGATGTACCACTTAGTGCAGAAAACCCCGATGGTCCATCAATGACCAGTTTAAACCAGCCTCCAGAAAAAGCAATTCCACGAATATTCTTCTCAAGCTGCATCAGTAGATCCAGAAAAGCCATGTTGTCTGTTCAGAGTCTAATATTCTAAAAAACTAGGTTCATGGTCATATAAAACATAAACTTCCAGATAAATGTGGTCATACTGACATCTCTAATAATTTTCAGGTTTCTAGCAAAACTTAATTATGTCGAACCAAAATACCAAAATATTCTCAGTGGGATGTCATTTCCAGTGCTCTGAAAGGTGCTTGTAATTACTTGTACTAGAGCAAGATAACTAACTTTGGTTGAATAAAAATATAAAGTAGTACAAGATTAAAGAAAAGATAAGGGATAATATAAAAAATATGGTTAGCCAAGGTAAATACTAAAATTTTAGTGAGAACATAATTTAGTATCTTCTGGTACTGTAGTGGCATATACAACACGTTAACAGTTTCTAATATTCAATATAAAAGCAAATCCATGAATTGCCATCCAAATTCCAAAAGAATAGAAAGTTGGACATCAACTAGCATACTGAGACCAGGAATTTGAGCACAAAGATAGTTTCTCATCATACACTTTGTGATGAGAGACTTAAATCATTTAAGAGCACATGAATCACTATGATAGCTTAGTAAATCTCTTTTTTTCTAAATGAAGTCTTCTAAGCAGAAACCATCAGATAGTTCCACCATACCTTAAACAACAGCACAAATTGAGAACATGCAGTAGCAAAACTTGCTGATAATCCAAACATCAACATACATAGACTAAGTGAAGATTACAACATGATTGCAAGATCATACCAGTGCAATCAGGTCATAAGTGAAATCTGAATTAGGTAACAGTAGGTTAATGGGCCATTAAACAATCGTACAACTGTCTTTTTACCCATGAGTATGCTGAACTCTCTATAGAAAGAAGGCACATAGCACAATAATCCTGTTTATGGCCTCTTGCTGGGACAAGATATTGAGCCAATCCTTGATCCTAGAAATCTGGTTCATAATTCTTTTTAAGTTTAAAAGTTCAAGAAATTAGACAAAGAGAAGACATTAAGTGTTTTAGAGAGTTCACCAAGTCATTTAATTAGAGTGGACAGTTGTTGGCTCATTCTGGACAAAGATGGTCCAGTTCATTTGCTTCCTTTTCAGGTACTAGAAATGCCATCATATCCAGCATTTAAGAAGACCATAAACCCCCAAAAAAAAGGGTAACACATAGAAGATAATGACATACGATAATAGATACAAGGACATCTTTTGTCTTTAACCATGTGGCCTTGAAATGTAATTCATCTCCATTATCTATTGTCCAAATTTCTTCTAAGGTATCCTCTTTCTCCAATAGAACCTATTTCTTCCTTGTAGGAAAAGAAAACCAGGAGCAATTTATCCCCTTTCTCTCTATATATATACTCTACTCTTCTGTTGCTCTTGCCATTTTCACTTAAAAACATATCTCTTCTTAGTTAAGCACTATAAATCAGCCAAACTTACATCAGTTCAAATCCCACCTAACCCTACTTCACCTACCATATGAACTAATGTTTCCTCCATCAAGATGTCAAAAATGCCATTCAAAAAAATGTCCGAACGTTACATAAATACGGAATTTCTAAATAGTTCATCAGACCAATGTCTGCAATTTTGTACCATACGAGAGTTTCGATACTTCTGCGGTACGATACGGTACCATATACCGAATGGTACATTTCGGTGTACCATTCGGTATATATATATATATAATTTATAAATATTATATTATATATATATATATTTCTTTTCTTGACAACGTCGCCGAGGCGACGTCGCTTATAAAAAAAAAGCTTCGCGGCGTTGGCGACATCGCCTCGGGAGACGTTGCCTCCCTTCTCGGGCGACGTTGCCGAAGGAAACGTCGTTCGTGCGACATCTCCTGTGCGACATTGCCTCCCTTCTCGGGCGACGTTGCCGAGGGAGACGTCATCTGTGCGACGCTGCCTCCCTTCTCGGACGACGTCGCCGAGGGAGACATCGCCCGTGCGATGTCACCCGAGCCTTGGCGATGTCGCCCGCATATTAAAAAAAATAAAAAAATAATTTTTTATTAAAAAATAAAAAACCCAATACCACCCGGTAGTAGGTTGTTCGCGTACCGGTATCCTATCGGACCGGTACATACCGCCCATACCGGGCAGTACCATTCGAAATTGCATACCTTACATCAGACATCACATTCATATTTCATTGTTGGATCACTTATTTGTTTGTTTATGATTAAGTTTGTCAATGACAATCAAACTGTTTTAGTTTACAGAATCTTGGCCTTCAAAAATGACTAAATATTCAACCATCTAACTGATCTTTAGAACATGTATGTTCACATAAGCTCAGAAAGGACCATAACATGCAATTAGTACAACATACCACATGGATCCATGATCATCATACCAGCTGCAACAGTGATTTGCAACTTTCTCGGTGATCTAACGTGTTGCAATAGCAATTTATAATCGCATGTCCCGTGGTCTATATGTAGTTCCAGCATATGGTATTTGGGGAACATAGTGACCATCACAGCAGTCTAACAAGCACCACATGACTGGACTATAGCAACTGCTATAAGCCCAATGCTTTTAGTAGACAAACAATCCAACTAGTCATTGTGTTATGTTATGTCCTCCAAAAAAGGGCTTCGCTATTTTCACCAACTACAAATCAAGAGAACTAAAGTAAATAAATTTTCATTAGGGCAACAAGAGAGGTGGCAACGCAACTCTTATCATTCAAGGGCTTACAATTACCTACATATAATTAACTAAAACGACTTATAAGTAAAGTTTCCATATAGAAAATTTTCATAACCCACAAAATTCCTCTAGAAGGATCTATAAACCTCTCTAGATACAATTTTGAATAGATAAGTAACTTCTTTAACCCATAGTATATCCAAACAAGAATTCTTGGACACATATTTGAATTCAAAATAGTGGTTAAAAAAATCCTAACATATCAACAATATAAAACACGATGAAACAAATCCAAAATTCACTAGAAGTAGAATTTCATAATCTACTCCAACTACGAACTTGTAAGGAGGCTTGGTCAAGTTTCCCCTTTCCAAATTTGGCAATGAATAGATGTTCTCTCACTCTTAATCCCAACTAGGGATGGCCCAAAAGTTCTTTTCTTAAGTTAAACAATGTTTCTACCTTCTCCTGTACAAGGAACATCCAAATGCTAGGTAAGCCTTATTCATGCTAGAGCAAGTCTTCTCCAAGTTCAACAGGGCTGGATGAGACCTGTACATGCTACACCTACACTGATTTAGGTCAAGAAGGGATACCAAAAGTTGGAATAGCTGAAGCTATGCAAATATGAACAGAAACAACTTGTGAGGCTGAATAATGCTATCCCGAAGTGTGAAAGCTGTACAGAACTGCCATAAGCTGCATTGAGCATCCATGATAGTCATCCAAGCCCCTATCTCGGACAGCAATGTTAATGCCCTAGGCATATGAGAGATTGGTTCAGGCTAATGGTGTTTCTTGAGTGAAGGCAACTGAACAAATGATAGTTAGCATGTAGTGATAGAGTTGATCACATCAAGGCCTCTCAACATAACCAAACAAGACAATATTCAGTAAAAGGGCTGAGGATGAACTTGTATAAGCAACTTAAAGTGACACTGTAACAAAACGAATTATTTAAACAAATGTCTCATTAGTCAATTCAATTATAATCAGTAAAAGAACTGAGGATGAACTTGTATAGGCAACTTAAAGTTACACTGTAACAAAACGAATTAGTTAAACAAATGTCTCATTAGTCAATTGAATTATAACAACCATGCACTGGTTAACTTGTGCTAACAGCTCTAAGTAACCCCAATTTTTGATTCAAGGCTCCCAAGCCACTAGTTTCTTTGAAACCATTAAGACATCCAAATGGGTCAAAGGATACGCAGCAGCCAATAGCATCACTTGCCTCTACTTATGCTTCTCACTCTCTTTTGTATGCAGTGAGTCTTTGCCGAGTAAAAAAGTTCCTGATTTCTATAATTTGTAACATTTTGACTTCTAAAAGTTTAGGTCACAGCAATGCCAAGGCCTCAGCTAGGCAAATTGTGGGACCATTAGGTGGGTTACTTTTGCAACTACAACTCATCCTTCTATAAACCAATCAGGTATCTTCAGCCATTCCCACAACCCTATCACTCATTTTCCATCGCCACAAACCCCTTCCCCTATTCCATTTTCTTTTTCAGAGACAAAAGTCTCCAGTGAAGTCAAGACAAGCTACTTATCCCTCTAACTGGGGCATCAAAAAGCAGAGGTTTTACTACCATATACAGTTTGCATAAAAAACTTCATTATTGAAATGAATGCAGGATTATAAAATGTATAATGCATGACATTAATGAAAAATGAAACATCAAAAACATTACATAGCCCTATGTTCCATAGCAAAATCCTTTGCCAATAAAAAACACCGAGAATGGTCATATCATGCAAACAAACCAACACATGTTAGCAGTAATATACAGCAAAGAAGACTCAAGCAAACAGAAACAGGAAAAAATACATAGTCACAATGATGGCAAGAAAAATACTGATAAACTCACTTCAAGAAGTAGAAATTTCAGGACCCTGCAGCTGGAGGCTTCTCGAACTAGTTTTCGCCATTGTAGCTTATACTGTGTATCTAGAAATGACCCAACAATTAGACCACGCAGTGTTGTCTCCATGTTTGCTATATGTGCTGCGATGACCGGAAAGTGAGTTTCTTCATGCTTCGTTGGACGAAGTCCATTAATGTTTCTAGCAGATCCTTTAATCGCATTGGTGGCAGCCAAATTTAAAAAACATCCCTTTTTGCTTGTAATTGAACCTTTACATGCAATGCACCAACCACATCTTTCTCTTGGGATGTCCATCAGTTTCTTCTCATAAGTTGGCCACAAAAAATACATTGTAGCTCTGGAAAATGCTTTCATTTGCAGTGCAATGCTTGCAGCCACAGTTTTCCGGGAGTTGGAAGAAATATGAGCATCTGAAAATCTTTTCTCTTCAGTTGTAAGAACAGCCAAATTAGCAGCTGCAGATGCAGCAATGTCACCGTGGATATACTGGTTGACATAAGACTGAGGGTTGAAGAAAACTCTATTATTTGAGGCTTTATCATTTCTTTCTTGCACAACAGAATATTGGCTTCCGTGTCTGCCTCCATCAAACGCACCAAAGGCATCATTCTTGTTGGAAAAGTATGAGCTACCTGCAGCTGCCCTACAGATTCCATTCTCATTCGTTGAGGCACAACTTGAAATATCAGGTACTATTGATCTTTGAGAGGCATATGGCAAGTTTGAGAATGACATGGTTGTCATCATAGATCCATTACCCAATTGCTTACTAGATCTTGTGTGAGTATCCGGGAAAATCTTCTGGACAGTCTCACTAACAACTTTTGAAGAAAATTGTTCATCACTTGGAAATAACAAAATTCCATGTGAAGATAATTCTGTCTTATCTGTAGCATCATTACAATTTTCTTTACAAGACTCCTGCTGTTCAGGGAAGCTAAATTGGTTCACTGAGTTCAATACAGATCTGCGAACTCCAGCTTCAACATCTGCAACACTCTCTCTATCTGTATAAATATGATTTCCCCCTGTAACATTGTCAATGAACCTCTTAATCAAGGTAATGGAGAAGAGAGAACCATGTTTAAAGGTTTCAGCATTAGCCAGAGAATTACCTACAGGTTTAATTTGTCCAGCCTCCAAAGTGGATGCTGGAACCTCCCAGTATTTCGATATTTCATTGCAGATATGAGCATATGATGATGAATTTTCTGCAACTGAAGACATCAACCTTAAGACCTTGGTGACATCGGTTTGATTGTAGTATCTATAAAATGGCTCTGTATTCAATGATGTCCCATTCCTGCAGAATTAATATAAACAAATGATAAAGATAACCTAGGAAATATCAGATCCAATAAACCAAAAGATCCAAAAAGTCAAAGTTCTGATAGGAATCATTATAAAGCATCTAAGAAAAGATATAAGATATGATTGATGTTGTTACATTGATTCTTAAACAGTACTCGCAGGTGGGCAAGATGAGCCAAGATAAGACAAATGTGACTTCAAACATCTATGCAACATAAAACATGCAAAACTATGACCATGACATACGTGCAGCCTCATGGTTGGTTCTGCTCTTCTTATTGAAGAAGTTTTGGTTTTGGATCCAGGGAAGATCACTCTGCTAATTCTAAAACATATCTAGAACATTGAGAATTAATTACATGGGGCAAAAAGGGTGGCTAATTTATATAACTACGTATCAGAAAACAAAGAAGAGTACCAGAAGAAGATAAAGAAAGATGAAATAACACAACAGAGTGTTAGAAGAATGCCACATGCTACAACAGAATCTTTTTTTTAAATTAACCGGCAAGCAGAATACATATGCTAAGTGTAGCATAAATTGTGTCGAATAGTCTAATTAAAATATGTAAATTCAACAAAATTCAGGTGAATATAATGTGCTCTAAGTAGAAAAGCTTACACGAGTAAGTAATTGCAAGTTCCCAAGAATAATCGTCCACAAACATCAACACCAAGAGCCTCCGCTCCTTTTATACTCCTTCCTACTCTAAAAGATGTAGGACCAAGTTTGTTAACTGTGCATTCTGGACAAAACCATGGCCCATCTGGTAGAAATGCTTTATTCAGGCCAATACATCTAGAATGATATGCAGAGGGACACCCATCACAACAAATCAAAGTGCCATCCATACCACAGAGCTGACATTCATCACTGTTACCATCTGTATCAGCACTAGAAACATCTGCATTAGATTCCACTACTTTCGAGCTTGGTATTTGCTTTGGTGGCTCTTTGGAATCCTGAAGAGCACACATGCTCCTGGAAGCAGAATTCTTGAGAGATCTAGAGTGCACATTCCTTGGCCCATCCCCAAGTGGAAAGTTATGATCAGTACCATCTTCTATGTCATCGTCTAAATTCTCACGCATTTCAAGTTCAGTTCTGAGCTCTGCAGAGTCCATTACATCATCACATAGTATTTGCAAAACCGTAAGCTTTATTGTTATGGGTAGGCTGTAATACTCGCCATTTGAAAGCATGGCACCATATTCTTTCCCATCCAGACTTCTCATATATCCCATTATGTACAGATACTCAACTACAAAAGCTGGCCAAGTCAATACATCAAGCAAACTCCAATCATAATATCTGTAAAATTTGAAAAGCCAAAACTTCAAACTTAGTTAAAGAATACAAGCAACACTAAGGCGCGTATAAAAATAAGAGAGAAAACAACCTTAAGCATTTTGAAGCGAGCTCCAAACCCTCAGAAGAAAGCACTTGAAGATGATGCCTCAAAGCCCGCATAAGCGATAGATGAATGGCATCCAGCAAAGAATTCTGGACCATACATTTGAGTGATCCAACAAACTCATCTAGTCCGAAGGGGCTCAAAAACAACTGAATGTTAAATGATCTTAAGAAACTATATACAGAGAACAGATAACTAATTGATTCCTCAGGAATCGGAATATCCCCAGAAGACGGGGGCAATTCTAACATATGGATCTCTGGAGATGCGATGGATGAAGGACCCTGCACGTAATCACAGGAATTGCTAGAAGAGTCAGCATCTTCAGAGAGGTCCGAATCTGTCCTGCCATGCGAAGAGGTGTCAGCTCCATCAGAAGGACCTGGGGCATTCTTCCTGGACCTTGTCCTCGGAAGAGGCACATTCGTGTCCTGTGAACCAGAAGAGACTAGAAGGTCGAGCTTCCTCTTCCTACAGCTAAGCTTCATGTTTGAGCCTACCCTATTGTCCTCAGGAATGACGATCTTGGAGACTTGCAAACGGTCCAAATTCTCACGATTCCCGTCATCATATACGACAGTGTACAATCCACTTCCGTGGTCGTAAGACGCCACCTTACCAACGAGGGGTCTCTTGACTCCAGGAGTCTCCTTGCTCACATAGCTACCAACGAGAGCACTAGCATCAACATTCCCGGCTTCGATGACCAACCCAGCAATCTCAGAAGCCTCAGATCGTTGATCCGTCCGCACCTCCACGACGCTCTGCTCATCCACTCTATCTCCGTTAACAGACCCCATCTCCTCCTCCGATCCCATAAGGTCAGATTTGGGGATGGGAGACTAGAAAGGAGTGCATTTATATTCCATACCACAGAAGCAGAATCAGAGTCCGGATTGAAGCGTAAACAACCAAAACAAGGAAAAAAGAGGTAGACAAAGAGGCGGAAACCCTAGAAAAAGATGGGGACCAAAACGAAGAAGCCGGAAAGCCTAAAGATCCGACTTTTCGAAACGAGGTATTTGAGGAAGTTCCAAGGACCTGCAAACGTCCGGCGAAACAGCGATCTAGCGGGGAAGGGAAGAGATGGACACGTCCAAGGTTCCTTCTCGTGCACGCGGCCCTCGACTCCCTTCCTCCCTCCTGGTTCCCAAGCGTCGAGCAATCGAGCGAGAGGAGGAGGAGATCGATAGACGGATCCGAGGGAGGGGACGGGGGAGACGGAAGGGTTTCGATCTGGGGAGGGCTGCCGCCGAGGGATCTCCTTTTTGTGCCCTATCTTTTGTTGACAGAAAGGGAGTGGAACCATAATAGCAACGTTACCGCCATCATAGAGTGATTCGAAGAACTCGCCCGGTCCAACCCGGCCCGTGACTCGGCTTAGCTTCGCCTTCGCCATCCGTGACATGACATCTAAACGGTTCGGTACCGTCCTTTCCCACGAGCGCGTTGTGACTCAACTCCGGCGAGTCAGAAACCCGGATCCCGCCCGGGCGTACAAAAGTAATCTCCCCCGCGTGTACCCGCCTTCCTGCCTAATCATGTGGGGCCCTTCCAGCTCCACATATCTATCAATAACGAGGCGGGTACATTAGACGGAAATTTACGGAGCGAGTAGGAGAAGTCAAGCCTACATGGGAGCCCACCGAAGAAGCAGCTTTAAGATCCGGGGAACGCGGGATCTAACGGTGGACAAGGGTTGGTTCCCGTTTTAGTGGACGGCTAGCAGTACGCTAGCACTTTTTGTATATAGTGAATGGACCTTTTTGCCACGTACCGAGCCACCGCGGGCTGAGTTCTGCGACGCCGAGTCGGGGTTCAAGATTTCAAATCATGAGACGCGCAAGGAGGGAAGCAACGGCTACGCATCCCATCGTGTCCGTGAAGATGAAGAATTCACAAGAAAACCAAGTCTGAGCCCGTCACAATGGTTCGGACTTCGGAGGCGGCTCATATTCGGAGTGTGACACTAATCGATAGGATTTGATCCGCTAAAAAAGGATGTATGATACCATATATCCATTAATGAACCCGATAACATGCCCCATACAAGTGTTAGATAATTCATGATTGAATGTTATAGACAAATTAAAATGTAACCTACATAGTATAATGCTAAACTTAGTATCATTTCGATTGAGCCATAGGTTCCATAAAGAATAGAAGATAAGGTAAAGAACTTAATGAGTTGTAGATTTGTCTAACTCATTTGCCTCCTCTTCCTAAGTGTAAGTGGTCAAAGTATTTGAATAAGAGAAAGGTTGAATTGCATATGTATATTAAAAGAAAATATGTTCGGAGAAAATAGTAAAGAAGTGGCAAATCGTGCAATCGATCAATTTGAATCCTATAATCAATTAGCTCATGGACAAACTAATTTTGAAAGAACCCAAGAGTCATTCTCTTTTGATTCTTTGGCTAGAAATTTTTGGATCAGTGATGGAAGATAGATACTTGTTAACTTTTATTTATCTCAAGTAATTTTAGTACAAAATTATAATATTTCATATATTATATTATTTTAGTACAATATTATATCATTATCTTCTTCTAATATGTCAATCATTAAGATTCAACATGGTGGATGCATAAAAATATGAAGAATATATATGATATTTATAAGGAAAGTGACATGTAGATAATTGGATGATACATCATTTTGTGGTTTGATACTTAATCAATGCTAACAAGATGTCGATCACATGTCAATTGAGAACTCTTGTCAATACAAGCTATCATACAAGTGTAATGCATGCTATTCTAATGCACGTCTCTCGAATAATGATTTATAATTCTACACAAATTAATTATCTAAGCTCAATATAAAAAAAGCACTCATCAGGTGTGCCATTTAATCTATTGGGGAACACTACATAGTTTCATTCCTAAGTTCTCTTAATTCTATTAACTTAAAGGATTAGAGAACCTTGTTAGGTGTGTCTCGTTGTAGTTTTTTCATGATCGTCTACTAAATTTTTATTTCATGACTTACAAAAAGCTTAGCTGCTAAACTCTGATAGGCTTCGAATCCTTAAAAAATATTAAAGATATTGAGACAATTTTGATTAGAACCAAATATCATAATTTTTTGTTACAATGGATTTCGAGAATTTTACTTAAATACTAAAATTGAACGTGAGTTAAAAGTATTTTGAGTGTAGTTTAAGGAGCGTATATGACAATAGATCAAATTCGTCAGATTCTTATCTCTATTTGTGTTCCTTAAACTATGCTAAACAGATTTTATATTATGGATTCGTGAATGTAAACCGTGTATAGTATAAGCCTAAATAAAAAAGAAAAAGAGTATCATTCAAATATTTTTTTAATCAAGTATTGAAAAACATATACATGATTTGAACTCATTTTTATTATCTTTTCACTAACCCTAAGACCATAAGTCATAAAAAACACACAGTATATTCCTTAACAGACTCGAGTAAGAAAAAAAACGAAGGTGATCAACAAAAGTGAGGTGAAGACTTTCAAAACAATCTTTCATAACCTCAAATATATTTTAATTAAAAAATAATTATTTTTTTGTGTTATATATATATATATATATTCCTTCCAAAATATAGAGACATGATAATATTTTCGAGGAATTTATTTGTTATATTAAAGTTGATAATGAGGAAAATGTCATTTCGAAGATTGACAAGGATACATAAGAAAGAACACATCGAACACTTTGCATGGACAACACCGAGAACCAAACTGCCTTGAAAGGCTCAATGCTTGGGGCGGTGGTCGTAGCTCTCTTCTCATCAATGCGGTAGCGACAGCACGCATCTCAAGGCCGAAAGCTAGTGCAGCACATTCCCGTTTGAAAGCCTCGATCATCTTTTTCATGTTCCTGTGACTCTTTATCAGACCTTAAGGACTGCATGACGCAGGACCCATGGTGGCCATTTGGCTGGCTGTGCACCACAGCATTTATATATCATCTGCATACATACGTACGTACATCTTTAGATTCTCATCTTTACGATCAATGATGACAGCGCTAAATCCAAGACTGATACAAGCACGAAGATAAACATGTCTTCTTGGAGCTAATATACGTCATTACCAAGTTTAGCGGAGGCTTCTTAGTGGTTGAATCGAGTTGGAGGTAAAGAGATTCTTTCAACGACGATTACAGCCACGATTTAGTCCAAAGGTGGAACTTGGGAGCTGGAACACTACACATGCTGAAGGCATATGCTTGGGATGGTGGGTCAACGATGCATCATGGTGAGGTCCTGCGGTGATGTCGCCATTGTTATTGCTGGGAAGTTGAATTGTAATGATAAAAGCTACCAATTGAGGTTGAGGAAATCTTATCTGCTATCAGTTGCTGCCACCTGCCTTGAGGTTCGCATTTCAATGGTGACCCCGACCTCGTCTTTATCTACCGTTCTCTGTGCTCCGCTCTACCGCATCTTTCATCTCCGTGTCTACTAAGAGGTCGTCAGGAACGATGAGGCGAAGCTTTGGCAGTTCTCAGGCTCGTCTTCTCTTCCTTGTTCTCGTCGTTATCCTCTCCATGCAGGCCACAAGAGTGGCTTCCCGTTTCCTGCGGCCACCATTAACGCCAGGTAAGGTCTGAATCACACGAATGAATGTGGTTATTGATGGAGATCTTCTACGTTAATTCCCACTGCTTTGGCAACACAGGTTCTGCTAAGTTTCATGGGGTTCGTCACGTGGAACATGCAGGAGAGGAGTCCAATTCTTGGCAGGTGAGTGTGGCTATCCTTTTCTTCAGTCGCATGCATATCTTCATCTCGAAAACACACGACATTGGTGCAGTACTTCTTGCGTCTCAGGTCTTGGAAGTGGAAGAGCGCGAGGATGGGAATGAAGGATGCCTGAAGCGGAGGATAACATCCGACGTGCATCTGGATTACATCTACACGCAAACCCACAAGCCATAGAAGGGGAAAGCAAGATGGAGGTGAAGGCCGTGAGAGAACCCACCTCAGTCTATGACTAGTTGCAGGCAGAAGAAAGAGTGTCAGCTTACGAGGGATCAGTGATGGCTGAACGATAGCGATGATCGCTCTCAATCTATATTGACTTAAGTGTTGACTAAAGTCACAAAAGTATTCACCCAAAGAATATTTTGTAAACAAGCATTGACTAAAACTTTAGGTGACAGATGTTTCATCATCTTACTCAGATGTGTTTCTTGAATAGCTTTTGCAAATTAACCCAAAAGAACATCCAATTCCTGAGACCAGAACACAAAAATAAAAGCCCATGCAGTGTCTTATTTTGGCAGCATCCTTCTCTTATGTGTTCAATTGATCATGGAGATATTGTGGCAGCAGTCTTTTCCTTAAAAAACAAGCATGACTCAGACTGGAATCACAACCTCTGGAACTAATCACACATTTCCAATAGATAGGTAGAGAGAGAGAGAGAGAGAGAGAGAGAGAGAGAGAGAGAGAGGTCGTAAGCTTAGCAGCATTCATGTGATCCAATGGAAAATCTGTCCTTACAAAGAACATAAACTCAATTCAGTTCAGATGATGACGACCTACTTAAAACCCACAGTAAGAGGGACTTCACCTTTTCTCTCTGCTGCAGAAGGTGGGGAAGGATGATTGTGCTCGCAAACAAACAGAGAGCACAAGAGAAGAGGAAACAGGTGAGAACATGAGACGAAGACAAGACTATATTGCCACAACATCTGCCAACATAGAGACCTCGGTCACTCGTCAGTTAGGAAAGAGAAACTACTAATCAAAGATAAAGTCAATTTGTCACCAAGCACGAAGTAGAAAAGGTCAAGATCGATGACCAGCTGATGCTAACTCTGATGTCAGAGCTCTTCTTTTCTTATCTTCTTTCTTTCAGTAGCGCAGTCATCATGCAGTGCACTAACACCATCTTCTTCCTATCTCAGCCGCATATGCTTCTTCAGTTATGTTCTAACAGATATCGTACCGAAAGTTTGGCACGATAAATCAAACACTCACCAAGAATACAGTTATCCAAATGATATATATATATATATAATTAAATAAAATATTATATTGTGTTAAATATAAGAATAAAAGTAATATCATAAACTAAAGGTTTTTTCTATATGCTAATTTTTTTAAATAAGTTAAATTAAATTTACTAACTCATAATGCTTCATGAATGAAGATTGACAATTAAAATTTTATGGCATGCCAAGAATATGAATGACTATGTGCTGACTGGATCGAGGAAGATGATGTTAAGTTGGTTTGATTTCAAGCGTCCAGCATATCGTCTCTCAAATTATTGCTGATGTGGAAAAATAATCTATACCTATAAGGTGATGACAGCTGAACATGAGATGGCCTTTACAACTTAGTAAGTTGATTGGAGATTCGAAAGTTATTACTAAATTTGGAATCAGAATCGGCCCGATCATAGGATATTCTAGTTCTGAACCATAATCATACTTCTTCTTTGTTTAATTTTTATTTAATATTGATTTTTTAAATTTAAAAATATTATTATTTTTTCAATCAGTTTGAAATCTAACCGGAACCCGTCTTTGGTTTTCATTCGGTTCAAAATCGGGAAATCAGTGATCAGTTTGATTTCAATTTGAATCAAGCTGAATTAGAGCTGCATCTTCCCCCTCCACCTCGACTCTCATCGACTATTATGATTGATATATAGGTCGAAAAAATTAAATAATTTATTAATCTTCATTTCATGATAGACTCAGTTAGCTTAAAGCCACTGAATCAAAATTATAATATTTTATATCAAAATAAAAAATTTCTTTTGAAGGAGTTTTTTTTTATAACTATAATAGTGACATCCTTGTAGGGTTTAAGAGTTATGATTCTTTTCTCTCGCTCTCTCTCCAGCATTCTACAATTGATTTCAATTTTTTTAATATTATCTAAGTTAAGGATTACATGAGGATGATAACGTAAAAATTCTTGTATATCTTATCTTAACAAAAAGTTATATCCTCACTCCCCACAATAGATGGATGATCAAAATGTAATCTCATTGATTTTCAATTAAATTTATCATGAAATTTTTTTTAGACGATTCTGTTATTCTCATCTCACATTCTATTCTAAGAAGTCAAATTCATTTTTTTTCTCTATTATATTAAAATGATGTGTAACACAATTATCAAATTTCTCCATCAAGAATCAAAATTGTTGAATGTTCTGTGCCTTTTTAATGTGCATGCTTACTTTTAAACTCAGATTTGAATATTTGGCAGACCAATATACTTGACATTTATTTCTTGATCTAAACAATTTGAACGATCAATCTCCTTAATTCGATTCTACTTTGAGATATAACACAGGCTCTCAAGCGAATCTTAGATTTATGATGGACTAACGAGTAAATAGAATACTTGAAACCCAAGGATTTATCATTTTTTATTTTATCTATAAATAATTATTATTATTATTATCATTTATTTTTATCCTAATAATCTGTTAATAGATATTTCAAGGAGGAGGAGGAGGTGGAGGAAAAAGGATATTCCAATTTTGAACCATAATAGTCTTTTTTCTATTTTTTTATTAAATTTAATATTTAATATTTTTTTAAATTTAAATATTTTTTTCAATAATTTTGAAACTGAATCAGAATCCTTGTTTTCAATTCTGACCCAATTCAAAATGTAGAATCATTGATTTATTTTTATTTTGATGGTTGATCAATTTGATTTCAATTTGAATCAAACCATCTTAGAGCTACATCTTCCTCCTCCACTTGACTCTCATAGACTCTTATAACTAAATAATTTAGTTTAAATCAAGACAATCTTCATTTGACTGATAGACTCCATTAGCTTATAATCACTAAATCAAAATGATAATATCTATATAAAAACGAAGAATATTTTTTAATTGATGGGAGTTGAAATTTTTTTTACTATAAAAGGGATATCCTTATAGGGTTTAAAAATTATGTTTTTATCTTTCTGAATATTAACTAAGTTGAACATTACATAAGGATGATATTGTGTAAATTCTTGTATATCTTATCTCAACAAAAAGCTATATCCTCACTCCCCATAATAATAAATGGATGATCAAAATGTAACTTCATCGATTTTTAATTAAATTTATCATGTATTTTTTTAGGTCATTCTATTATTCTCATCTCACATTCTGCTCTAGGAAGTCAAATTCATGTTTTTTATATTATATTGAAATAATGTGCAATAGGATTATTAATTTCCTCCATCGGTAACTAAAATTATTCAACATTCTGTGTCTTTTTAACGTGCATGCTCATTTCCAAACTTAGATTTGAATATTTGATACACCAATGTCAATCAAGAAAAATCATACAAAACCATATCAATTATATAGAATATAATAGTTAAATATTTATTGTGAATAGTATGAAAGACATCTCTAACACTCTGACATTTATTTTCTAATTTAATCAATTTGAACGATCAATCTCCTAGGTTTGATTCTACCCCGAAACAAAACAAGGACTCTCAAGTAAATTTTACCTTCATGATGGACTAACAAGTAAATTAAATACTTGAAACATGAGGATTTACCATTTTTTAGTTTTATTTATAATAATAATAATTATTATTATTATGGTTTATTTTCATCCTAATAATTTGTTAATAGAGATTTTGAGGAGAATGATGAGGTGGAGTAAAAAAAATATTCCAATTTTGAACCATAATCATTTTTTAAAAAATATATTAAAATTAATATTTAGTTTTTTTAATTTATATATTTTAATTTTTTTTTCAATCAGTTAGAAACCAAATCAGAATCCCTCTTTTCACTTCTGATTTGATTCGAAATCATAGAATTATTGATTGATTTTTATTTTGATATTTGATCAATTTGATTTAAAATTGCATTGAACCATATTAGAGCTGAATCTTCCTCCTCCACTTGACTCTTATACTCTTATGATTGATATGTAGGTGGAGGAAGGCTAAAAAATTTAGCTCAGAATCAAGACAATCTTCATTTGATGATAGACTCTATTAGCTTATAATAACTAAATCAAAATGATTATATTTATATCAAAATGAAGAATTTCTTTTTTAATTATTGGGAGTTGATTTTTTTTTAAACCAACAAAGGGACATCCTAGTAGGTTTTAAGAATAATGATTCTTTTCTCTAGCTCTCTCTCGGATATTCTATAGGCATTTTAATCTTTTTTTAATATTATCTAAGTTGAATATTACATGAGAATGATATCGTGCAAATTCTTAGATCTCTCAACAAAAAGATATATCCTTACTCCCCACAATAGATGGATTATCAAAATATAACTCATCGATTTTTAATTAAAATTATCAAATATTTTTTTAAGCCATTATGTTATTCTCATCTCACATTTTGTTCTAGGAAGCTAAATTCATGTATTTTTTTATCTATTATATTGAAATGATGTATAACAGGATTATTAATTTCCTTGATCAAAAATCAAAATTGTTGAATGTTCTATGCCTTTGTAATATGCATACTCAATTTCAAATTCAGATTTAAATGTTTGGCACACCAACGCTGATCAAGAAAAAAAAACATCAATTAGATAAAAATAATAATAATTAAATATTTATTATGGATAATATGGAAGACACCTCTTAACATTTATTTCCTAATCTAAATAATTTGAACGGTCAATCTCCTTGGTTTTATTGTTGCTTGAGATAATATATGGACTCTCAAGTAAATTTTAGATTTTTGATGGACTAACGAGTAAATAGAATACTTAAAACCGAATGATTTATCATTTTTTGGTTTTATCTATAATAATAATAATAATAATAATAATAATGGTTTATTTTCATCCTAATAATATGTTAATAAAGATTTTGAGGAGGATGAGGTGGTGGTGGAAAAAGGATATTCCAATTTCGAACCATCTTTTTTTTTTAATTTTTTAATTTTAATAAAATTTAATATTTAAGCTTTAATTTAAATATTTTTATTTTTCAATCAGTTTGAAACTAAATTAGAATCACTCTTTTTGAATCAAATCAGAATCAAAACTCTTTTCGATTCTGATTTGATTCAAAATTATAAAATCATTGATTGATTTTTATTTTGATATTTGATCAATTTGATTTAGATTTGGAACGAACCATATTAGAGTTGCATCTTCCTCCTCCAATTGACTTTTATACTTTTGTAATTGATATTTAGGTCAAGGAAGACAAACAATTTATGTCGAATTAAGACAATCTTCATTTGATGATAGACCTTTTTAGCATATAATCAATAAATCAAAATGATAATATTTATATCAAAATAAAGAATTTCTTTTTTAATTGTTGGGAGTTGAAATTTTTTTTTACTCTAAAAAGGACATCCTTGGAGGATTTAAGAATTATGATTCTTTTCTCTGGCTTTCTCTGGAGCATTTTATAGGTGTTTTTATCTTTTTAAATATTATCTAAGCTGAACATTACATAAGAATGATATTATGCAAATTCTTGTATATCTCAACAAAAAGCTATATCCTCACTCCTCACAGTAGATGGATTATCAAAATATAACCTCATCGATTTTTAATTAAAATTATCAAGTATTTTTTTAAGCCATTCTGTTAGTCTCATCTCACATTCTGCTCAAGGAATCTAAATTCTTGTTTTTTTAATCTATTATATTGAAATGATGTGTAATAGGATTATTAATTTCCTTGATAAAAAATCAAAATTGTTGAATGTTTTGTGCCTTTGTAATGTGCATAGTCAATTTCAAATTCAGATTTAAATGTTTGACACACAATGCTGATCAAGAAAAAAACCACATCAATTAGATAAAAATAAAAATAATTAAATATTTATTGTGGACAATATGGAAGACACCTCTTAACATTTATTTCCTAATCTAAATAATTTGAACGATCAATCTCCTTGGTTTGATTATTGTTTGAGATAAAATATGAACTCTTAAGTAAATTTTAGATTTTTGATGGACTAACGAGTATATAGAATACTTAAAAGTGAAGGATTTATCATTTTTTTGGTTTTATTTATAATTATAATTATAATTATAATTATTATTTATTTTCATCCTAATAATATGTTAATAAAGATTTCGAGGAGGAGGAGGTGGTGGCGGAAAAAGGATATTCCAATTTCGAACCGTCTTTTTTTTAATTTTTAAATTTTAATAAAATTTAATATTTAAGCTTTAATTTAAATATTTTTATTTTTTCAATTAGTTTGAAACTAAATTAGAATCACTCTTTTTGAATTTAATCATAATCAAAACTCTTTTCGATTCTGATTTGATTCAAAATTATAGAATCATTAATTGATTTTTATTTCGATGTTTGATCAATTTGATTTAGATTTGGAATGAACCATATTAGAGCTGCATCTTCCTCCTCCACTTGACTCTCATACTCTTGTGATTGATATGTATTGATATGTAGGCCAAGGAAGGTTAAGCAATTTATCTAGAATCAAGATAATCTTTATTTGATGATAGACTTTGTTTGCTTATAATCATTAAATCAAAATGACAATATTTATATCAAAATAAAGAATTTTTTTAATTGTTGAGAGTTGAAATTTTTTTACTATAAAAGGGACGTTAAGAATTATGATTATTTTCTCTGGCTTCCTCTCGAGCATTTTATATGTGTTTTTATTTTTTAAAATATTATCTAAGTTGAACAATAATATTGAGCAAACTCTTGTATATCGTATTTTAATGAAAAGCTATATCCTCACTCTTCATAATAGTTGGATGATCACCTCATCGATTTTCAATTAAAATTATTATATATATTTAAAATCATTTTATTATTCTCATCTCACATTCTGTTCTAGAAAGCTAAATTCATATTTTTTTATTGTAACAGGATTATTAATTTTCTCCATCAAAAATCAAAATTGTTGAATGTTTTGTGCCTTTTAATGTGAATGATTTTCCAAACTCGGATTTGAATGTTTGATACATCAACATCTGATTAAGAAAAATATAAAAAACCACATCAATTTAATAAAAATAATAATTAAATATTTTTTTTTATCTAAATAATTTGAACGATTAATTGATTCTACCGAATACAAAGTAAGGACTCTGAAGTAAATTTTAGGTTTGTAAAGATTAACAAGTAAATAGCATATTTGAAACCCGAGGGTTTATCAGTTTATTTTTTATTTTATCTATAATAATAATAATAATAATAATAATAATAGTAGTAGTAGTAGTAGAAGTAGTAGTAGTTATTATTCTTATTTATATTCATCCTAATAATCTGTTAAAGAGATTTCGAGGAGGAGGAAAAGGAGCGACGACGCGGAAGAGGAGCAGAAGCTTGGATCCTTGTTCATGGCTTCTTCGCCTGCTCCTGTCAATCGCCGATCCCACGGCCAACTCTACGCCGTCGCTTTGTCCCGCACCGGGGCAGCCAAAGCCCAAGCCGCCTTGGCCAAGATCATAGCCATCATCTCCACCACTCCTGCCCCGACTCCTCCTCCTCGCCCCGTGTCCGACGCCTTCGGCCGCGGTGTCGGCGGAGATCTCGGGGCGGCGCGTGGGATGACGAAAGAGCCGGGCTTTGGCGTCGATCCGAGGCTTAGGTTGGGCCTGACGCCAGAGATCGGAGGAGGACCCGCCGAGGGAGATGGCCCCACGGCGCACAGCGTCGTCGTGGATGCCTACGCGCCGGTGGATTCCGGAGGCGCGGAGGACGCGACCTTCGCGATGGCCCCAGCGGTGGCAGCTGGCGGCGTCGACGTTTTGACTGCGGTCAATAGTTCCGAGGGCGAATGCGATCCTGAAGAGAAGAACGAGGGCGAGGGCCACGGGGAGGCGGCAGAACACGACGCCAAAAAGGAGGTCTTCTCAGAACAAGAAGAAACGAAGGGCAGCGGGGAAGGAGAAGAAGCGGCGACCCCTGCAACCACCATCACCACCACGAGAAGCAGCAGCAGTAGGAGCGCAGGAAAGGACCGCGAGAATCAGGGATGCTTGGATTTGCTTCTGGAGGCTGTCCGTCAGGTGTCAGGCGGCGTCTTCGAGGAGGGGCCGGAGGCAAAGAAGGTCGAGCCAGAGGCTTCGCCCGCGGAGGGGTCCTCCGCGGCGGCCGACAGGGCGCCGACCTTTTCGGGCGGTGGGGGAAAGAGGCGGTGGATTCCATCCGATCTCGACGATACGGAGACGGCCCCGATCGTGCGCTCGAAGCGGGGAAGGAGCCAGGCGCTGCCGTGGAGGTACCGCGACTCTGTCCTCGACCCTTGGCGGAAGCCGCCCGCCCTCACCCGCCACAGCCGGGCGGCGTGGCCATGACCGAGCCGCCGCCCCGGCGCCCCACCGCAGCAATTGGTTGTCGTGACTTTTTTCGTTCCGTTTTTCTTTCTTTCTTCTCTTTTTGTCTACCGTATAGTAGTCCGGTATTGACGTAAGTAGAATGCATAAGCGTTTATGTTTTGCTATCAATGGAGAAGAAAGACCATCAAAAGCTCTGGTGTTGGATATTGCCATTATTATAACTATATTTACTATCTAACGCAACGTGAATTTGACTTTCCCACTTCAATTTTGACCTCCCCCCTCGTCAATATTGGAAGCCTCATTGACGTCTCCGAGGAAGGGGAGCCACTTCCCGCCCCGCAGCTGCTGGCTCAGACGTGAGCATACCTGGTTCGACTGGGTTCACCACTTGCCGGTCCCCGCTGCAGTTTCTGATGCCGGTGGGTCACCGCTGCGGCCGCCAACATCGAAGGATTAATAATGCCTGGAGAGAGAGAGAGAGAGAGAGAGAGAGAGAGAGAGAGAGAGAGAGAGAGAGAGAGAGAGAGAGAGAGAGAGAGAGAGATTACGATGATGCATTAAAGCAATTCGGAACTAAACCATTACAATCGACGTCCCACCGAAACAGAATTTGGAATCCCGATCACAAACATTACTGTAGAAAAAATTCATCTGAAATGCTCCTGCAGATGGACTTAGCGAAAGAAATCTATCGACTTGTTCAACTCCTCCAGCTTCCTCATCCTCAGTCTCTCGCTCTCGCTGACCAGCTGCTCGAACAATGAACATGATGAACTCAATCAACACCACTGCTTCCATGGATGGCAAGCTCAGTCAACAGCTTAACAAAGATAAGGAGACACAAAAGAAAGAAAAGTCACCTCCATGAGTTTGGCCACTAGCTGAGACTTCTCCTTCTTCTTCTCATTGAAGGCTTCGAGAGCTTCTTTGTATTCTTTTTCCTTCACAAAATGTGATCATCCAGGTCATGGTTAAACTCGATTGCAAAACGTAAATCGATCATCAAACAACACTCGGTTTCTAGATGATCTAAACTTTGGTTTACCTTTCTCAGACAGGATTGTCCGAGAGGTTTCAATGCACGATTGACTGCGTCTATCTTCTTGCGTAATGCCGCCGCTTCGTTCCTGGTTGGATCTACCATGGCTTCCAGTTCCTACCAGAATCCAAGTTACGATAAGTGATCATGGCTATCAGACGTTTTCCTGGATTCTAATGGATCAGAATTATAGATGGTGCATGGTTCTACTTACGCCTCGGATCATGGCCAAGTGTTTGGTCTCCTCTTCCACTCTGCACAACTGAGCAAAAACCTTCTCTTTGACCTCCATTTTCTTCCTCTCGATCTCTTCTTCTCTTGCCTGGAATGAGGAGAGAGCTGACCTCGGTGACTCTTCTTCACCATCCTCCTCCATTAGCTGCGAGTTCTTGATTTGTCGAATGTGCCGCTGCTGTCCTTCCTCCATTAGACCCTCTCAATGCTTCTTCAGAGCCGACAGACAGACCTCTCTCCTACCTTCTTCTCCCCTTCGCCGCAGCCCTTCCTTTCACTTCTGTTCCTGCACGAGCTGCGTTGTTATGAAGAGACTTGGAAGGAGAGTCGTAGGCGCCAAGATAAACACATGAGCTACCACCTGGCTTTCCATCATGAACATCGATATTACTCGCACTGCTTTATGAAGCTGATCGCAACTTGAGACTTCATATTCCGTGTAGCGAGGTGGTCTGCCAGACTCGGCCTTTCGACTTCGCTTGGCTTTGAGGCAAAGCAATTTCCACGCAGCAGCGATGGAACACTCCATGCCCCCACTTCTGTCAGGATCAAACAAGATGGTTATGATGCGAGTCAAGGAAATAATGTATAGGTGGGAAATAATGTATTAGCCCTTACAATATTTCTTTTCTTTCTCTTTATATATATTCCAATGAATATTAATTGGATTTATACTAGGATAGAAAGAATATCACTTGTTCGCAACCCAAAGTCCATCCTGTCACACTCCACAAAACATTCTTTCAAGCAGTTTCATGAAAGTAAATATTATACTATCTTATATATCTAACAAATATATATATTGGTAATAATAATATTATTATTATATATTTTTTGGATGAATTCTCGTGAAAAGTTCTTTTTTTTTCCAAGAGATTTTTTAAATATTTTCTAATCGGTATTCTTTTTGTCATATTTCTCATAATACTCCTAATAAGACATAACAATAACTCTTGACCTTTTTTTTTTTGACCAATCGATAGGGTAAAATCAATCTAATTCTTAGATTAAAGTGATTATATATATATATATATATATATATATATATATATATATATATTACAAATAACCAGATTCGATAAGCCGTCAAAATTGTTATTAGTTAAATTAATTGACATATTTTAAAAATATATCTGATAAGATTTTAAATCATTAACATTTGATAAGAAAGTCTGGTGCACTACTATCACCATGTTTAAAGTGTAAATACACATATTATGAGTATATTAAAAAATAAACATAGAAATCTTTTATTTTGATCATTTTTATTCCTAAACTAATAAAAATATTTATTTGAAATCCTATTTTTACATATGAAACATCGAAATGAATTATATTTAGTTTTGAATCAATTTATCATAATTATAATATTTTTAAATAGACTTACATATTTTGGTGAAGAAGCCAAAAACATTATAAACCTACCAAAAAATTACCAGGCACTACTTCGATCATCATGAGGTATTTAAGGAGTTATGTCAAAATTTTCCGAAAATATGAAAAAGGAAGGATCTTTCGGGAAAAAAATAAAAAGAAACAGTGAAATTTGCCCTATTTTTTTCAAAAGTAAATATATATGACCTTAAATCACACGTATGCATAATATTATTTTTGTTGATGGAATGCCGTTCCCATTAATATATGTTTGTTCTTATCCTCTTCAATGTTATCATTTCCCCCATTGGCTATGAAGCTTTGTTACGGCAGTTACGGCGAGTGGATATGTTCTTTATCTTTCCCCTAATTTGTAGTGTGGTCATGTACGTGTGTCATCCTTAGCAATTTCCGTCTCTTCCGATCCCGTTCCCCGCTTCGTCTCCTTGCTTTGCGACGAGGTCATTCACTTCTTCTTCCTGGTAATTTCCTGTTCTTATTTATTACTTGGTGTCGAGGGTTTTCCAGCTTCCTGGTTGGTTAGTCGATGTCAAGAATCCGGTCGGTGCTTCTCCCGAGCATCCGCCGCCCGACTATTTGCTTCTTCTATTAATATTCTGGCGATCATCCGACGGGTTTTGTAGGCTTCGTAGGGTTTTCCTTCGAGTTGGTGAAAGAAATTCACAAGTTGGGGTTTTTGCCATTTTTGCTTGGCGAGTGTACTTTGAGCTTCTTGTTGATCTCATGGGGTTGTATTATCTCCATTTGTTGTGACTTTTCGGAACCAAAAATGATCTTTTCTGCGACTTCTGTTCTCAGGCCTCTGGATAATATGCGCGGTTGATTCTGTGAGGTATCAATACAAATTTGTTGTTTGATGTTTCGATGATGGGTTCTTCGGAGGTAGCTATGCATGCCCTATCTGGGGCAGTACCTGCCCGTTTTAGTCCCAATTTATTTGCGAATGCGCCGCATGTAGCTATCCCCTATAAAGCTCGTGGGAAGTACCGGAGGAAGAGTCATGCGCTCTCAGCATCCTGTTCTACATCAAGAATGCGGAATGGTTGCCTGAGAGATTATGGATTTAGGAACATGAATAACCGATTGTTGTCTTTGAAATGCAAGTGCCAGCGAGCTGAGAGTACCAGTGGAGATGCCAGCAAGACCTGGTTCACTGAACCAGTGAGTAAGGCAGATCAGATCCTTGGTGAGCTGAATGGGCAGAAAGTTGTTGATTTTGAGAATGGTTCTGTCATCATGCCTAATGATGTATCAGTCAATCAATCATCAGAGAAGACGAGAGGAAACTCTGTTGAGGATGAGGCATGGCGTCTTTTACAGGAATCTGTGGTTTATTATTGTGGAACTCCAGTTGGAACCATTGCAGCAAAGGATCCATCTGATAGCGGTAGCAGTGTTTTGAACTATGATCAGGTTTTCATTCGTGATTTCATACCTTCGGGGATGGCTTTTTTGTTGATGGGAGAATATGAAATTGTCCGCAACTTCATTCTTCACACTCTTCAGCTACAGGTAATGCTTTAAATTGTCATACATGCCTGTGAATTGAAGTGTAGGTAAGAAGTTTCATGTTGTCTTTACTACTAGAAGTGGCACAAGAGTCAACAATTGGAATGAAAAGGGTGTTAAAAGATGTCTTGTGTTTTGTTCTTCACTAGATTTTCTTTTTCACTTTATTTTGTTACCCATCATCTGTGTATGGAGACTCTCGCATCATGAGTTGAGAGTTTAGGAAACAAAGCTTGCATGTTATAGTAGTGCTCGTAGATTCAAATCATATTGTCATCACTGCACTAACAGCTACACCTGAGTTTTCCATCTATAGAGAACACCATTCAAATTCTTTTTTAAAATTTGTAGAGCTGGGAGAAGACAATGGATTGTCACAGTCCAGGTCAGGGATTGATGCCAGCAAGCTTCAAGGTTAGGACAGTTCCGCTTGATGGTGATGACTCTGCTACTGAAGAAGTCTTGGACCCCGATTTTGGAGAAGCTGCAATAGGACGCGTAGCACCAGTTGATTCAGGTATGTTATCCTATATTTTCTTTTTCGCAATGGATCAGTGGCGAAGGCAGAATTCAAGCCCAGGACCTTGCAATTAACTGTGAAGAGCTTGACTAACTAAGTTAGCTGACACCTTCTATGTTATCATATATTGCTACATAACTGACAAGTTTTCTTATAATATTCATTAGTGCCTCAGGGAGTTATACTGTACATCTAGTTGCGTTTTGTGGTGTCTGCTTATAATTTTGGATTTTCACTAGGATTTTTTCAAATTTCTCTCTGCAAGATGAAGCATTCTGCTTAATCATGGATGTTGAGTGTTAAACATGCTTTTATATTCGACTGCAGGATTATGGTGGATTATACTGCTACGGGCTTATGGAAAATGCTCTGGAGATCTCTCAGTCCAGGAAAGAATTGATGTGCAGACAGGCATCAAGATGATTCTAAAGCTTTGTTTAGCTGATGGCTTTGACATGTTTCCAACATTATTAGTAACAGATGGTTCATGCATGATTGACCGCCGAATGGGGATTCATGGCCACCCTCTTGAAATTCAGGTAGCATTTTTTGCTTCCATTTTAACGACTTCTATTGTTCTTGAGTTAGATTAAGTGCTTCTGTTTCTTTTTTATAAAGAAAAATCTGAAGGGCTACATTAATATTTGGTATAAGCAGAATGATAATCCTTAATATATTTGCTCTAAGTTGAACCAGAAATTTGTCATAATGGTGTTCTTTATGAGATATTTTTGGTAGGTGTCCAATTTGACCATGTAATGTTGAATTGAAATTAGATTTTCCTTTGCAAATTACCACTTTGACTGGGTCATTTTAACCCTTGTTGATAATTGCTTGCTCTCCATCCACCAAATTAATCTTCTTTAACCCTGAATCGGCAAACTCACACTCATGAATTGCTTAAGATTCCTGCTTATGTTGGATAGCACCTCAAATTTTAGAGGAAAGCTGTCACATGAAACAAGTGAATGTGTTACCTCTAAATCATTTATAGGTGTATCTGACTGAGCCTTGTATATGTAGGCACTGTTCTATTCGGCACTTGTATGTGCTCGGGAGATGCTTGCACCAGAGGATGGATCAGCAGACCTTATTCGAGCATTAAATAACAGACTAATAGCACTGTCATTTCACATTCGGGAGTATTATTGGGTTGACAAGAGAAAACTCAATGAGATCTACAGATACAAAACAGAAGAATATTCTTATGATGCTGTGAACAAGTTCAACATCTACCCTGATCAAATTTCTCCATGGCTAGTGGAATGGATGCCTGAGAAAGGAGGTTACTTTATTGGAAATTTGCAGCCTGCACATATGGATTTTCGTTTCTTTTCTCTAGGAAATCTGTGGTCTATAGTGAGCAGTCTAGCAACTACACATCAATCACTTGCCATTTTGGATCTTATTGAGGCTAAATGGTCTGATTTGGTGGCAGATATGCCATTTAAGATATGTTATCCTGCTCTTGAGGGTCAGGAATGGCAAATTATTACTGGCAGTGATCCCAAAAATACGTAATCTTTCAGCATCTACTAATAGTACCTTGTCATTTGAGTTTCCAGTTCTTTTTTCTAATCTGTGATTCTGCTTTCTGCAGGCCTTGGTCATACCACAATGGAGGTTCCTGGCCAACATTGCTCTGGCAGGTGGGCAATACACCAATGCTATTTTATTTTCAGTATAAATTTTGTGGTAGCATTACTTTGTCTGGGATTTCCCTGTTTTCTTTTTAGCGTACTGATGATATGCACATAAACATATTATTGACTTGAGTAGAGATGATATATCAAGTGCCAAGGGGTATCTTATGCATGCAGCATGTCGAGGTCAGACACTTGAAAATAGTATAACTGGTGAACCATTCTCAGTACTCGTACAAATTATTGGCAGTCATAAACCTTTTGTTTGGCTGGGTGAGTATGCCTTGATAAGAAGTAGCCATTGTTTGTGGGTTTATGTCCCAAATGGATCATAACTCATAGGCCTGGAGAGTCGTGCTAACAGTGGTTCCATCTTGCCTCACATCGTGGCACTTTGTTGTGAAATTGAGATTTAAGAAGACCCAAATTCTGCATGTTGACACTTTGTTTGTAATGCTGGAAACTTTTACTGATGGAAATGAAGATGTTGCATTTTAAAAGATCCGCAATCTATACTTTGGGCAGATTCATTTGTTTACTGGAGATAGTTCTCACATGAACAACATTTTAATGCTGACTTATCCTTTTGTGATCAAAATGCAGCTCACAGTTGCATGCATTAAGATGAACAGGCCAGAAATTGCTGCAAGAGCAATCGAGGCTGCAGAAAAGCGCATTGCAGCAGACAGGTGGCCTGAATATTATGATACCAAGAGAGCACGGTTCATTGGAAAACAAGCTCGTCTGTACCAAACTTGGTCCATCGCAGGCTTCCTGGTGGCGAAGCTGCTGCTAAAAAACCCAGATGCTGCAAGAAACATCTGGAATGATGAGGATGCGGAGATTGTGAATGCCTTGAACATCATTGTTGATTCCAACCCGAGGAAGCGAGGCAGGAAGGTGCTAAAGAAAACCTATATCATTTGAGGAGACAAGCTTTTATTTATTTTGATCTAGAGAACAAGTTTGAAGCTTTGCATATGAGAAATCCAGAAGGAAGATGAATGCCATTCTATGTTCCTGAATCATACAAACTTTCTAGTGTTGTACACATGAATCCCATGTTAGCTTTTTCTTTGCATTCCATATGCGTTGGGGCATGATTAGGGTGGTATGTTTGACAACATATTAAGAGGTGAATGTAAAATTATGATATCATTGACATCATTTATTTCTCTCAATTATTGATGAATTATTTTTTATTATATTATATTGCGGACAACATGCTTTTATACCAAGTCAAACCTGAAACATATCATCAATTTTCTAGCCATCGGGATATCTTCACAGAGATAAATGTTGAAGTATTTTAATTTTCAAAAGCAAAATTCTTATAGAGAAAATATTTATCTCAATCATGACTTGGTATGTGATAGCGTAATCAAGGGAAAACAAACTCCAATGAACAATTGGGTTATGTGGCTATCGACCTAAGATAAAATATTGAAAGAATATTTTTTAATATCACAGGATATTCGTTAAGCTCATTATTAAAAATTCACCATTATTCGTTCTGTAACAAACTAAACCATCGGAGGGATCATATGAGAAACCCCATCCAATCTCGATTTCTATACGGATCGACCACCAAGTAAGCATCCGAGCATCCCTCATTCACCATGTGATGGTTCAAGCACCCTTTTGACTACGTCAAACTTTTAATGCATGTGGACCTAAACTGGATCTGGTTGATCTAGTTATCACCAACATTAATCACACTACAATGCAATTTATAATGTGAAAAAATCTATAAGTTTGTATTTTATATCCATGTAAGGTCCATATGAAACGAAAGTCCCCATGACAAAAATATTTAATATGATCCAATCCACATTAAGAAAAATCACACGTCAAAATAGTAATTAGAGACCGACAGGAAGAACATAACTCATGGACAATTGCTGACATGTGAGTCCTGCTTGTTGAATACTCTGACCCCATTAGGTCGACACACGGATTTACTATAGTATATAAAACCAACTTTCAAAATTTTTTATAAAGAATATTTTTATAAATAATAATTTTATCACTAACTCTTGTTAGATTCACTTTACTCTCACCATCCTTGCTTATTATATAGGTGATCAATTTGCGACTCTTACATAAGAAAGAAGGGGATGTGAAGGCGACCACAGGTTTGACAAGGGCCAACGGGGTTCACAGAGATGACGATGACTCTCGTGCAAGGGTGATGCAAGAAAAGTGGGTTCAATAGAGGTTAGGAATAAAATTATCTTTTCGAGAGATGTTTTATGATAAATTTTGAAAATTAAGACACTTTAAGAGAGTTTATCAAAGATAGAGATTTTTTTTAAAATTATATATATATTTTTTCCTCAAGAGAGGAAAAAGATAAAATTGCATACATATTGTTAGAGCATTTAACAACTTCTGTACATGATTCGACTATCAATTTTTTTTTCAATAGTTATTCTTATAGTGAAAATATAGGGTTGTTTAGGTAAATTATATATTTTATCCTTTTTAATATAGTTAGAGATGTTGAGCTGAATTTTTTGGATGGATTTTAATGAAAAATGTTTTAATATTAAAGTAATATATATGCTATACTAAAATTTATGAAGGTAAACAAAGAAATAAAAGTCGACGAGTGTTCCACTTAGATGTGAAATTAAACAAGTGTTACAACACATGACATTCGAGTGCTGCATATTCAAATTTTATGTGCTAAATATTATCAAAATAATATCATATTATATAAGGTAAAGACCCAAACAAAATGTTCGTTCTTATGTTTGATACGAATCGTTGATAGAATGTGGATTGCCGATTTGAATATTGTTCTGATCATGTCACAGTAGGATTATTTTATTTTTTATTATTGATAGGGAATTCATGAGGATTTGATGATGATGTTGAATATAGATGCTGACTAATTAAGAACTAACCACCGTTATAAGGTTTCAATATTACAACCTCAAAATTGATCGTACCATCTTTAATTCCTTATATTCTTTGATTATATTAATTTGATCAAAATTATGTATGGGTCTCATCTAGTTCTTGATCCAGATTGGTCTCTTATTTGCTGTTTGATGCCAATAAATGAGTAGAGGTGGGTTTCGGTACATGCACTTAGTGCACGGAGGGTTGGTTCAATGCATCATTTGTAGATAAGAGTATGTAAAGTATCTAATGTTCTTCATGGATAAAGACATCTAAAGCGTATAATACGTTCTTCATGAAAATAATTTTAAAATATACATATGTCCTTTGTGGACAAGTGCATCTGAATCATACAACGTGTAGTCCACAGACAAGAGCATATGAAGTGTCCGATGTATTTTTTTTGTAGATAAATGCCTCTAAAGCATATCAAACATCTTTCATAGACAAAAGCATCCCAAAGTTTGACTTTTTTTTTCACGATATAAGAGTTTCTAATGCATGATGCATTCTTTGAGGGTAAAAATATTTGAAGCATACAATACGTCTTTCTCGAACGAAGCATCCAAGAGTGTTCGATACATCTTTATTAGGCTAAGAAACCAAATAATGCCTAATGTATCATTTTCGAACAAGGCATCCAAGAGTGCTTGCTGTGTCATTCTCGGGCTAAACATCCAAAGGGTGCTTGAGATATCCTTGGGTTAAGCATCTAAAAAATTTTCAATACACCTCTTTCATGGGTCAAGAATATGAAAGAGCCACCCAATGTGTCTTCCATGAGTTGAGCCACAATAGTTTTTGATATGACAACACTAGTATGCTGAGTCACCACTTGGGAGAAATGATTCGGCTACAAGACGAGGACCTTGGGCCAGCTTGCTTGATGTGACCATGTCAACCAAAGCCTAAGGTGCCCATATCGATTAATGCCTAAGGTGTGTAGGTCAACCAGCTCTCGAGGTGGCCAAGTCAACTAATGTTTGACATGCCTAGGTCGATCAATGCCTAAGGCACCTAGGTTGACCAATGCCTAAGGTGGCCAAGCCAGTCAATATTCATGTTAACTAGTGCTTGAAGAGTCCAAGCTAACAAATCGCCCAACCTGACCAAGTTGATGAAGTGCTCAACGTGACCAAGTCAACCAAGTGCCTTATGCTACTAAGTAGGCCAAGCACCTGACACAACTGAGAAGAACAATGCTCAAGGTGACTGAGTTGACTAGCATCCAAGGTGATCAGGTTGGCTAACACACACAAGGTGACCAAAACCCATTATGCACATAATCATTATGCTAATCCAACATGTGGTTAGACTTCAGGATCTCTCCGAGAGATATCAAAGTACACTTTCGATGAGAGACATATGATAATAAAAATATTCACATCAATCAAAGCTCGACACATGATAACCTACTTAGCACAAGGAGGATAAGAGACAAATATCAAGAGATTATTCTGCTCATAATTTAGAATATTTCGTAAGTCAAACCTATAATAAAAAAAACTTATTGAGTCATGACAATTACGATGTGTAACTATCCACTGAAACTATCCTACCTTTGTCGATTATTGACTTGAACATCAGAGATATTTCATCGAAAAATCCCACTTGACCTTAATTGTACAGATTGATAGCAGAGCATATACCCGAGTCCACCTAAGACCTTGAGTGCCTCTCTTCCAATTAATATTAGACTCCTTATTAATATGTTTTTCTCATAAATTAAATTTTCTATACTATTATTCATCTTCGAGGGGAGGAGTATATTTATCCATAAAGAAGATAAAGAAAATTAATAAAACTATAAACAATAGTAACACGGGGCATGAAGAGAAAAAGAAAATCATGCTAAGTCAAAAGACACATATGACAATAGATGTATCTAAGCCAAGATACAGATATTATGCTAAACTACACCCTATCTCTCAACATTTTAATCTTGGAGGAAACAAAACAGTGCATTAATATATGGCAATTGAGTCAGAGTTACAGAAGCCAACATATTCACAAGACAGGCTTTGAGAAG
Organism: Musa beccarii; assembly: GCA_024322285.1. Classification (NCBI taxonomy): domain Eukaryota; kingdom Viridiplantae; phylum Streptophyta; class Magnoliopsida; order Zingiberales; family Musaceae; genus Musa; species Musa beccarii. The sequence goes on along the minus strand of CM044398.1, from coordinate 32,186,639 downwards.
GCTTCTGCAAGTTGACAACAAAAGACAGAGGGGGGTGTATGTGCCCTTAAGGAAATAAGGGATGCATTTTACGTATTCCCACAAATGTATCTCAGGTTATCTTTTTACGAGGACAAGTAAAATAAACTTATTTATCCTCAAATTTTATGGCACACAACTAATTACTCTTTTCAATGATATACCTAAATTGTGGGTTTCAATCCTCTTCTTAAATATTTTAATAACAAATGTGTGTCAGTAATTTTTCTTTGAATTCATAAAAAGAATTTAATTTTAAAAATTCTAACTTTTAAAAAATTTTATAGGATATTTTTTTTATAAATGATAATTTTATCCATAGTTTTTGTTGGATTTGTCTCGCTCTCATTATCTTTGCCTACTATATAAACAACCAATCTCATCGTTTATAGTCCTCACGTAAAGAAAGAGAAAGCGTAAAGGAACAGCAAGATCCACGAGGTGATGATAGGACCTAAACAAATTATTCATTATCATGTTTGATACGAATTGTTGATAGAATGTGAATAACCGATTTGAATTTTTTTCTAACCAAGCCATGTTAGAATTATTATTATTATTATTAATTTCTTTGATATTGATAGAGGATCCAAGAGGATTTGATGATGATGTTGAATATAGATGCTGACTAACTTAGAACTAACCACTTTTATAAGGTTTCAATATTACAACTTCAAAATTGATCATACCATCTTTAATTCTTTATATTATTTGATTATACTAATTTGATCAAAATTATGTGTGGATCCCATCTAGTTCTCGACCGAGACTGGTCTCTCGTTTGCTGTTCGGTGTTAACCGGCGAGCGGAGGCGGGTTTCGGTGCATGCACCGAGCGCACGGAGGGCACTTGGAATCTTTCCGGTGGGGCTCACAGGGACTGCCGCCGTCGTTTGGTATCATTGGGAACCCACCATCTAATAATACCCACATCGATGGACGCAGAAACCTGTGCTCCCATCTCTTTCCTGCCCCACCCTCTCCCCTGTCTCTATTCTGCTCCTCCCCTATATTACGATCCAGCCTGGTATCGACGCTCTTCCCGTCCCGTTTAGCAAAACCAGAACCATCTCTACCCCTTGTCTTTCTATTGTCTCACCGCTCTCATTGATTCGATTCGGAGGCACCGGTCGTAACAGTTTGATTTTGATTTTGATTTTGTTCATGTTCTTCTTCCCCAAAGGTGAGATTTTTTTACCCTTATTTTTGTCTGTGTTTAGGAAAACTTTCTTGTTTGTGGCTATTTCTGTGATTTCGTATGTTCGTGGTTGATTTGATCATCTTCTCTTGCTGTTCTTCCCCAAAGCTGAGATTTTTTTTGGCCATCTTTTTGTTTGAGTTTAGGAAAACTGTGTTCTTCGAAGAGGATTGCGTGCGATTTTGTTTGTTCGTGGTTGATTTGATCTTCTTCTTGCCGTTCTTCTCCAAATGTGAGATTTTTTTGTTTGTGTTTAAGAAAATTGTCTTCTTTGTGAAGGATTGCGTGCGATTTCCTTTTTTTCTGGTTGATTTGATCTTCTTCCTGATGTTCTTCTCCAAAGGTTAGATTTTGTTTTTTGTCCTTTTCCTTGGTTGTGTTTATGAGAATTGTGTTATTTGTGCCGAATTGCGAGCGATTTCGTGGTTGATTTGATATTGTTGCTGTTCTTCTTCTTCTTCTCCGAAGGTCGACCACCGAGCAAGCATCCGAACATCCCTCATCCATCGTGTGACGGCATCAAACTTTTAATGCATGTGGACCTGAACCGGGTCGGGTTGATCCAGTCGTCACCAACACTCATCACGTCACAATGTAATTTATAATATGAATAATATCTATAAGTTTGTATTTTATCTCCATGTAAGCCCCTGTCAAACGAAAGTTACCATAATAAAAACGTTTATATGATCCAATCCACACTAGGAAAAATCACAAACATAAAAATAGTAATTACAAGAAGAACATAACTCATGTATAGTTGCTGACACGTGAGTCCCACTTGTTGAATTCCCTACCCTATAGTATATAAAGCTATTTTTTAAAAAAATTTACAGAGTATTTTTTTTTTATAAATGATAATTTTATTCATAGCTTTTGTTGGACTCACCCGCTCTTGTCTTCCTTACGCAAGGAAGAGTGGGCATGGAGGCAAAGATGGATTTGACAAGGGGCCAATGGGGTTCACGAAAATGATGATGACTCTTGTGTGAGGATGATGTAGGCAAGGGTGGATTCGACGGGAGACGTTTTGTGAGATTTTTTGAAAGTTAAAATGTTTTCTAAGAATATTTCGAAGATAGAGATTTTTTTTAAAAAAATATATATATATTTTTTTTTCGCAAGAGATATTGGATCGGTGAGTGTAATAAATTTCTTATGACAACCGTTTAATATGATATTTTCACTTGCCAAAAGATAAAATTGCATATATATTGTTAGAGCATCTAACAACTGTACATGGATTGACTATCAATTTTGTTTTTCAATAGTTATCCTTATAGTGAAAATATAGGGATGTTTATGTAAATTAAATATTTTATCCTTTTTAACATAGAGATGTTGAACGTTCCACTTTGATGTGAAACTAAACAATAGTGTTACGTTACGACATGACATTCGACTGCTGCATATTCAAATTTTATATGCTAAATATTATCAAAATAATATTATATTATATTATATAATGTAATATAATATGATATGATATAACATTAACATAAAATTGATTGCCACGCAAGTCTGATAGGACTCACACAATCCACATTAGAAATCCAATCTTCTAACGCTACTATACTACTGCAAGAATTGATATTTCTCACCGCGTAAGCTCATAAACTATCGACTCCCATTGAGGTCGGTCCATCTGGATAATACCCAACGAAAATGTTTGTTCTCATGTCTGATACGAATTGTTGGTAGAATGTGGATTGCCGATTTGATTTTTTTTTTTTTTTTTTTCTGATCATGTCGTGGTAGGACTATTTTATTTTATTTTATATTGTTGTTGATAGGGAATTGAGGAGGATTTGATAATGATGTTGAATATAGATGCTTACTAGTTAAGAACTAACTAATTGTTATTAGGTTTCAATATTGCACCAACTTCAAAATTGATCATACCATCTTTAATTCCTTATATTCTTTGATTATATTAATTTGATCAAAATTATGTGTGGGTCCCATCTAGTTCTCGATCGGACCGATCTCTCATTTGTTGTTCAATGCTAACAAGCGAGCAGAGGGAGGTTTCGATGCATGCACCAAGTGCACAAAAGATTAGTTTAATGCATCCTTTGTGGATAAGAGTATATAAAGTGTCCAATGTCGTTCATGGATAAAAACATCTAAAGTATACGATACGTACTTCGTGAAGAAAAAAATTCAAAGCATACATGCATCTTTCGTGGACAAGTGCATCTGAAGCATACAATGCATCATCCACGGACAAGAGCATACGAAATGTTCGATGTGTTCTTCATAGACAACAACATTTGAAGCATACCAAGCATCCTTCATAGATGAAAACATCTTGAAGTCTGACATGTCTTTCACAAGGATGATGCATCCCTCGAGGATAGAAACATCAAAAGTATATGATACATCCTTCTTAGTCCAAACATCCAAGAGTGCCCGATGCGCCCTTCCTAGACATTTAAAGGGTGCACAATGTATTTTTCTTGGGCTAAGTATTCAAAAAACTTCCAATACACCCTTTGTAGGCTAAGCATCCGAAAAGTCACCCAACGTGTCCTCAAGTTGAGCCACAGTAGTCCTTGGTATAATAATACTAACATGTTGAGTCATCACTTGGGAGAAATTATTTGGCCCCAAGACAAGAAGATCAATTGACCTTGGTCAACATACTTGATGTGACTAAGTCAAACAACACCTAAGGTGCCAAAGTCGCTAATGCCTAAGGTATCTTGGTCGACTAGCTCTCGATGTGCCTAGGTCAACCAACACTTGAGGTGGCCAAGTCAACCAATGTGTAAGGTGCCTAGGTCAACCAATGCTTGAGGCACCTAGGTCTACCAATGCTTATGGTGGTTAGGTCGATTAGTGCTTGTGTTAACTATCGCTTGAGGTGCCCAAGTTAGCAAACCACTAAACCTGATCGAGTTGGTTAAGTGCTCAATGTGATCAGGTCAACCAAGTGCTTGACGTGACAAAGTAGGCTAAGCACCTAACATGACTGAGAAGAACAATGCTTGAGGTGACTGAGTCGACTAACACTCAAGGTGGTCGAGTCGACCAACACACGAGGTGAGTAACTTGACGGTGTTCAAGGTGACCAAGTTGACCAAAACTCATTGTGCTTATAATTGATGTGTTGAGCCAACAGGTTGACTTCAAGATCTCTCTGAGAGATACTGAAATATACCTTCAATGGGGGGCATATGATAAAAAAATATTCATGCTAATAAAGGCTCGACACGTGGTAGCCTAGTTAGCACGAGGAGGATAGGGGACAAATGCTAAGAGATTATTCTGCTTATATCTCAGAATATTTTGTAGGTCAAACTCACTATGAAAGAAACTTGTTGGGTCATGACAGTTAGGATGTGTAACTACTCACTAAAATTACTCGGCTCTGGTCAGTTATTGACTTGAGCATCAGAGATATTTCATCGAGAATCTTACTCGATCTTGGTTTTCGTATAGATTGGTCACATAGCATATACTCGAGTTTGCCTAAGCCCTTGAGTAATCATCCCAGCTTTTCTTTCAATTAACATTAAATTTTTTATTAATTTGATTTTCTCATAAATTAGATTTTTAGTGCTATTCTTGATTTTCGAGAGAGGAGTGTTTTTATCCATAAAGAGGATAAAAAAAATTAATAAGTCTATAAACAACGATAAAATGGGGCCATAAAGAGAAAAAAAAAACCATTCCAAGTCAAAAGACACGGATGCATCCAAACCAAGACACAATATCATGCTAAACTTTGACCTCATCTCTCAACATTTTTATCCTGGGGGAGACAAAGCAGTGCATTAATATATGGCAACCGAGTAGAAGTTGTAGAAACCAACAAATTCAGGGGGATGTATGTGTTCTTAAGGAAATAAGGGATGTATTTTACATATTCCCATAAATGTGTCTTCTTTTTAGGAGGACAAGTAAAATAAGCCTCATTTATCATAAAATTTTATTGCACCGAACTAGTTACTCATTTTGATGATGTACCTAAATTCTGGGTTTCAATCATGTTAATTTATTTTTAATCACAAATGTGTGTAAGTAATTTTCCTTTGAATTTTTCGAAAAAGTTTGTAACTTGAATTCTTAGAAAAAAGTTTCTAACTTTAAAGAATTCTTATAGAATGTCTTAATTTTTTAAAAAAATTATAAAATATTTTTTTATAAATAATAATTTTACCCTTAGTCCTTGTTAGACTTTTCTCGCCCTCATCATTTTTGCATGTTGTATAGGTGACTAGTATCATCATTTGTGTCTCTCATGTGAGGAAAAAGAGGACGTGAAGGCGAGTGACGACGATAATAAATTTGACAAGGGCGAACGAGATTAATGATGGTTCTTGTGTGAGGGTGACATAGGAAAAGGCAAGTTTGGTAAGGGCTAGAGACAAAATTATTTTTTCACATAACAAAAAATATTTTACAAGATTTTTTTTAAAAAATTATGTTCTATGAGAATTTTTAAAAAATATTTTTTTAATAACTTATTTTTTAAAAGTATAAGAAATTTCTTATGACAACCATTTAGCATGATATTTTCGCTTGCCAAGAGATAAAATTGCATACATATTTTAGAATATCCGAATTTTCTATGCTAAATATTATCAAAAGAATATCATATTACACAATGTAATATAATACGATATGATATAACATTAACATAAAGTTGATTGACACGTAAGTGTGGCTAGGACTCACACAGTCCATATTAAAAATCTAATTTTCTAATCCTACTCGACTCATACAACAATTGATCTTCCCTACCCCTTCAGCTTATAAATTATCGATTTCCATTGAGGTCAGTTCATCTAGATAAGATTTAAACAAAATGTTCATTGTCACGTTTGATACAAATTATGGATAGAATATAGATTGGCGGTTTGAATTTTTTTCTCATCATGTCATGGTAGGATTATTATTATTATTGTTTTATGTTGATACAGGATCTAGGAGGATTTGATGATGAACATAAATGCTAAATAAGAACTAACCAGTGTTATTAGGTTTTAATATTACAACAACTTCAAAATTGATCGTCCCATCTTTAATCATATTCTTTGAATATATTAATTTGATTAAAATTATGTGTGGATCTCATCTAGTTCTTGACCGAGACTGGTCTCTCGCTTGCTGTTCGGTATCAAACAGGCGAGCAGTGGCGGGCTTCGGTGCATGCACCGAGCGCACGGAGGGCACTTGGAATCTTCCTGGTGGGGCCGACAGGGACCACCGCCGTTGTTTGGTATCATTGGAAAGCCACCTTCTAATAATACCCACTTCGATAGAAGTAGCATACCTGTGCGCCCACCTCTTTCCTTCTCCACCCTCTCTCTCTCCTCCCCTGTCTCTGTCCTGCTCTTTCCCTATATTACGATCCAGCCTGGTATCGACGCTCTTCCCGTCCCGTTTAGCAAAGCCGGAACCATCTCTCCCCCTCGTCTTTCTATTGTCTCACCGTCCTCATTGATTTGATTCGGAGGCACCGGTCCAAACAGATTTGATTTTGTTCTTGTTCTTCTTCCCCAAAGGTGAGATTTTTTTACCCTTATTTTTGTCTGTGTTTTGGAAAACTTTGTTGTTTGTGGCGGATTGCGGTGATTTCGTATGTTCGTGGTTGATTTGATCTTCTTGCTGTTCTTCTCCAAAGCTGAGATTTTTGTTGCCGTCTTTTTGTTTGTGTTTAAGAAAACTGTGTTCTTTTTGGAGGATTGCGTGCGATTTTGTTCGTTCGTGGTTGATTTGATCTTCTTGCCGTTCTTTGCCAAAGGTGAGATTTTTTTTTTTTGCGATCTCTTTGTTTGTGTTTAAGAAAATTGTGTTCTTTGTGAAGGATTACGTGCAATTTCCCTTTTTTCTGGTTGATTTGATCTTCTTCCTGATGTTCTTCTCCAAATGTTAGATTTTTTTTCTTCTTTTCCTTGGTTGTGTTTATGAGAATTGTGTTATTTGTGGCGAATTGCGTGCGATTTCGTGGTTGATTTGATCTTTTTCTTCTTCTTGTTGTTCTTCTTCTTCTCCAAAAGTGCGATTCCTTTCGGTTGTGTTTATGAAGACTATGTTCGCGGAGGATTGGGCGCGATTTCGTGTGTTTGTGGTCTCGGGTTGTTGTTCACTTGCTTGTTCTTGCACCGGAGGAAATGGGATTTCGTTGATTGTTATGCCAAAGAGTTTAATTCGTTTGATTTGTTGCCTTCAGATCGACCGAGAAGACAAGAGGATGGCGGAGGAGCAGCGATGCCAGGAGGGCCACCGCCTCTGCGCTAACAACTGTGGATTCCTCGGGAGCCCTGCGACGCTCAACCTCTGCCCCAAATGCTACCGCGACCACCGCCTTAAGGAGGAGCAGCGGCAGGTCGCATCGCACGCGGCCAACGTAGCTGCCACCGAGAAACCTCCCCACGCCTCCTCCTCGGCCTCGGTCGTGGCGTCCCCGGCCGGGACCGCGAGGGGGCCCGCCCCGGCGCTGGCCTCTCCGGCGGTCGCCGCGGCGGCGGGACCGAGCCGGTGCGCGATGTGCCGGAAGAGGGTGGGCCTGACGGGGTTCCGGTGCCGGTGCGGGGCTACCCACTGCGGGGCACACCGGCACGCGGAGCAGCACGGCTGCACCTTCGACTTCAAGGCGGCCGGCCGGGAGGCCATCGCCCGCGCCAACCCCGTCGTCAAGGCCGACAAGCTCAACAGGATCTGAAGAATCGCCACCCTCCGTTTCTCCCTGCTCCCTCTCAATCGACGGCCCAGATCCTCCCGGGACGGTAAACAAAACCCCCCCCGGGCTTGACGCCCTTGTGATGTGACCTGTAGTGGTTATGTTTTGGCTGCTCCAATCTTTTCTTTTTATTTTTTCTACATTTATTTTCCTTTTTTTTTTCCTCGTTGTAGTCTGGAGAAATATGACTTATTAATATTATTATCGTAGTTTCTCTCAAATAATTAATAATAATAAGCTGGGAAATGGTACGTGGACGTGGTCGTCTCCGTGTCTTTGGGTTGGCACGGAGAGTGCGTCATGACTCGTTCAATTACAAGTGTACTCGCTCAACGCGGACCGCGTTAGTGGCCGTGGTAGCTTCCATACAAGCGAGGACGGCCTTGGGATGGTCCACGGCCGACGACAGCACGAGGGCTTGTTGCAGGCCAAAGGCAACGTTGTTGCTTGCAAACGGTGCAATGCATTTGGAAGGACGGAATGTATGAAACCCCAGGAGGGGGATCGGAAACAATGACTATGAAATCAAATCAATCAATTTATAAACTTAAATCGATGGATCAATAAATTGATGTGGACACCAACGTGGAGACCGGTTGAAAGGATTATAATATTTAATCGAGTAAAAAAGAAAATACAAAAATAAATGGGTTCAAGATTTGTGGTTTCTTTTTTTATAGTTTATAACAATTTTTATATTTATTGCTTTAAATATAAGCTTAACAGGAAGATTATCTTGGGTAGCCACTTGTCCACACTAAATATATATAAAAATTCTGATTTAATGTTTGTCCCTCGTAAAATCTTAGGCACCGGTAAGGGTAAAATTGTGCTTTCAAACTTGATTAGAATATTTTTCTAACCATATTGGAGAGTCTCGACCATAAATAGTTGAGTTTTTCTCTCTCTCCTCTCCCTTAACTCTCGATCATTCCACTTTTTGGACTCTTTGACTTGTATGCATCAAGGGATCGAATCCAAAACACTCGACAACGATCTTCTACGAGAACCTAAGATTGAGGGCATCTCTTCGGGTGATCGAGAGCTCACATGTTTCAGTACAATCTCAGGGATCTAACTCCAGCTTAGTTCTCAATCTCAGATCAGATCAACCTGCTTCTATTGCAAGTATAGAATTGTTGTAATCAAGATGGCGATTAATACGGTTTCACTAAATTGTCTCTTGGCATTTGCACAAGATACGACTTCCCACTTCCCCTTGTCAAAGAGTTGGGCCGCTCCTGAGCAAATGTAGTTCAACAGTGTTCGCGCACATTTATGATTGAGTTGTCTGTATTCCCTAACAAACAGTTCTTTTGATGGCCGAATTTGAGTTTATTTTATTTTATGTATATTATATGGTGATTTAATTCAAATATGACATGCCGATTTAAGTTGGATGATGGGCAACCGTTTGACCTCCTCTTCCTCCATTGTTTTTAATGCGGAAAGATATTACCTCGCCTTCCTCCTTGGATGTAGACCTCGGCACCTAGTTTTCTTTTGTGGTCTCTTGCGGATCTCGTAGATTTGGGTGGCAAAAGACTACAGCTTTTACAAACAGGTAAGCCGTCACTTTGTTCAGGTGCAGACCAACCGGTACAAAAGGAGCTACCGCCGGTGTTAAGGTCCATGTGACTCTGCTCCCTCCACCTACGGTCTACTCGAACTTCATTGGTACAAAGATATGTTCTACAGTCACGCCCAGCTTCCAGATGACTTCTATTCCAGTTTGCCATCGTTCTTTTCAACCCAGTGGCTTCGATCCAAGAAAATTAACGCGGGCAGGCATTGAATACTCCAACCTGTTCATCATCATGTATCAGTCCAGTTTGACTCCAAGACAGCAACTCAAGACAAGAAGAAGGGGGCACTGCGTCGCTCATGATGGGTAGGCCATGTGAGGCATTCAGTAAGTAACATGAACTCGATGGCACCTGCAGGTGTCTGACCATGCAATCCTACCTTTTGCATGATAAGATCGTGTTCCTCCTTCCACGGCCTCATCCTACCACGCCAAGTTCTGTGACACGCAGTTTTGCAGTTTCCATTCCGAGTTGTCCTGGTAAATCTAGAGGGAGTTCCTCCTCATGCTCTCATCCTATTAGCATTGCCAGATTCACGCCTGCAACAAGAGCACAAACCAATGAGAAGGTGGTGAATGTTTGTATCTCGAAGGAGGGAAGAAATGAAGACAGGTGAGGGGGAAGGTGGTGAATGCAACAAGAGGAGACATCGATGCGATCATCGGGAAAAAAACAAAAGGGCATCGATGGGGGGAAGGGGGAAGGGGGAAGGGGGAAGGTGATGATGATGATGGGAGGGGTGGGGGAGGGGGGAGGAAGGGGGAGCCATCATTGCGAATCTCTGGGGCCATCATCATCATCATCTCCCATGATGCCTTCCCGGTGAGCCATCCCCAGATATCACGTGACGCCACCCTCTCCCTCCTCCTCCCCCTCTCGGCCGCCTTCACCTCCCTCCCTGCTTGCTTACGTCGCCACATGCATGAATCCTGTGACTGCCGAGAGAGAGAAGATGTCTCACCTTTTCTGCTCCTGGGCTATAAATAACGGCACACTCCCGCTGCATTCCATCTCCTCCCGCTGCCTCACTTGGTTCTTCTCATCCAAGGTGATCATTCTGCAAGAGAAATCAGACGTCTTCAGCAGTGGCTTCGGATTCACTTCCGCATCTATTTGCTTTTTCCTTCACTTACATGCCTCTGATTGTGGTGCTTCCGGGATACTGTTCCTGCAGGCAAATCATGGAGAGGCTCAACACCAAGCTGTACTTGCAGAACTGCAACATCATGAAGGAGAACGAGAGGCTGAGAAAGAAGGCGCAGCTTCTTAACCAGGAGAACCAGGCGCTCTTGTCTGAACTCAAGCAGAAGCTAGCCAAATCCAGTTCCAGCTCCAGCCCCGGTCCCAATACCCCAGACCTCAACATTCCCCCTTCGTCATCCATGGCCTCCAACGGAAGCAATCGCTCATCTTAGTATAAATATCTCTGCTACAGGACACTTTTTTTTTTTTTGGGATTTTGGTGTTTCCAGGCCATGGATCCAATGTAGCTGGATCGATTTGGCCAAGAGGCAATAGGGCAGTAACATGTATCACGGTCTTCTCTAAAATTTGGCTTGAACAAGAAACCTCTCTTCTTGTTTGATATCTTATCGACAGACTTAAAACCAACCTCATGAATCAATTGTGCAAGATAATCCTTTCTAAACATATAGATAAAACCTAAGCCTGTTGATTTACTATGCTTATATTTCTTTTTGTGCAATAAAAAAATCACAGGTGCTTAGTTCGGTCTATCGTTTCCTCCATTGTTTCCATTCCATGCAAAATTCTTCTCATCCATCCATCTTTAATTTGTTTTGCCTCACTGTTTTAGATCTACACAAGCTTTAATCAAAGTCCATGTGCCAGTGGACAAAGATTCCATCGTACTGAGAGTATCAAGCAACATCAATAAACTAATGCTTGCCTTGCTAAATCGACAGTTCAACAATTTCATGTCAAGAGCCGTATTAGCCAAACCACTACAGGCAAAATTAAGAGAATAAGAACTGCAATTCTAGATGTGCATCAGCAGGAGTTTTAACTGTTTGAGACTATATAAAAATAGGATGGCATTGTCAGAAGATAGCTAGCTACCTTGTGATCACCACAAGCAACAAAAAGATATCTCCAATCTAAGTTGAATATTATGCTGAGCCATCAATTGACTTCTGTTAAGAGCCACGACAACCCTACAGTGGATTCATCACTAGGAGAGAGCCTTTAGCCTTGTGTTATCATTGCTGTCTTTTATGAATGGATCCCAAAAAGGAGGGCAAGTCTTGTCTCTGAGATGATGTCTGGGATATAAAATGCTGATAATGATGATGGATCAAAGACAGATGTCAAGTAAGATTGATTCAGATGCTGTTCTTAAATCCAACAAAGATAAGTTCAAAAGATGAGAGCTGAAAGAGAGAGAAAGGTCCACCACCACAACATTACAACAACGGGAGACATGACATTTGGTCAGTGCGTTTTAAAGACGTTGACCAACTTCCATCATCGCGTCATATGGACTCCAGTTTACAAAGTCCCATCAGACGTCCCATTTGTGACAGTACGCAATCATGTCAGGGAACAAACAAAACGCTACTGGAATAAATGATGAAGATATAGGAGAAAACAACAGTATCAAATACTTCCTCCTTCAAGCATATTTGCAATTGATCTAAAGTTGATAAAGCCATGAATACTCGCTTCAAGCAAGCAAGAATAACACCCAGCAGGGTGGGAATTGATCTAAAGTTGATAAAGCCAGATTTGCATGCAGTAACTTGTATTTAGATGTTGTGAGGATCAAAGTGGGAACAAAATATTTGCTTAGAGTTCTTTCAGGTGTAAATTAATGTATCGTGTTGGTAGAATTGGTAATCCAATTCATTGTGCATTTTGACTAAATGATATTTTACTAGCATAAGTTCCAAGACATAATCTGTTTGTAGAATTACTTCAAATCACAAATTTACTTCAAGTATTAGAAGAGTCTAAATACATGGAGACACACTGCAAATGACTTTCTTACAGACAATCAAACACTTGTAAATCCACTACTTATTACGGAATGATTCATAGACGTCCACTTCACAGTAGTTTTCCATGTATTTTGTTCAGTAGAATGGGCAAAAAATTTAGGGGAAAAACGGCAAATTGGAACTAGCCATTGTTGGGACATTCACTTGTCTATGACAGCATCAACATATGATCAAGATCATAGCAATTCAATCATCACCAATAAGTACTAAATTGAGTACAATTCTAAACCTGTAAGATCTTTCACAATGAGAATAATGACGATGAAGGTAAATCCAGAACTATGAGAAAACATGCTTATAAGATAGGTAGCTAGAAGATAGAAAATTAAATGTATTAAAACTTGAGACTAAAGAATGGAAAGTGTGACTCCATTTTACCTGGTTAATTGACTTTTGAGTTGGAATCACCATCACAGTGTAATTGTAATTGGAAAGTTCTTCCTTCATGTCAGACAAGAAAGAATATATTAATAATCAATACACGAACAAATTAAATGATAAAGAAAAGAAAGACGCAAACAAATCACTATGTTGAGTCAACATGCAGGAATATAAGCAATCACAAGAACAAGCAGGCCTGATCTGTAAGGAACGAAACTACGCTTGGAATAACTTCATGCAAATTATCTCTGACTAATATGTAGTTACCACAAAAAAAGTTTAACCAAATAGAAATGTGTAAACAACATAAATGGTCTTTCATGCGTTCTTGAATGAATTAGGAGAAAGAAATCCATGATGGAAGTTCACATTCCTGAACCTCAGCATGAGCATTAACTGGTAACTAAGTTGATTGATTAATCACAATACTACAATGGTTGAATTTAAGATAAGCAATGTGAATTCCAAACCTACCAACACTAGTAAATAACCAAAAGTAGAAACACATTACCGGTATGACAGATAGCAAAAAAGACACTGTGCATCAGCTTGCCACATTCGTTCTTTGGTAAGATGGTTTATAAACAGGCAGTGTATAGCCCTCCATGTGTTGAAATGAAAGGGCCATATGTAGCAAGCCACAATAATTATTAGTGAAGGTAAGAAACACAATATTGAGCTAGGACATGTGCAATACTTAATAGTAAAATAAAAGAGAATGGGATGCTATTTCACTGAAACATTTAGGATCTTTATCATTATTTATCAGCAGTTTAAAGCACTTAGTAGGAGTCACTACGCGTAGAAAGAAGAGAAGCTATCAACTTCAAAACATAGGCATAAATCCAATAGGACAAAGTAGAGATATGGACTTTCAAGGGCTGGTGAAGATGATTTCTTGAGAGTATAGGCACTTCATTTATTTGTATGGAGACTTAATATTTTCTAATGATACCTTGGAATTCAACATTGGATAAAGATCCATTGAGCCGATCCCAAATAGCTAAGAATTATGGCTTGTTGTTATCATTGGACCTCGGAATTCAAGATTCCAGACAAAAATTCCGATCAATATCAGGTTGTCTTCGGTGCTTAGACCTCTCAGCGTTTCTTTTGTAACCATTATCTCCACTCTGCATGGAACTTTTCCTGCCATGGTTACCCTCCCTGTTGAACAGGCCTCTGGCAGGTCGCAGTGTTGTCCTCTTGTGTTTCGGACCTGCTATTGGCACTGCTGCATCTTCCATTGACCGATCTTAACCATTTCTCCCTTACCAGACGTCAACATTCAAACTAAATGTATCCCCAAATCGTTGGCTGATGCCATTTCTATGGTTTCTTGGGCTAACATTTGCTAAAATACAACTAGCTTCTCCAGCTTCCACCTTCAAGTCCTTGGAAATTAGCCGTCGCTTCGTCACTTTATTCCGGCCAAATCGATCTGGAACTCTTTGCCTCCGATCCTCACTGCGATTTCTTGATCTATCAATAACCCCGTCAGAGTAGCTGTCCATCCTTCGGCAGGCATCCATGGCGACATGATCCCGTCCGGGAAATCCTCCAATCTTCCTTTGCGTAAAAATCTTGACGATTAGGGTTTTGTCAAGATTTACAACTCTTTGAGGTAAGGGTCGAATCTCGATCAATTCGATCCTCGTTGCACCCAGATTCTTTCTCTTCCACATCTATAGCCTCGGACGACGACGACGAACCACGACTCTCTCCACTACTCGATGTTTCCTTCTTGACCACCACATCCTCCTCCCCATCCTATCCTATCCTGCGTCCTGCTCCGGTGCTCGGGCGATGCCCATAGGGAAGCACCGTCACGGACGTTGCACATGTCGCAGCTGACGGGGCGCTGAAGGCGATCGGGTAGAGCCTCGAGTTGCTCGTCGGCGATGACGGTGGAGAGGCTGGAGGCACGTTCCAGCTCGGAGGCGCGGTCCAGAGCTCGGCCCTCTTGCGGATCTCGTATATCCGCGATGGAGGCAGACGGGGGCCTCGAGAAGTTGTTTGGCCGTCTTCGCCGGCATCCACTCCCAAAGCAGAATTCCGTCTTCTTTCTTTTTGAGCAGTGATCAGCGAAGTGACACGCTTCCCACGTGTTCCGTTAATAAACAGGGATTCTTCCCAGAACCGTCTCCACTAGAATCTGTAAGTTATCGGTCGTCAACCTTTGAAGTCTCTCTGCTTCGAAGGAAAATTCAATTTTGCGGCACATTCCCCTTATGCTGAAGTGTATCAACAGATCCATTTCCAGAACCAGTTTTCTTACAGTCGTTGCATCAAACTGTGCACAACATTGTTTACTCTGCTTCACGTGGCATCCTGGTTTCATTTGGAATCCTGACGAGTTGTTTTCTTACCAAGTTTGAGATTCAAAAAAAAAAAAAAAAAAAAAAAAAAAAAAAAAAAGATTTGCGATCTCTTATGGCAATTCTATATAAATCGACGCTAATCTCTCTTACGCAATTCAGTGTAAGATCAGATCGACATCACGTCGATCAATTCCAGCCAATTGCATAATAGGCTACAGTGCATCAGTTACCACTTGACCATCAAGAAGTTGAAGTTAAGAGGCGGTCTTGTTCTCAGAATGTAGAAAAGCTGACACAAAACTTGTCTGCTAAATTATGTATGCATCAAATAAAAAATGAAAGACATCTAACTAGACAACAGCACATGCCCAAGATGATCTCACATTTGCTTAATATGCTATCTGGAGAAAAATCCAAAACACATACAAACTTTAGCGATTGAGAAATTATTTTTTCTACCACTAGAACTTCTCAATTTTCTCAGCCACTTCTCAAAAACTAGTTCTTCTACTGTGGTCGTCGGATTAACCCTGGAATCTGCAGAAGCGAATGCAAGTCATGAACTAAAGTAAAAAGGACTGAAAGCCACAATGATAACCAAAAATATAAACAAAGAACAAGTTCAAGCATGATTTCTGGCACAGGTAACAGAGAGACCATGATCACATAGCTGTCCTTTCACTTCCTGAGATTAAACTAAATCTATGAGATGAGGAAACTACCATAAGTTACCATGAACATTTTCTGCCAAGTAGGTCATCATAATAGCATCCAGATTTATATACAACTTAATGCACTAAAATGGTGTACTATTGGGTATGGATTAGCATGTCCATTCACAATGAATTAATCCTTTGCCCTGCTTTTAAGTTCTCAAACTAGACAAACAGTTCATGATACATACTTTTATGCAGTTTTAAGGTCGGAAGTCACATTGTCCAGATGCCTGACCAACCTTCACAATGTTTAGTATGTGTCTTTCAGAAACATACATGCAGCTGAGCATAAGATAATCAAACTTAAAGAATTACTAGCCATCCATGCTCATAGGCTACTGTTGGGAGATTTCACTGCAAACCTTCCATCGAAAGTCAGTCCTATACCCATAATATCATAAACGTGTGTATCACGTCGGGTTGCTTTTTAACCAAGAAATGCAAGATTGAGATGGAAGACAACCGGGTCAATATGAATCATGTGAAAGCATATAAGACACCAACACAATCAAATAAGAATTTAGTCAATGTCATCACGACATCCACATCATCCCTAGGGATCATGTTGAATATGTAACCATGTATTTGAATATATTAAACATCTGTGCAATTTGAACAGTTATTTAACTCTATAGTGATAGTCCCTGAATAGTAACTGATATCATGGCATTAAGGACTTGACCTTGCTGGTTTCAGAGGCCTCTTAAAATCTTATCGTCTGTCTTTTCATATTTTCATAATGCAGAAAACACATGTACCATATATCATTTACAAAAAAAAAATGTTTTCCTTCCTCATGTCCCACATCTCATCTTTCCTTGAATATATGATTTACATGATGTGGCTTAAAATTTTAATTTACCATTTTGTCAACTTAAACCAAAAGGTACCTATTTATTGTTTTTGAACACAAACCATGGCAAGTGAAACTTAACATTTACATCTAAGCTGGATTACAGTGATAAAATACTACGATCATTGTCTTGTAGATATCATTGTAGATGGCAAATTCAAAGGAAAAATGTATTGGCTTAAAAACATAAGAAGAAAGATTTGATCTCAAACAAAGTCACAAGAGTTACTAACCTCGACACCATTTGGGCCTATCCGGTTGCGAGATATAAAGTTGATTATGAGAGATGCAAATTCATCAGGTACATCTTCCTGCAACAACAGCAATGATGTGAACATGTAGTTTTAGTGAAGTTCATGCTTTACATAAAAAAAATAGATGCCTGAATGATTGGGAACACCCTGATAACATAATTTTAACCACCTCGCATTAATGAATTTAGTGCGTTATTAAGACTGTAATACTAGCTCTGCTGTTACATAGTTTATAAAGCCCCAAGTGTACAATGTACATCAATATATGAAATTTGAGGTTATTATATTAGCCCTAGTTAAGTTGTAAAAATAGTTAAACTGATGCATGTTGGGCCAGTAGTTAATCACTAATATATTTTAGACATCTGCAGTTCATTTTTTTTTGCATAAGAATTGGTAGTTTGAAATGATCATCACCTGTATAGCGTGTCCAGTGTGCCGGACAACTACCATTTGGAATTTGCCTTGCATTTGTCCAATTGTGAGAGATCTGTTGTATCAAAAGACATACAATTGTCAACGCCATGGATTATATCTTACTAAAGCATCAAAGGCTACATAGTGCTTAGGCCATAGATTAAAACTTTACAAAAGCTTCCAAAGTTTAAACATATAGAATGGATTGTCATTGAGACATTAACTTTACAATATAAAGTATACAAGTGACAGAATGAAAGTGCTAATTCTGAATCCAACAGAATGGCATAAGTTGGATGATATAAATTCATATATTTTATAAATTCAACAATTCATTAAAATGATTAATCTATTAAAAGTTGATAATAAGGAATTTTCTTTTTATTGGCTCAATGACAGTTATTTTACCCCATGACAATTGGCACAAACAAACATAGCAAAAAGGTGATGCATACTGATCGAAGAAAAGATTATGGTACTATATTTGATAGAAATAACAACAAACCTTCAAATGACCTCAACAAGTAAAAACAAATATGTAAAATAAGATCACAATAAGTGGAAGGAAACCAATAATTAAGGACAGAGCAACAGAAATTGATTCAATATTTTCCTTTCCAGTTGCATCTTAAGTGGTTATAAACTAAAAAAGCAACATAAGCTTGCGCATCGATAGCAGCAAGAAATCTTTCCATAATAACAATGGTGATGTTCCACATCATGGAGAGAGCGCAGAGGACCTAGAAAGCAAGTACAGAATTTTTTTCCCAGCTTTCTTCATTTCATTTCTATTTGGTCATCTTCTCTTTTCCACCATTTTTCACTTAGATTCCTTCTGTTCATCCTTTTCTTGTCATTTTGGAAACTCCAGACAATCAAAAACACCACAGAGCATTCCACTGTCCTACACAAGTGGATCCCAGGCTCAGCCAAGTGGCTGAAGAAAACATAATATGAACAACATCACAGGGCAGATGCCAGTCTCCTGTGGCTTTATCTCATTGACATCACACTTGAGGTCTTAGGTCCAATTAATCCATTGTGGAGAAGCCCAGGATTGATGATAAAAAGCAAATTCTTGTTGAGTCTGCAGTTATTGCTCAGACCACTTGACAGCATGACCTAACTTGGACATTCAAAGACACCCAATCAAGGTTGTTCAAGACTGAAACAAGCAAGGAGCCAGACTGATCTAACCCGGATCGGTCAGGGGCCAATCGAAATATTGTTGCTTTGTTTTTTAGTATAGACTAGGCTTTGGTTATGCATATTTGTTCACAAGTTTATCCTGATATACTAAGAGATGTTAGTTTATCCTGACATAATCCAAGAAAATTAATTGGAACATCCTCCAACGTTAATCACCTGAAACACAATTGGTGCAATCTAACCCATGCAATGAATTTGAACTGGATTGCTGCCAGAGGCTAACCAGCATGGAAATTCAATGCCCTACAGTGGCCTAATCAGGTTAGTTCAATCAGAAAGAGTCAGTGCTCTGCATATCAGAACATACTATTCAGTTGTGTCTATGGAAGCCAAGGAATTTAATGGATCATCTCCACTATATCTTGATTTAAGCCTAACAAATTTCTTGCTGATGAAGCCAGTGGCCTGCACTACACATCAAAGTGCACAATACAAAAATAGGAAGCAGACTAGTATGCATAATATTTTACTGTGACAACCATAGTTTGTCTTACCAGTCCATACCGGTGTATTGACCAACCATCGGTATGATATGTCGTACCAATGTATCAACACATGGTACGGTGTGGCATACTAATAAACCAATATGTATTGCCCATACCAATCCCCTGTTGGACAGGTATATACCGCTAGTACTGGGTAGTATGCCATGGTATGATGAACCTTAGAGACAACTATCTGGATTCAGCTCTAGCAATCAATTTTTCATCAGTGACAACATGCTGGACTAAAGATATATATAGTAAGGTGTCTGCTAGAGAGGACCTGTCTAATCTGTCTGTTCCAGCTAACAGCAGCAGCTTTGGCACTGGACATGATAAGAACATTTCTGAGAGGCCGTCATACCTGGAATCACACAGCAATAAGATATAACAACTGCAGTAGAAGGTGATATGAGTAACTGTAATGCTTCTATTTGCCTCCTGATTTTGTGATTCTAAACAATATCTTAAAGTCATTCCGTTAACTAAAATTTCTGCATCTTAACCCTTCTAAATAAATTTGTAACATTGCAAGTACAAGATAATAATGAAATAGAAGTCCTAGGATGTCACCCATACTTACAATCATAGTTATTAGAACTAACCAGATTGTCGGCTGGACCAAAAGAATGGGAACAAGACTTCTGGCCAGTTTGATTAATTTATTAGATCAATTTGCTTGAAATACATTTTAAACCAATCAAAAAAATGGATTTTTTATTGACCTGCAGGAACTGGCCGAGTCAAACAGTACCAACCCTGTTGTCACTTGGCACATAATGACTAGAGTACCCTCCATCCAAGCTATTGTATTTATCTTGAAGACATTTCAGTCTATTCAATCATAAGCATGATTGAACCCTCTCACACGCAAACCACTACCCTCTCTCTCTCTCTCTCCAGCCACCCTTTTATCTCTGTCTAACTACTCTGTCCCTCTCTTGCGCACTCCTCTCTCTCTCTCCAGCAATTGACCTCCGGTCTCTTTTGTCCTTGCTCCCTCTTCTTTCCAGTCATCATTTTATCTCTAGCCGCAAAATATTGCACCATTTCCTTATTTCTTAGTACTTTCAGATTTTTAAATATTTTCCAATATGAGGTAAATTTGTTTTTCTTTTAAGTTTTTATATTTTCTGATAAAGCATGAAACTAGATTGATCTTGGCTATCTTATTGGTCCAACTAGTAATATGAGGCTTAGTAAAGTCATTGTTCGGTTTGAGTCTGATAATTATGGTTTGAATACTTAAAGACTAGTAAATCTACAGAAGGTTACAAAACCCCAGAAAATTCTAGCTTATACTGCAATAAAGAAACAGCTTCGACCTACCAGCCTTTCCAGTATCTCTCGGTTTTTTCAAGAGGAGTACGGTAGGTGTAACTGCAACAAAACGTTCAATTAGAAACATTCTAGGTATATGTCAAACACAGACTGCATGAATTGATGCAATTGCTGTAGAAAATCATTTCATAATATAGCTACAAGTATACTTACCACTTCTTTGAATCATCATATACTAGTGTTGATGGAACAGATACACGGGCAGATTCAATATTTCTTAATGGTCCTCCTTTAACACTCCACTCATTCTACAAAATTTGGTAATCAATGAATTAAAATGAAGTCAAATGCATCTGAATTGATGGTTAGGCATGCTGAACTTCTAGATAAATCAAATAAGAGTCCATTAATTTTATTATTTCTAAAAGCAGATTTCATACCAAAGAGGACTAACTAATGGTGGTTGTTACATATGAAATTCTTAGATAAAAGTTTCTACAATATATCTGTAAAATTGACAATTGATGCTAAATTTGATACAGACAAAAACATTTTGGTAGGTATGATTACAACTTTGTTTCTGCAACTAGCTAAATAATCTGTTCTTGCCTCATTGAAACCTCAAATTTTAACCTTGAAAATTTATTGAATCATCTACAAGAAAGGAAAAAAAAACTCTTTAACTTATTTTTAATTATTATATGCATAATATTAGATCTCCTGTGCAAGACCATGAACTATCTTGTAAACTTATGATTTGATCCATCACTAGTTTGACAGACCTGTTTTGAGTCTTAACCCTTAATTCTTCGATGATTAACCAACAATATAACATAGAGCTGGCTATTTACAACTGAGCTACATCATGTGCCTAAGTACAGGAATACTGGGACATCTGACTAATATTCTACTGTAGTTAGATTTTGCCAGAAGGTCAATAGTTAATGGACAACTAATACGTTGAAGATAAAGTAATTTAAGATTGATCATAAGTAACAGTAACTATTATCAAAGTATTAAGATTAACTGCACAAAAGTCTGTCATTGATAGCTAAGTGAGAACTAACAAGCTGACTTAGAAAGCAAAAAATGAAATAGATAGATCGTAAAATGGACAAAAGGATCCACACTTCATAATCAATCAACCTTAATTTGTGGACCATGCAAACAAAATACAACAACCAGTAACTTTAACAGAACAGTTCCTAGAAACTCCTGTACAAACATAACAGTTGAAATGATATAAGCAGAAAAGACATCTGAGTGAATACCAAAAGCTGTACCCTCATAATCTTCATTATGCTAGCATGCAATTGAACCAAGACAACATAGAACAAAGATATCACCTTGTTATCTTTATTACACTAGCTTGCACTTGAACTAAGACAACATAGAAAGCTAGAAGACAAGTAAATCTCTAGCTGAATAATATGACAGTATATGGCCTGCTGATAATGTTTCACTAGGGCAATTTTCATAGACACAGTATGAAATATGCCAACACTAGAAAATCAATCCACTTAATTGCTAACATATATCAAAAAGTTTCTTAACCAAGGAATATAACATTTGGTTACGGGGTTAACTCTTCAGGATTGCATTTCCAATCAAGCTACTAGAAACATATTCTGAAACAAACACCCCAGTTTCATGTTTGACAGTCTCAAGAGTTCAAGGAAACAAAACATGCTACTTAAGCATCATGTACCATGACAACATCAGCAACTCCTCAAATGACATTTCTATATGGACCAACTAGGCTTACAAGTGACATTGTTGCTACATACTATCATGAACTTAGTGTTGTCTAGCAAATTTATGTGGCAGTCATCTGTTGCACACTGCCAAAGAAGTCAACCTACATGAATGATTGTTAGGGTGAAACTTGTTGATTGCTCGTAACTGCAACAATTCGGTAGACAAGGATCTCAGACGTGTCATTATCAATGGAATGGGTAACTTATTATTTCAATGGAAGGCACACAAAATTTGCATTGAAATTTTTTTACTGATAATGGGACTTACAACTTGATATGACACCACAATTTCCAATAACAAGAAAAAGGAAAACCATCAAACAGAACTATGCAGAAGTGTTAGCTGGCTTAGTTCTCAACTGCCACATCCTAGGAACCATCTGCAACTATATCCTGTGTGCCACTTGTGGGGCTTCCAAGGTGATGAAATGAATGGTGCTTGAAAATTAATTTCATCCACGTCCCTTGTTAAACTTACAGTCCATGATGGCTTATTAAAACTCCCACTGTGTTATGGTAAAATGGTCCCTTGCAACGCCATGCGATGGATGATAAACAAAATTATTATTATCCATATTTACATGATTGTTAAGAACACAGCACCAAATCCTGAACATTCTCAAACACTTGATCACTTTGATGACCATGTCAAAGACATTCTTGTATGCTGTAACTTTATCTTTCTTGTGCCACAAAGCATCTTCAGACTCCCAACTTGTTTTTAAATTGGTAAGTCCCCATCACTTCATCAAGTATTCCATTTTTGTATATCCGCTTAAGAGGATGCAAACTCAATCCACCAAAACTAACTCAACTCACACTCAACAACAAAAGTTGGGGGTTTGACCAAGTTGGCTGCGTCACAAGTGATTTTGCAATCTACATTGACAGCCCACTAAGATCCTTACAGTACGTCAAAAGATTATTGAAGCTTAAGGTCAACCATCTAGATCAATTTTATGCAGTTCCACTGCTTCACCATAATAAGCTTGTAAATTTAATAGCAATAACATGTCAATACACAAAATCCATGTTTGCTTACTGTACTAGGAAACTGTGGCATGCCAAAATATAGAAAACAGACATTATCCAAGGTTTGACTAAAATTTTCATTCAAAATGACAACAAACAATCGGAACAAAAAAGCTTAGTGGCATACTACATACTGCTTTTTCTATTGTGGGAAAATATTGCATTCGACTTGAGAGGATTTTCTGCATATGGACTAAGGATGCCATGGCTGTTCCCTGTTATTCAAGATGAAATTGACTGGATTAGCATTCAACAAAAAGAAATCAACATCCATACGAACAGCTTCATATGTGAAACAGACCTCGACAACATCAATGACAACAAGACCAGCTAAGTTACGGATAACTTTTCTTGCAGCTACATGCACGGCCACTGAACCTCCCATGCTACAGGGACAGAATTAGAAGAGACATTTATTTAAAGATTATTTTAGTCAAATGTAAAACAAATTAGATGTTCAAAACACATGCATGCGAAGTTACATATTTTTAAACAACAACAACAAAAAAATTTCTCATTCACTACATAGTGAAGGAACAAACAAAATAAATTACTAGTAGTTGTCTAGGCGCACAAGGAGAGCTATAAATTTTTTTCTTCTTCATAGCAATTCTGTGATGCAACTTCAGCGTTATCCCCTCAGTTGATTAATTTCTAGTAAAAAAGTTAACACAAGAAGAACCTGGATTATTGTCTTATTGCACCTGCAGGTGCTTAGAGAGCAAATCAATAGTAAAGATTTTTTGACCAAAGGATGCTGCACTAATAAGATTTGCAAGCTTGAAAGCTACTCTTGGTCTTGGGAAACTTGAACATGACCACTAGAGTAGACTTATGGATGGGATCCATGTCTTCTTTTCTTTTTCACTGTCTCTAGGTTAGGGAAATAAGGTGAGCATTATTTGCACTTTCATAAATCTTTACTACATTATTAAGCATGTCAAAATTAATATCACTGGTTTGCACATGTGCACCGGAGAAACACAATTTGGTTTGTCATTTTCATATTGTACTTGAAATCATGGTATGCAATTTTGAATGATACCGCCCGGTACGGGCGGTATGTACCGGTCCGAGAGGATACCGGTACACGGACCGCCCGCTACCGAGCGGTACGTGTATTTTGGCTGGTACCGAGGTGTACCGACCGGTACCAAGGTGTACCGACCGGTATCAAGGCGTACCGACCGATACCGAGGTGTACCGACCGATACCGAGGTGTACCAACCAGCACCACCCCAGATTTCGACCGTTACCGAGATATACCGATCGGTACGGCCTAGCATGGTACCGTCGGTATGCCATAGCGTACCAACGATACAAATCGGTACGTACCGTACCGACCAAATCTCGGTACACCGGTATGGTATGGTATTGCGGACCTTGCTTGAAATAGTCATTTTCATATTGTACTTCAATGTCAAGGATAATGATGTGCTAATTTTGTATACATTAGGTCAACCATGTCTTGTGGACCAAAAGTTTATTATGCAGTTAAGATGAATATTGAGGTGGATGCAAGGAGCTACTAGGAAAAATAAAGAAATGCAATATATTCACTTGTGATGATTAAGTGCAGCCCCATGAAAAGATATCTAAAATGCTGTGGACATATCCGAAAAAGACTATCAATGTTGTAACTAGATGAGGTCAGCCAATTAGTATATTAGCGGTCTGAAAAGAGATGGAGGGAAACCTAAAAAGACTTTACTAGAAAAAAGTAAAAAAGATATTTGAATGTTCTTCATTAGAGACATTGTTTGGTGCAAAACTCAATCACAGAAAAGATACATATAGTTGCCTAAAAGGGATATTATCTCTTGTTGTTGTGCTGTAGGAATTCAATGTAACATATTGTTGTAACATCTAAAGGTGATAGGAAGTAAAAATGACTCAATTTTACATGAGCCTATCAAAGATTGCATTTGTATAATGTCCTATTCTACCTAAAATGTTTTATTCTGATTTCATATGTATCAAAATGCAAGATAAAGATTAGATGAAAAAGTTTAATGATACCAAAAAATATTTAAAGAATAAAAAGAATGCTAATGTTCAATTAATCAAGTAAAGACACTAAAAAAAAGAAGTGTATTATATGGTTACTATGTTCAGCACAGTGAACAGATGCACAAGTCCAATGTACATTGTTGTAAATAAAATCTGTAACATCTTATTTTTGATTTATCTATATATATTCTTATTCATTTTTTATGGGATTGAAAGATCAAACACCAAGCAAAATTAAATGACAAGCACTTCATAAACCAACTTAAATTTTTATATATCAAGTGCCTAAATATTCTAATTCATTTTACATGGAATTGAAAGGTTAAACCCCAAGCAAAATTAAATGATAAGCACTTCATAAACCATTTTGAATTATATATTAAGTGCCTTAGTTTCATTTGCATTATGATAAGTTATACTGATCATAGATGGTTCTTATATAATTTGCTCATGCAAAAAATGATCAATCTTAGATCCCAAACAAAGGAGAATTCATAATTTAATAATTTAATTAAAAACAGCATCTTTGACATCATATTAATGTGAATATTTTGAATTCCCAATTGTGAATGAAATGACTAGATGCTGAGCTACAAAAGACCTCCAAGCTTAAGCAAATGCATTAATAAATCATAAAGATTTCATTATGCTCCAATGAGAAAACCTGTGGCCGACAAGTATAACTGCAGGTGGGGAATCTCCGTACAGTGTCTTCAAAACAGACAAAATATCATTGCATAAAGTCTGCAAATTTGAATATGTTACTTCCCATTTTTAAGTAAAAAAATAGTATCATCTAGAATACACAGGTTTTATCGATCCCTGGAAGAAAAAATGTCAAAGATGTCATGAATATTTATAATCTGCTCTCTTGACAGATTTACCAACTAAGAAAGCACGCACTTCTATAGATAAGTCCAGGTCATTGTCGGTGACTGATTTTCCATGCCCTCGAAGGTCCATGGATAACACCCTAGCTTTTTCCTTTATCTTACTTGCTGCCAGAGCAAAAGAAAGCCTAGCCAAAAAGTGATAGCCAAATATTAATGGTAATATGTAAGACAACTGCAAAATCTTGCCATTAACTTGCTTAAAAATGCTATCAAAAAGTTTATGAAGGTTCATGATTGACAACAGAATCATAACAAAAACAAGAGAGGAAAAACATACTTGCGCCTAAAAGAAGTTATACACAAAAGACAAATGTCCAAAAAAGTATTCAGCAGCATTGTCATATCTGATTCAACTAAACAGATGATGCCTTCTCACTTCTACAACATATCCTAATAATCATAGAGGACTAGACTTATGTTTCCACTATGTAAATTTGTTGGAAAAAATGTCCTGAAAAGCTCAAATGGTAAGACAACTGCAAAATCTTGCCATTAACTTGCTTAAAAATGCTATCAAAAAGTTTATGAAGGTTCATGATTGACAACAGAATCATAACAAAAACAAGAGAGGAAAAACATACTTGCGCCTAAAAGAAGTTATACACAAAAGACAAATGTCCAAAAAAGTATTCAGCAGCATTGTCATATCTGATTCAACTAAACAGATGATGCCTTCTCACTTCTACAACATATCCTAATAATCATAGAGGACTAGACTTATGTTTCCACTATGTAAATTTGTTGGAAAAAATGTCCTGAAAAGCTCAAATGGACATCAAATATATTCACTTATGGTTGATGGAGTTAGATTACAGACCAACCAAACTAATCATGAAGAATATGATGTGACAAGAAAGCCAGACAAAACAGTCACATACATGCTTCAAACTAGATGGTCATGTTTATGCATAAGCATGCATTTTATATAGATATTCAGAATATTACTAGCCAAGCTGCTGTGCTGCAGAAGACCATCAATCACAAGTGTTATCGGACAAAGAAGAACCTTAGGATTTGTGTGGAAAGATGATAACCACAAATACTCAAATTGTAATAATTCATTAATGCAAAAAAGTGAGTAATTTGAGAATCCATGTTTCAGGGATCACAAAGATTATAAAGGCTACAAGTCATATGATTGTTGCAATGTCAAACTAGGCTAGCTTAATATGATCGTGATGCTGCACCTTTCTTTTTAAAAAGTTCCAAAATTAACCTTTAGATAAGACAAAGGCAGGAAACAAACTAGCTGAAGCATAATGTCACTGACAAGTGCAAATCTTAGCCACCATCACAAATGGACCTCATCTTAGATTGATACGAAAAACTTGGTTCAATCATTCATCAAATCATCCAAACTGTCTTTTTTCTTTGTAAGGGCAAGTGACAAAGGTGGGATTCGAGCCCAGAATCTTGTCATAATCTGTCAAAGTCTTTACTAGACAAGCTAGCAAGCACCTTCAAATGATCACAATTGTCAGATCAAAATGACACCATACTTTAGGCTATCGTAAATAGTTACGAGAGGTATAATAGTACGAACAAAGATGGTGGCACTATGTGTACAGAAAAGCGATATATGTTAAACCATAACATCCAAAAACTATTTCCCACAGCAGAAGTATCTGAATGAAAAGTACATTAAATATAGATATTTTAAAATCAACTCTAATCATAATCAGCTAATTTCTTAACTAATGTATTAAATATCAGTCAACGCCTATACACTATTGTTGACTGACAAATTAAAGTGAACTATCATAAGTTAATCATCCCAATTATACCAAAAAGTGAAATTACTGCACAAAGCAAATTTCATTACTCCTGAAACATAGAGTTGACTACTTAAAGCCTGAAATGAATTCAAGAATGAAACACAAGAAGCACTAATATTGTTATATAGGATGCAGATACAAAATTGCGAACTAATGTCTCTGGCTTGAGAAGTTTCAAATACCCTGAATAGCCACCTCCATGTATGCAAAAAACAACTGGTCCTTCAGATCCAGCCATATAGACATGAAAAACCTAATCAGAAAACAGTAGAGAGGCATAATGTTATACAATTTCTTATGATAGGAAATCAAATTCAAAAACTTAAATCAAGAACATTTAACAAATATCATAAAATACTAAAGATTACTCACATTATCTGATCCAGGAACTTTTACATCATCTTCTTTATCAAAATAATCTGACCAATCTAAAGGTGCATACTTTTGAAGTGAACTCCTGCATGAGCATTCTAATATATGGTTACATATCCTATCTATCAAGTTGCTTACACATAATTATAATGATAACTTTAGTATAAATTTCCTTTTAAGAAAAATATCAAGTTGCTTAGTTAATAACATAGAAAAGAAGCTATACGAACGACCCTTGACTAAGGCAACTACCTCACCCAAAAGAAAGTAAAGGAATAGAACAACATAAACAGGGAACATTCCAATGCTACATTTACTTGGTGATGAATCGGAAAGTTGTTATGACATCACAGCGGTTCAGAGTTAATTAGACTTATTCATATAGCAACCAGTTCCTAATTTGATGCAACAGAATCAGATCCATGCAGTGACACATTGAAATTAGAAGTCCATGCACGAGAACAGGTCTAACTTCTGTACTCAAAGTCTAATTCCTAATTCGATGCAATCAGAATCATATTTACACAAGAACATGCCTAATATATGTACTGGAAGACAATGATCCCCCAGTGGTTGATGTAAGATCACAAGACTTGCTCATTCCTAAAAGAGCAACGAAAAAACTTCTACACCTGATGAACTAGTAAATCTACAGAAACGCAAATGAAAAGTACACCAAAGCGATGACACTATGGAACCCTAGCTTGCCTCTTGATCCAACATCTTACTAGAATAAACGCATAGCCACCGTGAAAAATCGTGTCAAACAACGCGATCAATCAGATGCCGTAGCTTCACGTGCATCTTTTATCTCCCGAAATTTCCCATTCAATCAAATAGCACGAAACGAACTATCGGAAACGGAGACAGCTCGGATTAGAGTTCTAAATGTTACCAATCAAAACAAGTTCCTGGGTTCTAAATTCCCCCAAAAAACATTCGATCTCACAACTGCTGCATCCAGATGGTTAGGATAAAACAGGGTAAGGAAATGGATCTATACGGAGCGGTAATCTCACTGTGACGCGGGGCGGGGAGGGATCGAGTCGGGAGAGAAAGCGGACGGGGCGTGGCGTACTTGATCTCCTCCACCGACAGAGGTCTCGTCCTCCTCTTCTTCTTCTTTGAGAGCGGAGAGGTTAGAAGGCTCCATGGGTGTCTGTTCCCCTCTGGGAAAGCTCCACAATGACGAGACGCGGCGAGGAAAGTGAGAAGAGCAAGGGAATTCTTCGGAACGAGGACGACGGCCGTGGGAGCATTCGGAGCTCGTGATAAATAGTACGGGTGGGGGACCCGAAATTGCGACCCGGATCGAATCCAGCCCGACCCGTTGACTGCTCCTCGAACTGTGATCCGAACATGGATCCGACCCGTATACTCAAACGGGTCGGATCGGTTCACCAGTTTCTTGATCCTCTTGTTGTTTTAAATGAACGATAACTGCTAATGATTTTCCAAATTAGGGAATAATTCTTTTTTTTTCCCCACCCCATACCACTCTAAATTCTTGAAGTATGCTAATTACCAAATTGCTTCCATTATTGTTAGCTGCAAAAAAAAAAAAAAAAAAAAAAGAGGTTACGATCAAGGTCTCTCTTGATCATCAAATGGGGTTGTTCATTGGTCTTTGTTGATTTAAATGGAGTCGATTAGGTTTACATTTTTCGATCCATCAATATCGCTGATGAGGAATAGTAATTGGAACATACTCCTACCGATGTGTTTTTTTTCTCCTTTTTAGTAATACTTTTTTGATGGTTAAGTTAGTGTTTTTCGAGAGTTGAAGACCCTATGAAAGTGATGATATCCTATAGAGTAATAACATTTGGCGCTTGCTAGGAGGAGTTGACACCCAACAGAAGAATAATGTCTTGTCCAAAAGATAGATCATAACGGGAAGGAGTTATTTGAACTTTGAATAATTTATATAAGCCTCCATGTTTGATTGATGAAAGCTATTTCAAACCTTTGCCAGTACTTCATGACTCATCAGAGAAGGTGAAGGAGGTCTATAACTGTGTTGGTGAAAGGAAAGATGAAATATGAATGATTTCTTTAAGTGTTTTCTCTGGCAATTTTAATGTATGCATCTATATATAATTGGATTAATTGTTGTGTATATAATAATTGTTGCTTCTTCCAATGTTGTCATTTGCAATGCCCTTTAATGGTTGAGACTGCTTCTTTTGACCTCTTCCTCATACAGTCATTGCTTGATATATCTGCCTTGGATATATAATTTTGGACAGCATTTCTTATTCCACAAGCATGCCTAAATTCAGTGGGCCATTCTTGGTTCATTTTATGGGAATTTTGATGGGATCTTTTTGTTGGTGCATTGTCATGCACTTCTTGCAGGATCACCCAACCTTTTTAACAAGCAAAAGCTTTATAATGCACTATATTATGATAGTTAATGCACCTATCAGTATCTACAGTTGTACATCACCTATAAGTTCTTATATATTATTTTTTTATGAGGTAGATTAGGTATGACCATATAATGTGGCAGCCAATTGTTATATGATATCAGAAGTTTCTTGCTGAATGGATAGTGAAACTACTTTGACTAAGCAACTCTTTGTGATTAGTTGGTAGTTAGCTAATGAATTAGGATATTGCGTTTTGAGGATTAATTTCATGTATAAAGGAGGTTGAAGATTAGTTCCACAATGTTAGGATATAAATATATGGCTTAAACTTTTATGTTATATTGGTGTTCAAACCCTATTCCATCAGGACTTGAGCAACTGTGATCAAAATATTGGCCTTTAGTTCTAGTTTTAGTTTCATCCTCATTCATTTTAGACACATTAATTGCCTCCATTATACTATAATCTGAGCCTTATAAAATGCTTATATTAGATCTAACTTGGCTCATACATCAAAAACAATTGTTGCTAACTAAGGCTTTTATCAAGCAATTTAATGATGGTTAGCTTCTTTTATTGCATTTACACACGCTCTTATTTCTGAGCATTTCAAATGTCTATTATGGAAGGCAGGACAGAGTTTAAGCTTTCTTGGAAAGCCTCTGAACATGACATCAAAGTTAGATAAACATGGCCTTCTTGCATTGCAATTCAAACAAGATACTGTAAGTCCATGCATGGTTGATTTAATTACAACCTCATCTACAAGACTTTTCTAAACACATAGTTCATTGATTCAAAAGTTGCTTCTCAGTATTCTTCACGTGATGTCTGTTTTCTATCTTCAGCGAGAGAACTTGATCATGTCTTCAACCCTGAAGAATTCTGGAATCCTGAGCCATGTCAATGCTTTGAAACCCTAACTTTGCACAAGGAATTCATGGCACCTCTGTGTATATATTAGTTACCTTTGTCTCTGTAGCAATCAACATTAGTTATGTGGGTTATTCCATTCACCTGTTTGCATAATGTGCATGAGACCATGACATTCTTTGATCTACCAAAATAAAGAACTTGATGAATCTGTTTCTTGCACTGTTGTTAACCCAAGACCTCAAAGAAAGATTTTTCTTTGGATAGATGTGTATGATAGAGAGTATTGTCAAGGAAGTTAAAGGAAAGAACGTGTACATATGACTGCATTAATGGAGTTAGGACAGGTGCAATTTGATAGAGAGATGATGGGCAATGGCCTAACACGCAACTCTAACACTGCCACCCTTCCTTCTCTGTCGTGTACAACTAACAAAAAGGACGTGCCATCCAAACCCTAACCCAATCTAACTCCTCATTTCTTACTTCTCTTCTTCTCTTCCCATCCCCTAGTTTTAGTAGGAGAAGTGATGGAATCGACAACAACATCCACTGGATCAGGTGACATGAAGGCATGCCCTCGTGGGCACTGGAAACTAAGCGAAGATGCGAAGCTGCGGCAGCTTGTAGACAAGTTTGGGCCTCACAACTGGAACTCGATAGCTGAGAAGCTGCAAGGTAGATCAGGTGCGTTTCCTCTTGCCTTCTCTTGCTCTCGAAGAACTGTGTGCCATGTGTTGTTTTCATTCTGTTGCAGGTAAGAGCTGCCGACTGAGGTGGTTCAACCAACTTGACCCGAGGATTAACAGAAGCCCATTCACAGCGGAAGAGGAAGAAAGGCTGCTTGCAGCTCAACGAGTTCATGGAAACAAGTGGGCACTGATCGCACAGCTCTTCCCCGGAAGAACAGACAACTCAGTGAAGAACCATTGGCATGTCATCATGACTCGGCGGCACAGAGAAAGATTAAAGCTCACGAGGAAGAGAACCTATCAGGATTTTACTTCACAGCAACCTTTTGAGGTTGGAGATGGCACGAACGGTACAACTATTCCTGCATCAGCCTTCTTCGGATCAAGGGTCCATTTGGTACCACAAGGAATTGGTTCAGAGAGAAGGAAGTGCTTCAGTTTTATATGCAGTTGCTGCACTTTTGAGACTTCACAGCTCCATGATCAATCGATTCGCCATCGTCACCAAACTTACAGGAGTCTCAGAGCATGCGAGGATGATCACTACAAGAGGGCTGCCGCTCCTAACTCCAAATTCTCCTCCGAGTATGATAGTTGTGTAGGCCATGCAATTAGCCGTGGGGATGATAACGAGCAGAATGGGAGGGGCAAGAACGTTCCCTTCATAGACTTTTTGGGAGTTGGAATAACACCTTGAATCCAAAACCTCAATTAGCTGTAAAATATAATGGGAGAGAAGATGTGGTATATATGTGATGTAGTTTCTCAGGTGCATTAGTTCTTATCAATGTAACTTCTTTCTTTTACCCACGGCACATCTGTGTATGATATGCATGAAGAAGTGCAGGATAAATTATGGAGGTAGATACTTCAGTATTGGGTGAAAATTCTTTATAGCACCAGGAGAAAAAATTATATAATGTTGAAGAAAAGGTGAATTCCCAAAATTTTTTGGGTTTTGTTCCGGGAGTATCCTTCATTTTCAGAATTCTCTAATAGCATGCCTTTTTTTGTCTAATATCTATTTTTATTTTTCTATGAATGGGTCCACAGGATGAATCGTTCTAGTTACGTATTTTTACACTATGTTATAGTATAAATTTGATAAAAATATTATTAATAATAAATAATATTTTCATATTATGTTATAGTATTTTCAGCAATATTAGAAAAAATATTGCAACATAATTATAGTATTATCATATTATTATTGAAAACATTATAATGTAGTGTAAAAATATTGTAACTAGATCAATTTATCTTGTGGATCGGTCCCTATGAAAAGGAAAGGGAAAGGGATATGTAGCTAGGGGTGTTTCAAGCATTAGGTAAAAAGAAAGTGTTAGAAAATTCTAAACATGGAGGATGCTTTTTTTAGAAAAACTCAAAAAGAAGTGTTTTTTTTTTGAAATATACCTTTGGTGAAAACTTTTTGAATCTAGATTATCATAGAATATATTATATTATGAAGATATTATTAATAAAAATTAAAAATATTAAATTGGAGATTATATTAAAGGAATGATTTTATCATACTATTATAAGATCAACTATAGTATTTGTATAGGAACTTTGAACGACTAAGATATAATTTGCATAAAAGAAATGCGTAATTGAGGTAAAAATACTGCACGTTATCAGAAAAGATGAAAAAAATATTTTAATAAAAAATAATTAAGTGTTTTTCCAAAATTAATATAGCAACAATTGCAATTAGTCATAAGAGTAAAGATAAGAGGAGGATTCAATAAAAGTTTACTAGAAACAATATAATGAATGTTTGGCTATTCAAATTGTTTACGTTTATTCTATCCTTTTTCTTGGAATACATCTATTGATGGTTCCCAGAAACAACAGAGTTGAAATGAACAACAGATACGGTGCTTTGGATGTTTTACTAGACTGGCACATCAGATGGATAGTCCTTCAGATGTTTCTTGATGGTTTCACGGAGTGATTTCTCTTGCTCCCGCAGGTTCGAAGGAACTCGATCATACACATCTGTGAATAGCTCGCTCAATGGCGGTTTTTCTGCTCTCTCCGCAGCCTGAATAGCTTGCAATAGCTGCAAGATGGGATGCCATGCACAGAGATATTAGAGGGAACGGATGCTGAGAGAGTTCTGCACCACAAGCATTACAATTTGCAGTTTACGATACCTCCTTCCTGGTACTGCTTCTGTGTTCCACTTCAGCAGCTTCACTCCACCAGCCATTTCCTTCAACCCATTTCCTGAATCTCGACACAGGGTCTCGTGCGATCTTCCAGTGCTCGATCTCATCAATCGACCGATACTTGGTGGAGTCATCTGATGTAGAGTGATGCCCCACTCTATATGTCAGTGCCTGTTTGTTTGAAGCGGTGTTGAGTTCAGCAATCTTGAAGAGTGATTTTATCAGTAAAGATTCACACCCACCTCAACCAAAACAGGCCTGCAATCATGGACGGCCATCTCGCGAGCAGCATGCACTGCACTGTACACAGCAAGAGCATCATTGCCATCGACACGGATACTGTGAATTCCATAAGCCTGACCTCGGACAACAGCACCGTCACCTACCATTTCAACGGCACAGCAATATTAGATCTAGTTTTGGCGGAAGATCCTAATGAACTATGTGGATTCGTCGATACTTCGAAATTGTTCTGCTGTAGGTGTGCTTATTGCCCATCCATTGTTACGGCAAAAGAAGATGACTGGTGACTCCATGACTGCGGCAAAGTTTAGTGCAGCATGGAAATCTCCCTGCCACAACATTTCTCAATCAGAAAAATCAATCATGGTGGTGGAAGTTTTACTGATGCAGCAGTAGTGAACTTGCTTGTGTACCTCGCTGGTGCCACCGTCTCCGAAATAAGTGATGGTGCATGCATTCTTCCCGTCCATCTTGAGGGAATAGGCAGCTCCAACAGCATGAGGGATTTGTGTACTGTGAAGTACCGAATGTGAGGAGAAAATATCTGATCTATTTACTGGCTTATAAGAGGAAGTTGATCCTTACGCTATAGGCGATGAGACCGTGAAGTAATTGAGCCGGCTTGACCCATAGTGGATTGGCATCTGTCGTCCTTTACCATAATCTAACATGTTGCCAAAGCATTGGTTTGCAAATTCTTGCAGGGTGAAACCTCGCCACAAGAGCACACCAGGCTCCCTGTACTAGATTAAGCACGGTTATCCATAATGATTAGATTATGTCATCAGTGGATAACAGCAACAAGAGAAAAAAAAGGATCATTCATTCTGTTTATGTACCTGAGGAAAGACGACATCATCCATGGTAAGAGCAGCAGCTGATGCAACATTTATAGCTTCCTCCCCAATAGAGGTAAGATAAAAGGAGATTCTTCCTTGTCTCTGAGCTTCATAGAAGATAGTATCCATAACTTGAAGAGTGACCATGTCACTGTACATTTTGATGGC
The DNA here is from genome assembly GCA_024322285.1 of Musa beccarii. Lineage (NCBI taxonomy): Eukaryota > Viridiplantae > Streptophyta > Magnoliopsida > Zingiberales > Musaceae > Musa > Musa beccarii. The sequence continues at coordinate 32,151,016 of CM044398.1, read as the reverse complement.
GACTTCTTTGCTCACCTGATGGTGAAAAATGGTTTTGTTAGCAACAATCAATAGCACACTAAAATTTCTGCTTTGTTCTGCTTTAAAAAAATTGCAAATCACTACCAAAGAGGGGAGAACAAATACCTCCTGGAATCTGCTGCCTGATATAGTTTGCCCATTGTCATCGAGAACACGGTAGCAGTTAATTCGTTCATTCGGAGACCCTGGTAAGAACCTCATTTCAGGGACGAACATAACCTTTCCTCCAGGAAAATCCAGCACCTGCCATTACCATGACGAAAATCTGTGAGATGGAGCCAGAAATCTTAAGAAGCCAGAAGACTACCATTATACTTCTGCAGTGGGTAAGTCTAATTGTAAAGCCTAAAAAGCATTAGCAGGTTAATCTTTGGAGTTTAGTCTGTTCTTGCTCAATGCAACAATCAAAGCTAATTCACAAGTAGAATGAGAGAGGATGGAGAAAGGATTTCTTTTAGTGTTCACAGAGGTACTATTTTTCACTAGACTAAAGAGTTTGCACTGAACATAGTGGTATTGAACAAATTGTTCACAATGTAGTTGGCAACTACAGTCCTTGATCTATAATTTACTAAACCATGTAGTAATCTCAATATTCCAAGGACTCTCGTAATGTATAAAAACTAAGTAGCAGTCAAAGCCAAAACACCGAACCTAAAAACATAGCTGGTAATTTATTTTATTTTCTCCTCAGTACCATGAGAAAGACCTCCTTTCCAACCAACAAATTTATGTCCCCTTATCTAAATCCTGTTCCTCCCTTGCCATTCTATCTCTTTGGCACGTTTTCCTTGGCTTTACTGTCTTCTAGGATCAAAAGTGAAATCAGGAACAGTTCTACTTTTGGATAAAATAATTGTGAAGTCTCCCAATTCCTAGGCTTGAAAATTTATGGGTATATAACACTCCAAGTTGGCCACACATCTAATAAGACCCCTTAGGGTTTTATCGTGGAAAAAGCGAAAGAAGCGGAGGAGAAGCGAAAGAAGTGGGGGGAAAAGGGGATAATGATCGCTTCGAGGGGATCGGCCTCCTTGATCGCTTCGAGGGGATCGACCTCCTTTGATCGCTTCAAGGGGATCGACCTCCTTAGTTTAGCCAAAAAACTAAATGATTCTTTATTGCCTTTCTCATTGTGTGAAAGAAATAGTTACATCCCTATTTATAGAGTCCCACATAGAGTCTCCCAGGACTTGGACTCTTATTAACCGACTCCGTAACCGACTCCTAACCGAATCAGTAACCGACTCCCTACTAGACAACTCCATAACATTATTCAAAACATTATCCAAAGCTTAAAAAATAAAAGGTTCGTAACAGTTCCGCTCTCATCAAATCAGCCTTGCCCTCAAGGCTGAGCAGCATCAAATTCGGCATAAGGTATCTGCGGCGCGTCACAACTCGCTGATCAAGTAAGTATGACCTCTACTTGATGGTGTGAGCAACAAGTCGGCCTTTTAATGTAGTAGTCTTTAAAATCCTTTGGAAAACCCTCTTCATCCAATGGCTAGTAGCAGCTGTGGCCTTACTTCTTTGTCTTCTCTTTAGGATCACCATTTCGAATTCTTCTAAGGGTAGCAAAAAGAAATCCCACAGTAGTTTTTGGTCCTGTATAAATAATTTTATCTTTAAACATTTGCTGTCATAAGTCAAAGTTTGTCTATCAGCGATCTTTACTTCGAATTTGTCACAGTCTTCAATATGATAGGCTAATCGGTCAGCAACCTTACTGTCCATGAAATTGTTAGTGCTACCGGTATCAATCAAGACTGTAATAGGTTGATGTTCCAAAATTCCTTCAGCTTTCATAGTTTGTGGGTTAGAATAGTCAGCTAATGCATGCACTGTATGTGTAATAGGTTCAACATCTTTATCAAAATTCATACCTTCATTATCGAAGTCAACTTTGTCAGCTTCCGGTTCTTCTCTAATTGGTTCACTCACTAGAGGTTGCTTTTGTTTACATTAGTGCTCCTTACTAGGTGGCTCGTCGATCATTTGTTTGTAGTCACTTATGTATCGACGATTTTCTCGGTTGATTTTTTCCTCATGTAGACATGCAAATGAAATTGCAGCTATTATAGTGCGGGGCTGTCGAGCCTTAACTTCACATCTGATATCTGGATTAAGCCCTTCAATAAAGGTGTTCACTAGCTGTCGTTCAGACCAATCTGTGGCTTGATTTGACCATCGTTCGAATCTACTCTGATATTCTAACACTGTAGAAGTTTGACGAATTTTAACGAGTTGTCCATCTTGTTAAAACTTACTAAAGTTCTCCAGCAGGCTTCTTTTGAATTCATTAAGGGTCTCCTGCAGTCGGTTCTCAAATCTGATTTCTAATGTTTCAATTTGGTTCCCAATTCGAATTTCTAATACCTCCATTTGTTTCTCAATTCGAAATTCTAATGCCTCTATTTGGTTCCCAATTCGAAATTCTAATGCCTCCATTTGGTTCCTAATTTGAAACTCTAATGTCTCCATTTGATCCCCAATTCGAGTTTCTAATGCTTCCATCTGGGCTGTCACTGGTTTGTCGGTGGTCATTGCGTAAGATTGTAGATCGGTAATTCTCAATTCTTGTTTCTGATGTCCAGTCAAGGGCATCCGTGCTGCAAGCGTGGATTTGCGACAAATGTAAGGCTTACTGCAGTTGTTAGGAGGATAGCTGCGCGGAGGGAATCAACAGTCATCGGAAGGACAACCGCGAGGAGGGAAATCAGCAGTGCGGCCTTGGTACCGTCGCCTGTTGCGACGGCAAGCGGGAGCGGCAGCGGAGATGGTTGGGCCGCGGCGTTTACTCCTGAGGCCGGCAGCGAAGAGGGCAGCGACGATGGTGGTTGCAGCCGAGAAGCAAGATTGGGGTTGCGACGGTTGCTACTAAGGCTGGCAGCGAAGAGGACAGCGCGGTTGCTGTTGAGGCAGGCAGCGATGAGGGCAACGTCGATGGTGGTCATGGCCGAGAAGCAAGGTTAGGGCTGCGGCGGTTGCTGCTGAGGCTGGCAACGAAGAGGGCAACGTAGTTGCTGTTGAGGCAGGCAACGAAGAAGGCAACGGCAGCGATGGTCGCGGTCGAGATGCGAAATTGCAATGAAAACGTTGAGGATCACTGCTCTGATACCAATTGATAAGACCCCTTAGGGTTTTATCGTGGAAGAATCGAAAGGAGCGGAGGAGAAGCGGAGGAAGTAGAAGAAAAGGGGATAAATGATCGCTTCGAGGGGATCGACCTCCTTGATCACTTCGAGGGGATCGACCTCCTTTGATCGCTTCAAGGGGATCGACCTCCTTAGTTTAGCCAAAAGACTAAATGATTCCTTATTGTCTTTCTCATTGTGTGAAATAAATAGTTACATCCCTATTTATAGAGTCCCACATAGAGTCTCCCAGGACTTAGACTCTTATTAACCGACTCCGTAATCGACTCCTAACCGAATCAGTAACCGACTCCCTACTAGACAACTCCATAACATTATCCAAAACATTATCCAAAGCTTAAAAAATAAAAGGTTCGTAACAACATCCAACATGATATTTTTCAGCAAAATGAACCATCATCTTGCACAGTAATCTACTTAACACATCATATCTGGTAAGGTCTCCTCCAATTTAAAGTCCTCAAATATCTCCCTATTGTTTGCTCAGTAAATTTAATCAACTTAGCAGATGATGAAAAGTAGATCTAGGATTTCAGCCTTATTGTACACAAACCAGGAAGATTTGCTAGAATTTCTCAAGTTTTCAATTAAATACGGTATAATCCTTCATGATGCTGTCTAAGTAAGCATATAACACTTCCCTACTCAACAAATCTAAGTCAAAACATGACTCAAAAAGAACCAGAGACCTAACGGGGAAAAAAAGAAATTGTTGGAATTCCATTATTGATTCACAAAGAACCAGAGACCTATCAAAAACAAACTGTTGGCATTCCATTACATGTTTTCATGCCCATTAGCATCATTCATGAATTCTTTCCTCCGAATGTTTCCACAAAATAGTTAAGCAGAAAAAAGAAAACAATGATACATGAACTTCTGAGCCCATATTAGAAGTTATGAGTATTCTCCCAACTTGTCAAAGAACTCTTTTCACTAGAACTTTGTTATTCAATTCCATTGAGCAATCATATGGTTAAAGATCTGATGCTATGTCTTTCATCTATCAAGTAAGGCCATGTTCTGGTCAAACATTTTTATCTCTTGATCCTCATGCTCAAATTTGCAAAAGATAAAAGTAAGAAGCTATGGCTGAAACTAATACAAGAAGAAAGCATTAAATATCAGTCACATCTATCACATGGTCTCTGTGCGGTGAGCCAATTAAAGAGAACCATGTACCGACTATCTTGTTGATCCTTTTCCATAAACATGACATAATGAATTCTCTTGCAATTTATCAGGCTTCTCCCATACATAGCACGTTCAAATCTACAAGCAAATAGTACAAGCCACTGGGCATTTGAGAGGGAAATGTCAAAATTACATCAGAAGTTCTAATGCCGTCTATAAAATCCTTTACCCTTGAATTTAATAATCGGGACACCGACACTCACAGGAATCCAAATCCTCGTCACCAACAACATCAACATCTTCCCTCTGTGAATGCATAGGGCTCTGCGTTGGGACAGCTTTGGCACATTTAGCCATCAATACCCTCAAGTCAAAATCTTACCTGACCACCCTCTCAAAATGTCTAATAAAAAAAGGATTCAACTAAACTTAAAACCTAAAAACCAAAGATATCATTTTATAAGAAGGATCGGGTACATCAGCCCTAAGATAAATCCGGCACAATCACCTAATGAATTCTCTTGCAATTTATCAGGCTTCTCCCATACAGAACACATTCAAACCTACAAGCAGATAGTACAGGCCACTGGGCATTTGAGAGGGAAATGTCAAAATCACATCACAAGTTCTAATGCCGTCTATAAAATCCTTTACCCTTGAACTTAATAATCGGGACACCGACACTCACAGGAATCCAAATCCTCATCACCAGCAACATCAACACCATCCCTCTGTGAATGCACAGGGCTCTGCGATGGGACAGCTTTGGCACATTTTGCCATCAGCAGCCTCAAGTCAAATCCTACCTGACTCAAAATGTCTAGTAAAATGAAGAATTCAACTAAACTTAAAAACTAAAAACCAAAGATATCATTTTTATAAGAAAGATTGGGTACATCAACCCTAAGATAAAGCCGGCACAATCGCCTATAAGGTAGAGGATTAAACCTGATCACTGCAGCGATTGTCCACCTGCAACACGCCTTCACCAGCGGCTTCTCCCGACCCAAGGTGCCGTAACGGGCGAAGGAGACTTCCGTGGTTGCCGCAAGCCGGCGCCGGGAACAGAGGCGATGTAGGGCAGAGGCTACGACCAAAGGCGGCCAGAGAAGCCATCTTCCTCCACGCCAACGTTGGTGATCTCATCAATCGGACAGCCATTGTCGCACAATGTTACATAAACTCCTCGGAGGAGAAGGGGGAAGAAATAGGGAGGGAGAGAGGAGAGGAGAGGAGGAGATGGTGAGATGGAGGAACGAGTTGTCCCAGCATTATCTGGGCTTGCTTGTCTCCTTTTATTCTGGACTAATACGTACCATAAGATTCCAGATGACGCGGCGATCCACGGACGATGATCACGATCGGTGTCATCACTCACACAGCCGATACGATCGCCACATCAGCGTGCTCGTGACCTGAGGTTTCTCCCTAGCGCGTTTTGGTCATTTACGGGGATCGGCTGCTTCGTATAGAGCAGGGTTCGGGTCTTGAGAAGACGTGTCGCATAGGGAATGAGCGTTAGCCCGGCGTGAGCGGCGGGGGGAAGAATCCGGCACGTGGGATCTGGTAAGTGCTAGTTTCTGAATTTGCATGCCGTACTTTTGTTTTTGCGTCTCCGACACTCTTTTCTCGGTGGCGTTGGCCACGTCAACTTGGACTTGGGTAAACGTCGCTGTTGATCGTAGAACTAGTAATAAGAAGTGCAGTTTAGTTAGTATAAAAATTATTAACAAAATTAATTTTACCGATTACAAATGTAATTGTTAAAGAACGATTGACCATAAAATTCTTACTTTTTAAGCTTTTATCGTTATTTACTTTGGGTTGTCTTAATCTACTTAAATTCCTCTATATGTGGCTTATCATCATGTTAATTTTTTTTATCAATATTGATAGAGATCCTCGAAAAAATCATTTTATCTTTCTTGCATGTCCTCCCATCTTAACTATAGCAATGTACGTGGATTTGACCTGACAAGTTGAGTATCTTCAACATCAAAGGTAAAAAACTTATCATTGCATAGGTCAAACATTAGTCTTTGCTTTTCTCTTTTTTTTTATAAGGATATTTAACTTCAGGGATTCTTTAAAAATGTTGGCAGCTCTAGGGTAGAAAACACCTCATTCGATTCCTTTTCAGGAATTTGCCCCACCTTGAGCTTCTAACGACTAATGATGCATCATCTTTCTTATAATTTTTTTCGTTCTTGGTTGACTAATAATGGAAGAATGGTTGGACCAAGTCAAAACTAACACATCGGGTGATAGCTCATGAGCGAGCGAGGAAGGAGCTAAAGAGGCCATTGTTATATTTGAAGAGGAACCAGCTCCCCTTCTTCTCAAAGTTTATAAATTCATACTTGTAGAAAATTGGGATAATATTGATGTGATAATACTCCCCATTAAACACTACTAGATAACGTCACGAGTTGGGCGTTATTTGAAAGGACGATATCCTCCATTATTGGAGGCAAGACATAATCACTAGTGGAGAGGAAAGCAAAGTTTCACCTTTAATGCGTTAGAAGATAAATAGAAAAAAAACCTAAACAATAAGTCATATGGATAGTGACTTGACAAAGGGACTTGTAGCTCAAACTCAATTGAGATAGAGTACATGGTCCAAAAATAGTTCAGGAGTTGAGGGGTCATTAGTGAGTCATGATCGTATGTACTTTTCATGAACTTTAAATCTTAAAGGATTTTTGAGTTCATGAGGGATTGAGTCTTCCAACGAAGGGGAGGTCAGAACTTCCTCCACTCGTGGCTATTTGAGGATGGAGGGTCAACCTCCTCAGCCATTTATGGCTATGAGATCAGGAGGAGCTTGTGCGAGAAAAGAAAGACATCCCGATCTATTGAAACGAAAGAAGTGCTTCGAAATTAAGGTGCTAGAAAGTTGAGGTACTGAAGAGTTGACATGCTTGAAGCTGAGACACCCAAGGATCAACTTGCCTTGAAGAGAGAACTAAAGACTGACTTGCCTTAGAGAGGAAGATCAAGGCTAAGAAGAAAAAATTCCTAAGGGGGATCATAGAGGCTCAAGTGAGAGAATGAGCCCCACCACCTCATGACTAAGGGGGGATTTATAGGATGGGGATTAAGCTCTCACCTCCCACATTGAAGACAAGTGTCCTTTTAGGTTGGCTCCGATAGTAATACCCTAACCCCCAAATTAATTACAACATGATAGTACATTGGAAAGGGTAGGAAGCATGCCTCTCTTGAAAGTGAAGGTAACTTCATCCCTTCAAAGGATATCTCATAAAGTACGAAGATGCCTAATATGTAGAGGCTACATGGAAAAACATGAAGAAACCTATCACGATAAGAGGTATAAGACAAAATATACTCAAGGCATTCTAGTTAGAAAAACCAAACATATATGAAAAAAAACTCGTCATAATAGGAGGTACAAGGTAAAATATACTTAAGGCACATGAGTAAAAAAAATTGAACTTGCATTAGAAGAAATTTACTATGATGAAAAATATAAGATAAAATGTGCCTAAGACGTGTGAGAAAAATCTAGTTTGAGTGAGAAGAAGTTTATCACGATAGGAGGCAAAAGGTAAAATATGCTAAAGATAGGTAGGTCAAGCATGGACCTCTCCCTTATTAGGACTGAAATTGATACTAAGAGAGGGTGAGTGGGTGAATTAGTGCTTTCGTAAAAATGTCGATTTGGAAAACTTTGTTCGATTAAAACTTTTGATGATTTGATAAAGCTCATATTAGAAATAAGTTTAACTTGAAAATGTTCGAGAGCGTAGTAAGTAAATCAGTTTGCAATATGAATGAAAAACATAGAGTAAATGTAAACCAGATTTATAGTGGTTTGGTCATCCCGACCTACGTCCACTCTCGATTCCTTTTTCGTCGAGGCCACCGGTGTCTACTAACTCTTTCAATGGGTGAAGATCAACTATCCTCTTGTAATCTTTTTCTCCTTTTTATAGGTTTAAGAGATAACCTTTCTACTTCTCTTTTACAAGTGTTCCTTCATACACCTCTCTTAGGACTATCTCTAAACTCTAGGAGGAAGGAGTTCTACACTTTTAAGGATTACAACATTAGAATCATAGAGTTTTTGCTCTTTTTTCTTACTCAATTCTTGCTTTTCTAAGTAGGAATAGCTAGAGTATTTATAGACCTCAAATGGTTTAAAAAATAGAGCTAAAATTTCAAACATCTCGAGATTTCAGGGTACTGACGGTACCATCGCATGTAGCACTAACACTGGGTGGTACCACTACCTAACACTATCTCGAAAATTGTGTCTTGGAGACTGAGCCACTAACGGTTCCATCGCTTGGTTTGGCGATGCCACCGCTTAACCTATTTTTTGGGTCACTGAATGAGCCTTTCTCTTGACCCAAAATAGCCTCAACTTAGGTCCAATGGGCCCCTAATTGAGTTGACCTAATTACACATAAAACCAATTCAATTACAAAACTAAACTACTTCGATCTAGACTAATGATTACAAGCATCAATCATATGTTATCCAACATGTCATTGGTTTATTGGCACTTCGTTCGAACCTTCGGCATATCGTCTTCTCTTTTGATATATTGCCCAATTAGTCTGTTGACCTCCCACAACATCCGATCTTCATAGTGCAATGTCCAATCTTCTTGCCTCGATGCCCAAACTCATGGCATGAAGTCTTCTACTAATACATCGACCGATCCTCTAGCTCAACATCTAATCTTCTGACATGTTCCATTCCAGCCCAACATTGATTCTTCCTACTTTAATCAAATCATCTCTCCATGATTGAAGCTAGTCCTACATCACTCAAACATAGATTAGTTCATAACTTTATTAATTGGTTTCATCATCAAAATCTGATATTCAACATTCCTTTGCTTAAGGTGGAGAGGTTAAGCGTTAACCCCCTCTCTGCTCAAGTTGGATAGGTTGGGTGCCGACCCCCTTTTCTGCCTAACTTAGTTAGGTCAGGCACTGACCTCTCCATTTTCTCAAGGTAAAGACATTGGGTACAGACTCCCTCTTTGTCGGAGTTGGGTAGGTCGCGTGTCGACCTCCCCCGTTTGCTCGAGGTGGAGATATTGGGCGTCAACCTTGTTGAAACTCAAATTTTAATGATAAAATCAATTGATAAATTATTAATCTAATCCATATATTGAGAAGAGTGTTGTAGATGATAATGAATAAGGCATAAAGCAGATGTCATGTCGAAGTCAAAGATCAAACGATTCGTTGGAAGTCCGAGAGTTCGTCGAGAAGTTCAACGGGAGTTTTGCTAGAGGTTGCTGAGAAGTTCGTTGGGAGCTCGCTGAAAAGTTCATTAGGAGTTCACCAAGAAGTTCATCGGGAGTTCATCGAAGCTTGCTGAGAAGTTCATCGGAGTTTGCCAAGAAGATCACCGAGAGTTCAAAAGCTTACCGAGAGTCCGTCGGAAGATCGTCGAGAGTCCGTCGAAAGTTTGTCGGGATTTTGCTAGAAGAACATTTGACATACCAGACTGAATTTACTTTGTTAATATCTTAATTGTCATAGTTAAGGCTTCATTTGAATTAGGATTGGGAGGTAATCCCACTAACTTAATTATGGGTCAATTAGGTTCGAATTAGGACTGATTTGGCCGGACTAATGGCCCAAATTTTGAATCTCAAATTTTGATGATGAAACTAATTGATTATGTTTATGATTTAACTACGTTTTGAGTGATGCAGGATCACTTTCGATCAGGATTAGACAAATGAAGTAGGAAGAATCGATGTTGCGTCGAAAGAGAACACGTCAGAAGATTGGACCTCGAGTGAAGGATTGATCATCGTATCGGCAGAAGGCTTCGGACAAATGATTCGGGCATCAGGCCAAAAAGAGTGAAATTGCATCAAGGAGGTTGGGGTTGTGAAGGACAATTGTCAATTGTGCAATAGGTCGCAAGAGAGGATAATGCGCCGAAGAATCGGATAAAGCACTGATGGACCAATGACATACCGGGCAATAAATTTGATTAAAGTTTTATAATAATTATCTAGATCGAAGTAGGATTAGAGTATAATTAGGTTAAAATTGGGCTAACTCAGTTAGGGGCCAACTAGGCCTATACCTGGACTAGTTTGGGCTAGACTCATGGCCCAAACAGTGTTGCTGAACCTTGTATGGCGATGGCACCGCCCAGGGTTCAGTCTCCTAGGTGGTCTGGGCAATGGTATCGCCCAGACTGGGTGGTGGTATCGCTTGGGTCCAATAGTCGAGACCTTGTCTGGTAGTGGTATCGCCTAGTGTCAGTGTGCTAGGCGGTGGTACCGCTAGTACCTTGAAAATCGAGGTGATTTAAATTTGGACTCTAAATTTGAATCCTCTTGAGGCTTATAAATACTCATCTCATCCCTGGTTAGACAACACACCAACTGAGAAAGAAAAAAAGAAAAACTCTATTTTAATAGTGTGAAAAATCCTTCCCCTCTAGTTTATAATTTGGTTAATCTAAGAGAGGGGTGAATGGGGTTGTATGGGCCGTAAAGGTTAACTCATGAACTTGTTAAAAGGAGAATTGAATTGTAAGGGTAGTTAGTCTTCGCTCGGTTGAAAGAAGACTGATAGTGAAAGGGGATAGTCTCGACGAAGGAGGAATTGAGAGTGGACTGTCATGCACTTAGCTGGAATTGCTTAAGTGGTGAGGCACCCTTGCAGTAAGTCCCAGACTTAGCTAGAGTTGCCTAAATCGCGAAGCACCCTTACGCCCACTTCAATCAAACTTAGTTGGGACTGCCTAAGTCATGAAGTGCCCTTGTGACATATGCATCCGCAAAGGATCAGCCAAGTTTTAACCTTAGACAGGTCATGTAGGACTTGTAAAATAAAATTTTGATTAGAGTTGAAACGAGCGGCAGACAAGTCCTGACATCTCACGAAGAGAGAAGCTTTACAAGCAATTCAGCGAGTACTTGGAGTGTAGGAAAGAGGAGAAAGAGAGGAGGAAAATAAAGACTTTAGAAGGGTGAACGAGTAGCTGTAAGTCTGCAAACAACTACTCCCTGCGTGCTGGGCGCGAAGGCAAGTTTTCGTCAAGGTGATGTGCAAACTTGTGAAAACGTTTAACGCTCGACACTACCCTGAAGTGCTGGAAAATCGGGAGATTCGGCATCTCATGCACAGCGAAAAACAAAAATAAGATTGGATATCCCATAGTTACGTACTTGGTCGTCGTGCGACGATTGGTGTGCAAAAATTATAAATCCAAAAAATTTGCATGTATCAAGTCAAAAGCGTTACATGGGGAGATCATATATCTCTGAAAATTCCAGATCCGATGAAGAGGATGAAGGAGCACTAGCATACTCCTCTCTAATGGTAATCCACATAGCGGACGCAGCAACGACGCTCCTCATATCACCACGGGATCTCTCTCCACGTACACCACAAGGCTGCCGGAGCTAAAGAGGAGGAGAGGAGACTGAGGAGAATAGGATGATGACTACCAAGAGCTATCAGACTATGAACCAAGAGGTTCATCCTATTTATAGAGGTGGAGGAAGTTTATCCTCAACAGATTCTGTTCACACTAGATTTCTATCTAGTTGGATCTCATTTGATCTTATCCACAGGATCCAATTTGATCTCGTCCAATTGGATCTTATCTAATCATTTAATTAGATCTCATCCAATTACCTAATTAGATCTCATCCACATGATCCAAACTAGAGGCTTTCAGATATCTCATATCTGCACCTCTACTCGTCGCAACATCTACCTTATGTGTATGACCCTCTAGGCTCGATACCGAGCTGGCCGTGAGTCGCTCCCGTCAGAACTCCTTTTGACTCAGAACACATTCTGATATAGTGAATTATTATCTTCATAATAATTCACTCGACTCATCGACTATGGACGTACTAGGCCACTACGCCATAGTCCCCAGACGGTACAAGGGGATCTAATCCATCAGACCTGTTTGTCCTCAATTACCATGTATCTATAGTTCTTCATCCATCTAATATCCCAAAGATCATATATTGGGCATGGTAGAGTCATGCCCATACGGAATTTTGTTAGAGTCTCGCTCTAATCGGATTCTCTTGGAGAACTCCTCTCTCAATCCGAACGACCCTGGCCAGGGATTTTGCTTGAGTGAGCACACGCGGGATATTCATCTCATAATTCCGAGAGTGGATGATCCTCTATTGACACACAATTACCTTCGTAAGGTTGGCTACCATTTTTGAGAACTGGCTATACCAGATCTGGAGCTCTCCAAACCTATAAGTCCGGCGTCAAAGAATGAAGTACTCAAACAAGGCATCTTTGGTACCTCAAGTCTAAGGACCAAATACACTACTGGGACTACGAAATCGCTATCTGACATTAGATATCATTAACTATACATCATTCTGTAAGTGGATCAATTAGTGAACTCATTCTCTAATGAGCACCTGCACTGTACCTCTAATGTCCCCACACAAGCGACTATGAGACCAGTTGCCTCCATCGTATAGACGAGTATACAGTGCACCAGTCTATCTAATTATCTCGATGTCCTCATCGAGTAACCTATGACCAGGATGATTTAATATCCGTGTTTAAAGGTATATCGGTCTCATTATCGTGATCTCATTACGATCCGATTCCCATTACAAAGATCCATGGATATCACAATATTCATCCAGATAATGTGAGAAAATACCAATAATAATATGCGAAGAGATCGACGTACTATGTAACAGGTGCCATCACTCACATGATTGGCTTGTAGGGCACCTACAACCAACAATCTCCCACTTGACCTAAAGCCAATCACTTATGTGTCTGATCCCCATCAGACCTCTGTGACGCTCAAATATAATATGAGTCAACGGCTTTGTCAATAGATCTACAATGTTATCTTCGAATGGAACTCTTTCCACTGCTATATCTCCATGGGCTGTGATCTCATTGATCAGGTGGAATCTCCTCAGAACACTTCTAACAAGACCTGGGTTTCTCAGCTTGATCGATCGCCCTGTTATTATCACCCTATATGGGAATCAACTTCACGCTGTTTGATATGATTCCCAAATCTGTGATGAACTTCTTCATTCACACACCTTCTTTTGTTGCCTCTACCGTAGCAATGTATTCCGCCTCTGTAATACTTAACTATCTTGATAGCCAAGCTTTTACTATGGAGAGTATTCCTATATCATTCCTAATGATTAGGATATCATCCATATATAACACCAAGAAGGTGATAGCGCTCCCACTTACCTTCCTATATATACAAGGCTCATCTTCATTCTTAACGAAGTCATAAGATCTGATCGCCTTATCAAATCTTATGTTCCAACTTCGAAAAGCTTACTTTAGTCCATAAATGGACTTAAGCAATCTGCACACCTTATCTGGACTGTGCTTGGACATGAACCCTTAGGCTGTATCATATACACTTCCTCTTCGAGGTTACCATTGAGGAATGTAGTTTTCACATCCATCTGCCACATCTCATAGTCATAATGTGCTGCAACAGTCAATAGAATTCGAATGGATTTCAGCATAGCTATGGGTGCAAAGGTTTTATCATAGTCAACACCTTGCTTCTAACGATACCCCTTAGCCACTAGCCTTGCCTTATAAGTCTCTACATTTCCATCTACCCCGATCTTCTTCTTGAAGATCCATTTGTAGCTAATAGATATGATACCCTCAGGTGCATCAGCAAGGTTCCAAACCTTGTTGGAGTACATGGATTTCATCTTAGAATTCATGGCTTCTTGCCACTTCCCGAAGTCTATACTCATAATAGCCTCCTCGTAGGTCTAAGGATCAATGTCCTGAATGTCCTCTCCACTAAAATGTCCCACATATCTTTCAGGAGGGTATGACACTATACCAGTCCTACGCAAAATTGGAACTTGTGTATTAGGTAACTGAACAGACTCGATCTCTGGAATGGTGCCTGAGCTAGGTTCTCCAACCTCGCTCAATTCTATCATGCTCCCACTGTTTCCGCCAAGAATGTGTTCCTTCTTAAGAAACACTGCTCTCTTGGCAACAAAGATCTTTTGGTCCTCAGGGTGATAGAAATAATAACTATAAGTTACCTTGGGGTATCCCATGAACTTGCACTGTTCCGTCTTGGATTCCAACTTATCGGGGCCATGTCTTTTAACGTGGGAAAGGCAACCCCAAATCTTAATAACCTTAAGATCGGGCTTCTTCCCTCTTCATATCTCATATGGTGTAGACACTACCAATCTAGATGGAACTCTGTTCAGAAAGAAAATTGCGATCTATAGGGCATATTCCCAAAATGAGATGGGTAGGTCAGCGAAACTCATCATGGACCACACCATATCAAATAGTGTGTGATTCCTCCTTTCTGATACACCATTAAGCTATGGTGTATAAGGAGGTGTCCATTGGGACAAAATCCCATGGTCCTTGAGGAACTGGGTGAATTCTGTACTCAAGTATTCTCCTCCTCAATCTGATCAAATAGTTTTAATACTCTTTCCAATCTGTTTCTCTACTTTATTTTTATACTCCCTGAATTTCTCGAAGGCTTCAGACTTATACTTCATTAAGTATACATGTCCATATATAGAGAAATCATCAGTGAAAGTAATGAAGTAGGAATAACCACCTATGACATGAGTTGATATATGACCACATACATCACTATGTATGAGTTCTAGTAACTCAATGACTCTCTCTCTAGTTCCACTAAATGGAGAGTTGGTCAATTTTTCACGAAGGCAAGGCTCGCAAGTTATATATGACTCAATCAAAAGGATCTAAGTATCCATTTTTCAACAACTTTTGAATCATTCCCTCATGGATATGACCTAGCCTATAATGCCACAAATATGCATTGTTCACCTCTTCTCGTTTCCTCTTGGCCATGCTTACATTCATGATGTGTGAAGTAGTATTTAGCATAAACAAATCATTATACAATGTCCCTCTAGTAATGATATTATCATTCTTACTGATTGAACAATAATTGTTTTAAAAAAGTACTTTATAATCATTTAATGTCAAACATGAAATGAAAATAATATTTTTGATAATAGAGGGAACAAAATAACATGCACCTAATATAATAATAGCTTCATCAGGCAGGTGTAGAGTGACCTCACCGATAGCAATAGCAGCAACTCTTGTTCCATTGGCCATCTTGAGGTTCATCTCACCGTTTGCCAATCTCCTATGCCTTGTCAGAACCTGCAACGAATTACAGATATGATAAGTACTACCGGTATCCAATACCCATGCATTATCACAAGAAACTGACACATGGAGACTGATCATGAAAGTACCTAAAGCTTTTCTAAGCTTTTGTTTCGCTTTTTCTACAAGATACGCCTTGCAGTTCTTCTTCCAATGGCCATCTTGATCGTAGCGAAAGCACTGGCCTTTGTCCTTTGCTAGGTCAATTTTGACAACCTTTGCCTTACCTCGTTTGCTCTTACCTTTACCCTTCTTAAGGGTCTTTTCAGCCTTCCTTTTCCTTTTGGTCTCACCAATATAGAGAACTAATTTCTCTTTCTTGATAGTGCTCTCTGCCTCCCTCAACATATTGAGGAGCTCAGGGAGAGATACCTCAAGTTTGTTCATATTGAAATTCATGATGAACTGAGAAAAGGAATTTGGTAGGGACTGAAGTATAAGATTAATACACAGGTTATCATCTAGGACCATTCCTAGACCTATGTGTTTTTCAATCCACTCTATCATCTTCAAGACATGGTTCTGAACCGATGTTCTCTCAGTCATCCTGGCACGGAAGAGACTCTTGGATATCTCATATCGCTGAGTTCTTCCTTGTTCTTCAAACAGTTTGCGGAGGTGTAGGAGTATGGAATGAGCATTCATGTTTTTATATTATCTCTGTAACTCAGGAGTCATAGAGGCTAACATGTAACACTGGGCGAGAGTAGAATTATCTATATACTTCGCATATTGGGCAAACTCTTCTTGAAGAGCATTTGCCTTAAGTTGGGGCATGATCGTATCTAAGACATATGCGATTTTATCTGCTATAAGAACTATTCTTAGGTTGCAGAGCTAATCCGTATAATTTGGACCAGTGAGGCGGTTGGCATTAAGTATGCAACATAGAGGGTTTAATGACGACATGTTTCTAAT
Organism: Musa beccarii; assembly: GCA_024322285.1. NCBI lineage: Eukaryota > Viridiplantae > Streptophyta > Magnoliopsida > Zingiberales > Musaceae > Musa > Musa beccarii. Next base: position 32,134,602 of record CM044398.1, on the reverse strand, counting down.
AAATAGGAGATATAGCATAAGTAAATAACACGCAGATTTCATAAAAATAAATAATCAAGATATGGACTTCTATCTTGACATGCTCCCACTAATTTTTCTAGCGAGTTACATGACACCCTTATGCACGTGAAATGAAAGTCTCCGGCAGACTTCTAGTGGGGATCAGCATCCAATCGGTATCTTAGTGCAACCTCGAGAGACTCGACCAATCACACTAAACCCAAAAGGTAGACAACTCTTGCCAATCACAATTCCTTGTGATTCCCGTCATATTTGACCTCCGAACCACCATGGCCTCGAGGGACTCGACCAACCATGATGTCTAATTAAGTCATCACCATCGTTACAAGATGAGTCTGATTCGGTGATATGCCCTTGAAGGACTCGACCAAGCATACCATGTCCTCAGGTCATCGGTGACATCTCTATGTCGAAGATAAGATAGCGAGACGCGAAATAGGTAAGCCTCGAGGGACTTGACCAACTCAGCTTACGTCGGGAATCGGTTCTTGCCCCAAATGATGGAAGGCCATGTGGGTCAATCTTATTACCTCACGCTTACCGACTTAATATTATCATAGGAGGGGTTTTAAGTTCGGTCTCGTGATATGACGTGTCACACACATACATATTTAATATATATTTATATCGTATGCAAATATATATATATATACTTATCTAGTAGGTGTATAGCATTCACACGCACAAGCACACTAGATGATCATGGACTTCAACCTAATATGATTAGGCTTGAGCCAGTAGGCCTACTCACTTACAACAGGATCTATGTGCATATTAGTACATCTCTATGCACGGTGATCATCCATCTCATTATTGTCGGATCTGTCGGCACCTTGACGCATCTCCATACGTCGCGATCGTCTGAATTGACCTTAGGGGTCCTGCTACCACCTTCAGGCTTCCGCCGCGCCTCTAGGATAATTACAACATAATTACAGGCATGCAAGCCCGATAATCAACGAAAAATGAAGGCTCGCAGGTCCCAATAATCACATACACACATCACAAAGTCCACGATCATCTTTCCACATCACATCACATGTATATATCATGTAGGATTACTAGATAAATAATAATAGTTACTTAAACCTTTTAAATAACTAAAATTTGAAATCTGGGATATGTAAAGAATTTTCTAAATTCTAAGGGGTATTTTGGTCATTTTGTCATAAAGGATAAAATTAGAATTTTAAAAATTTCGAGGGGCAAAATTATCTTTTGGTCCAAAAACCCTAATCTCCTCCCTTTCTTGCTGCTGCATTGCCACCGCCGCCACCCTATCGGCGGTGGCATGCACACGGGGGGTGTTGCCCATGCCTACGAGCGGCTCACCCACGGGTGGTGTGCCCGCGGGTGGTGCCGCTGCGGGCAGATGCTACCCCTGCATGTGACTGCGGTGGCTCGCCCACGAGGGGTGCTGCCCATGCTGCGGGCGGTCTGTCCGCGGGTTGTGCCGCTGCTCGCAGATGCTACCCCTGCACGCGGCTGTGGCGGTTCACCCAAGGGGGCACTTGCTGCGAGCTGCAGCAACTCGCGCTGCAGGTCCCTTTGCTCGCAGCTACATTTATCGCGAAAGCAGGCCGTCGGTAGCAGCCAAGGCTGCAAGCAGCCCTGTGAACACAACAGTTGCTGCCATTTTTTGCTTTTGCATCGATGAATTTGGCATTAAAAGCGCATCCAAAACACAGCACATGCAGTTTATAAGCCAATCATCACATGACGAACCTGGCTTTGATATCACTGTTGGAAAATCGGGATATTCGGCATCTCATGTGCAGAGAAAAACAAAAACAAGATCGGATTTTCCATAATTACGTACTTGGTCGTCGTGCAACGATTGGTGCGCAAAAATCGTAAATCCAAAAAATCCGCATGTATCATGTCAAAAGCGTTACTTGGGGAGATCGTATATCCTCGAAAATTCTAGATCTGATGAAGAGGATGAAGGAGCACTAGCGTACTCCTCTCTAGTAGTAATCCACACAGCGGACGCAGCAACGACGCTCCTCAGATCACCACGGGATCTCTCTCCACATGCACCACATGGTTGCCGGAGCCAAGGAGGAGGAGAATAGGAGGATGACTATCAAGAACTCTCAACCTATGAACCAGGAGGTTCCTCCTATTTATAGAGGTGAAGGAAGCTTATCCTCAACAGATCCTGTTCACACTGGATCTTTATCCAATTGGATCTCATTGGATCTTATCCACAGGATCTAATTTGATCTCATCCAATTGGATCTTATCTAATCATTTAATTGGATCTCATCCACAGGATCCAAACTAGAGGCTTCGCAGATATCTCATATCCTCACCTCTACTCGTCGCAACATCCACCTTATGTGTGTGACCCTTTTGGCTCGATACCAAGCTGGCCGTGAGTCGCTCCCGTCAGAACTCCTTCTAATATAGTAAATTATTATCTCCATAATAATTCACTCGACTCATCGACTATGGATGTACTAGGCCACTACGCCATAGTCCCCAGACGGTACAGGGGGATCTAATTCATCGAACCTGTATGTCCTCAGTTACCATGTATCTATAGTCTTTCATCCATCTAATATCCCAGAGACCGTATATTGGGCATGGTAGAGTCAGACCCATACGGAATCCTGTCCAATTCTCGCTCTAATCGGATTTTTCCAGAGAACTCCTCTCTCAATCCAAACGACCCTGGCCAGGGATTTTGCCTGAGTGAGCACACGCGGGATATTCATCTCATGATACCGAGAGTGTATGATCCTCTATTGATACACAATTACCTTCGTAAGGTTGGCTACCATTCCCGAGAATCGGTTATACCAGATTTGGAGCTCTCTAAACCTGTAAGTCCAGCGTCAAAGAATGGAGTAATCAAACAAGATATCTTTGGTGCCTCAAGACTAAGGACCAGATACACTATTGGGACTACGGAATTGTTGTCTGACATTAGGTATCATTAATCATACAGCATTCTGTAAGCGGATCAATTAGTGAATTTATTCTCCAATGAGCACCTGTACTGTACCTCTAGTGTCCCCACACAAGCGACTATGAGGCTAGTCACCTCCATCATATAGACGAGTATACAACGCACCAGTTTATCCGATTATCTCGATGTCCTCATCGAGTAACCTATGACCAGGATAATTTAGGATTTATGTTTAAAGGTATATCGATCTCATTATCGTGATCTCATCATGATCCGATTCCCATTGCATAGATCCATGGATATCACAATATTCATCCAGATAATATGAGAAAATGCTAATAATAATATGCGAAGAGATCAACGTAACATGTAACAGGTGCCATCACTCATGTGATTGGCTTGTAGGGGACCTACAACCAACACGAAGTCCCATCTAGCCCTGTACCACCTGGGGGGTTCCAGGGTGCTGAGATGGCTGACGTTTTGCAAGCGATTGCAGTTTACAGAAAATAGGCCGTAACACACAAAAACGGAGGCTTTTGGGGTAGTTTTGCCTGGTGCGACGAGCGGTTGTACTACAGTGCTGCAAACTATCGTTTCTTCAATTTTTATAAGCAAAACACACCAAAACTATGGTAAAACAGGTTGCCAAGGATATGTACAAGTATGCACAAGCGACGAACGGTTCGTTGAACGAAGTTGCTGCGAGTGTGTGACGACCGTTCGTGATATTCTCCCCCACTTAAACTGTTGACGCTCTCGTCGATGCTTGTTGGTAGGCATTGATGGCTGCTTCTTCATGCCGGAGAGCATTTTCTAGCTCCCAACTGGCTTCAATTTTGGGAAGCTTTCGCCACTTCACCAAGTACTCAATCTGCTCAGCTCCATTGGGTAGCTTTGTCTTTCGATCCGCTAAGATGGTCTTAACTCACTTATCGTAGGAGGCTCTGGTGGGGGGTTGTCAAGTTGAAATACCTCAGGAAGCATCTTGCGGATCAGAGTGGTAGGCATTCAAGTTGCTGGTACGAAAGACATTATGAATTTTGAGTCACGCCGGCAACTGCAACTTGTAGGATACGTTGCCCACCCTACTGATAATTGGGAAGGGCCCATCATACTTGCACACCAATCCTTTGTGTACCTTGTTTCTAAAGAATTAGAGTGATGCTAGTTGGAGCTTCACCAACACCAAATCACCAACTTTGAATTTGATAAGACCCTAGCAGGGTTGGGTCTTACTCAACCATGTAGCAGTTAATAAAAACCATATGAGAGTGTAATAAACCCCACCTAGTCACCTCTATCCTATAAAGAAGAGAGGCTATGGTTTACATTTGGGTCATTGGGCTTCTCAGTCGTCGCCCCCTTGTTATTGGGCCGGTCTGCTAAGGTTGAGGGCAAATTGGATAGTTCACTTAGGAAGCAGACCCTAGGGCTAGGGTTTAGAGCTTGATATAAGCATATAGCCTCCATCTCTTTGGAATAAAAAAAGATCAATCTACTTTGCAGCCATAAGGCTGATTACTTGGAGGGTGGAACCCCTATAGCATTCCAAGTGTTGATCCCCCTCAAAGATCAATCTATATAGAATTCCTCTAGGGTTCTATCATCTGGTATCAGAGTAGTGATCTTGCTACTTTTGCTGCCATCCTTGCCATCCACCATCAACCAAGCAATTCCTATAATTTCTCTTAACGTCGCCGTCTCCACCTTCATCTTCTGTCGTAGATCAAATCAATCTACTGCTGCCACTTCCAATTGCATCAGAGATCTGGTATTCTTCTATCACTAATACCTTTTGCTACTACAATTTGCCATTCAAAATACAAAAAAATGGTCATAATATCTATCCCTTGCTGCGAATTCCTTTCGTCGCAAAAGTTATCATCTTTGTGAACGAAGGATTATTGTAGAAAATTTCAACCGCATATTACTGCCTTTAAATCGATCTATTGCTATCCTTTTTGAACGAAATTTTTTGAGCACCTCATAGATCATCTTGGATTTTATCTAAGATTGATCTATCATGGAATTCATCTTTGAAACATTACTATGTTGTTGCAAGTTTTCGTCGAAAACCGTTGAAATTTTTCGACGAGAATTCTACTATCGCAACTTGCACCGAATTCTTTGCTATTATGCTGCCAAAATTTTCTTGATCCAAGTTGTCATCCTTACTATTATTTAAACTAAGATTCTGCTGTCAAATCCCCTCCTTAAATTTCTAAGTTCTCGCTGGAAATTTCATCGAGAAACCATTATTTCTTTGACGACAATTCTGCTCTTACGAGACAGTGCATATCAGTAGCAACTTCTACTGAATTCTATTAAATCTCTATTGCCATCTACCACAGATCTAAAACCCTCTTCCCTAACGTTCATCCACTACCATCACAGTCCAAAACTCCATCAAATCATAGCCCTAAACTGCACCCAAAACAGCCACAAAATAAGCCTAAATCATAGCCTAAATCCACCAATCCATAAACCCTTTCGACCACCACTTTCCGCAAATAATACATGCCTTTAACCTAACAACAAAAGAGAGATCTTAATATTATAAATCTGGAGGCATATACTATGACATTTGAGGAGGCAATCAATGCTAAGTTCGAAGCCTTCGAGACGTGGATGGAGGAGAAGATTCGGGCCCTCTTTGCCGAACTTAGTTTGGGTCGACCACCGAGCCCAAAGAAATCATATCAAGGAGAGAGCTCTGATCGAAGAGATGACTTCCAAGAGAGGAGAGGCTCTATGATCGATCCCTACTATCCACGCATGAGGATGGACTTTCCTAGATGGGAAGAAGGAGACCTGATTGGTTGGATCTTACGCGTGGAGCGATATTTTCGGTGCCACAAAATCACAGACACATCTATGGTGGAAATTGCGGCTATACATCTTGAAGAGGATGCTATACAGTGGTTTGATTAGTTTCAATACACTCATGGAGTCCTCTCATGGTGACAATTCAAAGAAGGACTGCTGATCCGCTTCGGAACAACCGATTACGAGAACATCGACGGACAACTAGCGAAGATCTAACAAACATCCACCATTCAGGAGTATCAAACCAGGTTTGAATGGTTATCTAATCAAACTCATGATTGGTCTGAAAAACAACTATTAGGAATGTTTATTGAGGGCTTGAAGCTGGAAATTCGGAGAGAAGTTAAAGCGTGACAACCATATACGCTTATGGCAGTCATCTCTTTCGCACGACTTCAAGAGGAGCGATTGAACCATGAAGCCCAGAGGACTAGGGTCACTTCCTGACTAGTAGTACCAAAGTCCTCAGCCCCCCTACTGTCAGTCGAGCTCCTGCACCAAAAAAGTTGACAAGAGAAGAGCTTCGGGAGCGATCTACAAAGGGGTTATGTTGGCATTACGATGAGCCATGGAGCTATGAGCATCGCTGTAAAAAGAGGAGAATTCTTGTGATTGAACTAGTAGAAGAACAGGTCATTGAACAACTAGAAGAGAGCCTTGAACATGAGGAAGAAGATACGGAAGAAGAGCCACAATCGATCGACTTTATGGTACACGTGTTAGCGGGCCACTCAAATCTGCAAACAATGAAAGTTGGAGGCCTTCTCAAACAACAACCGATCACCATTCTCATCGACACAGGCAGCACAAATAACTTCCTAAATAGTAAGGTCGCTGCTCAGATGGTGCTCCACATTGAAGGTTACAGCAAGTTCGACGTAAAGGTCATCGATGCCTGAATCCTAAAGTGTGACCAAAGATGCCCGCAGGGGAAACTATTATTGCAAGACCAAGAAATTGTCGCCAACTTCTTCCTCCTACCAATTGATGATTATGAGGCTATACTGGGCATAGAATGGCTAACAATGATAGGTGACATCTTTTGGAACTTTTCCAAATTAATTATGAAATTCTACTGCAAGGGCAAACAGGTCACCCTACGTGGGAAGCGCGAAAGCAACGTAACCACCGTTTCGACCCAACGAATGGAGAAAATTTTACATAAGATAAATGGTGACTTTTTGATGCATCTCTAGCAGCAACTAGAGGGGAAGAAAATAAAAATTGAAGATCAAAATCTCACCCAGTTGCTTGCTGAATTTGACGATATTTTTATTGAACCGCGCGGTCTTCCTCCTACTCGGTAATATAACCACCAAATTCTAATTCTTTCAGGCAAACCACCAGTGAACACTCGGCCGTACTGCTATCCTCACCTCCAGAAGGATGAGATTGAGAAGATCGTCAAGGAGATACTTGAAACAGGGGTGATTAGGCCAAGCTGTAGTTCCTATTCCTCACCGATGCTACTTGTACGCAAGAAGGATAGAACTTGGCGGATGTGCATCGACTATCGAGCTCTAAATGGTATCACTGTCAAGGATAAGTACCCAATACCAGTAGTGGATGAACTTCTTGATGAGTTAAGAGGAGCTCGAGTTTTCACGAAGTTGGACCTCCGATCCGGTTACCACCAAATTCGGGTATGTGAAGACGAAATTTGGGTATGTGAAGACCAAATTCGGGTTACCACCAAAAATAATTTTTCGCACTAATAACGGCCATTATGAATTCTTGGTAATACCTTTTTGACTCACTAATGCTCCTTCAACCTTCCAAAGTCTCATGAACGATATTTTTTGAAGCTTTCTTCGTAAATTCGTGCTGGTATTTTTCGATGATATTCTCATTTACAGCCCTTCTCTTGAGACTCACTTTCAACACTTGCGGTCTGTTCTGGCGATCCTTCGGGAGAATACTCTTTTTGTTAAACTATCAAAGTATAACTTTCTCCAGCAAAAATTAGAGTACCTTGGGCACATAATATTAGAATAAGGAGTGATAGTAGACCCAACAAAAATTGAGGCAATACAGAGTTGGCTGAAACCAACAAATATGAAATTGCTGCATGGGTTCCTTGGACTAACGGGCTACTACTGAAAATTCATGAAGAACTATGGGAAGATCAATGCACCCCTCACTTCTCTACTAAAAAAGATGTCTTCCAATGGTTGGACAAAGCCTCCGTTGCCTTCGATAAACTTAAGGTAGCCATAACGACGATGCTGGTGCTAGTATTTCTAGATTTCAGTTGGCCCTTCATCATTGAGGCCGATGCATCTGGAGTCAGAATTGGAGCTATTCTCATGCAAGAGGGTCGATCGCTCGCATACATCAGCAAGGCGTTGTCTCCCTCCCATCAAAAAATGTCTATATATAATAAGGAGATGCTCGCCATTGTGCATGTAGTAACAAAGTGGAGGCCCTACCTAATTGGTGGATGATTTTAGATTAAAACTGACCATAGAAGCCTCAAGTACTTTTTGGAGTAGAAGATATCATCCCTAAAGCAGCAAAAATGGGTCACCAAACTTCTAGGATTTGATTATAAAATTATTTACAAAAAGGGGAGAGAAAATATTGTTGCAGATGCGCTCTCACGGTTACCTGAGCAAGCTGAATTTTCAATCGTCTCTCTTCCTACCACCGGCTTCCTTGAGGATATTAGGGAGGAATGGAAGGACCCAGAGACCAGCAACATCATTAAAAAATTGGAGGAGGATCCAAGCGAAATAGCAACACTATACTTGGGATTCGAGGGATCTATGCTACAAAGGTCGTATTGTGCTTACTCCCGACTCCCCTTGCATCAAAGTCATTCTGCACGAAATGCACTCCACACATTCAGCAGGATACTTTAGATTTCTGAGAACCTACAAAAGAGTGAAGCAAAATTTTTATTGGAGAGAGATGAAAAAATTTATTTCTAAATACGGGCACAATGTGATGTATGTTAACAGCAAAAGGGTAAAACAGTGGCAAGTCCAAGGAAACTACAATCGCTACCCATACGGACTCAGTGTGGACTGACATCTCCATAGATTTCATCAAAGGGCTGCCATCTTCCAAAGGTAAAAGCATAATCCTCATTGTGATTGATCGACTTACGAAATATACTCATTTTTGTGCTGTACGAAATCCCTATACTGCTGCTAGTATTGCTCAGATTTTCATAGAAAATATTATTAAATTACATGAGATGCTAAGGTCCATTGTAAGTGATTATGACAATGTCTTCACCAGTAAATTTTGGACCAAGTTATTCCAATTGCAAGGCACCAAACTCAAGATGAGCACAGCATATCATCCACAAACGGGCCAAACAGAGATGGTGAACATGTGTTTAGAGATGTACCTTTGGTGTTTTGCCAGTGACCGACTGAAAGAGTGGACGAAATGGCTCCCTTGGGTCGAATGGTGGTATAATACTACATATCATTCATCTATAAAATGTACCTCATATGAAGCATTGTATGGTCGGTCGACCCTTGTGATTCCAAAGTATGTAATTGGCTTAGCTAAGGTAGATCAGGTCGACTAAGATCTAATTGATAGGAACAAACTCCTACAACTGCTAAAGGATAATCTCTCTACCGCTCAAGCCAGAATGAAACAGCAAGCCGACACACGACGAAGTGAAAGAGAATTTTCAATAGGAGGTTGGGTTTATCTTCGCTTACAGCCATACAAGCAACTCTTCATCAACACACGAGCCTCCATGAAGCTATCTCTACATTTTTATGGACCCTATCAGATCATAAAACGTATTGGAGCTATGGCGTATAGACTTAAATTACCTGAAGATGCCAAAATTCACCATGTCTTCCACATGTCATGCCTGAAGCCCAAGTTGGGAGAACACGAGTCACCCCAGATCCAACTGCCCAACACCACTGATGATGGAAATATTTTAGCCCAACCACAAGCCATCCTTGACTGTAGAATCATGATGCGTCGTCGATGTCCCTCTACTGAAGTACTAGTGCATTGGACTAATTTACCACTCGAAGATACCACATGAGAATCATACGAGGAGCTGAAGACCTGGTTCCCTGAGTTCATGGAACCCCAGCCTTGAGGACAAGGCTGATTTGAAGAGGGCGGGCTTGATAGGACCCTAGTAGAGTTGGGTCCTACTCAACCATGTAGCAGCTAATAAAAACCCTGTGAGAGTGTAATAAACCCCACTTAGTCACCTCTATCATATAAAGAAGAGAGGCTAGGGTTTACATTTGGGTCTTTGGGCTTCTTAGTCGTCGCCCCCTCCCCCTTGTTATTGGGTCGGTCGACTAAGGTTGAGGGTAAATTGGATAGTTCACTTAGGAAGCAGCCCCTAGGGCTAGGGTTTGAAGCTCTATATAAGTATGTAGCCTCCATCTCTTTGGAATAAGAAAAGATCAATCTACTTTGCAGCCACAAGGTCGACTACTTGGAGAGTGGAACCCTTATAGCGTTCCAAGGGTTGATCCCCCTCAAAGATCAATCTACATAGAATTCCTCTGGGGTTCTATCAGAATTCCTATGGTCGCCTTCCTAGGTCTACCCACTTCTTTATCTTTTTGGCCGCCTTCTCCAAATAAACCCGCGCAATATCTGCATTTTGATACCATTCCTTTACAAAATAATATGAAAACAGACTACTTCCAGTATAACCACTAGCTAAAGTGTGAGGAGTCGACGGATGTTGTCCTGTGATGATCTCAAAGGGGCTCTTGTTAGACGCAGAGCTCTGCTGCAGGTTGTAGGAGAATTGGGCTATGTCCAACAACTTTACCCAATCTCGTTGGTTGGTACTCACGTAGTGCTAAAGATATTGCTCCAGTAGTGAGTTTATTCTCTCAGTTTGGCCATCCATCTGGGGGTGGAGGCTAGTGGAGAAGTATACATTAGACCCTAATAATTTGAATAGCTTAGTCCAGAATCGTCCTAGAAACCAAGCATCTCGATCACTTATGCTATTATGTGGGACTCACTAATACTTCACCACATTCTTCATTATTAGCTTAGCCGCTTCCTCTGCTGAACAGTATAGGGGTGCAGCAATAAAGGTTGCATACTTCAAAAATCGATCGACCACCATGAGTATTGATCCGAGTCCCTCTACTATCGACAAGCTTGATATGAAGTCTAGAGAAATGCTCTCCCACGGCCTTTCTGGTACGGGCAATAGCTCTAAAAGTCCCACCGGCTTCCGTTGCTCCACCTTATCTTGTTGACAAGTTAGGCACATTTGAACATATTCCTCCACATCCGTCCCTATCTTCGGCTAGTAAAAGGCCCTCTCCACAAGAGCCAATGTCTGGTGAATGCTTAGATGTCCTGCCCAAAGGGAATCGTGACACTCTTTCAAGAGTTTCATACCTCAAATTATCCACTTGAGGAATATAAATTCTATTCCTTTTAGTGTAGACGAGTCCCTCCTAGACCCAAAATCATCATGCCTTGCCCTCTTGGATTAGTTGTATTAATGTTACTATTTGGGGATCACTGTACAGTCCATCCTTGATCTGGGAAAAGAAGTTGGAGTGCAACTGACTTGCTTGGCCTCTGCCCTCTAGTTGTATAGCATTCACTCGCTCCACTTTCTAACTCAATGCATCAACTATGACATTTGCTTTTCCGGGCTTGTACTCCATATGTCATTTGATACTTGCATAAATGTTTCTTATACCAACGAAATACTCCAAATTTTCTTTCTCCTATCATTATGCTTAAAGCATGTTTCGAATGAGGTAACCCTTCCTGATTTTATATCAAATGAGATGCTTTCAATGAACACTTGTATCTATGCTTTTGTATTTTGATATCGAGCCTGCTTGTGTTAGGGATCGAGCGGCACTAAGAGGGGGGGTGAATTAGTGCAGCGGATAAAACGATGGATTTTTTAGCGATTTAAAACAAGCTTCGGAAACTTCGTGACGATGAAAGCAACGTTTCATTTGAAACCGATTTTTGCGCTTAACTTTAAAGCATGCGCATAAAGATAAAAAGGAAGTGGAGCAAGTAAAGTAAAGGCTTGCAGCAAAGTAAAACAGAAATTTAAACACTTACACAATCAAGACGCTACATTTTTAGCGATGTATAGTGGTTCGGTCAAAGTGACCTACATCCCATACTTCTAAGCCTTCTCCGATGAGGCTCCCTTCTTCCACTATCAAATCCTTTGAAGGAAGGATCAAATACCCTCTTACAACCCTTTACAAGTGGTTCACACTCTTACAAGATTTCACAAGAAGAATGAGGTGAACACTTAAGCAAATGAAGAACAAGACTTTCCTAAGACTTATTTTCAAAATCTAACTCTCTAAGGGTTGTTCTTTCAAGAGGCGGGCTTGAGAAAGAAGGGGTATTTATAAACCTCAAAGTGATTCAAATTTGGAGCCTAAACTTGGAGCAAAAATTTGAATCTCTTTGAATTTTTACCGTCTTTGTATTGGCCTTGGCGACTAAGGTTGACACACTAAATAGCGATTTAGTAAGCACCGAGGCTGTATAAGCATGTAGCCTCCATCTTTTGGCGGAGTAATCCGCTGGCTTTCCACGCACCAGAGCGATACTAGTGGAACCCTCATACCGCCCAGCCAGGGGATACTACCTCAAAGATCAATTACATGAATTCCTCACCTATCTGCCCTATGGTGCCTTCCTAGGCTACCCACTTCTTTATCTTTTGGCCGCTTTCTCCAAATAAGCCCGCGAATATCTCTTTTTGATACACATCGACTCTGCACAATATGAAAATAGACTACTTGATACATGCATGCACATAGCATGCATGCACGTACTGGCTGTTGTCTGTGATGGTTTGGGCCAAAATTTTGGCCCAAACTCATCCTAATCAAGGCCTAATGGGCCCCCACTTTGGGTTATCTAATCCTAACCCAAAATACGTGCTAACGATTTAATTTTAAAGACGCTTCCTAAGCTATTACAAAGTCCACATGACAACTTCTTCCGGCGAGCTTCCGGTCAACTTTCGACGGTCTTCCGACGAACCTTCCCAAAACCATTCCGCGGACTCACATGCAAGCTCTCTACTTCACGATGATCTTGGCGAGTTCCCAGAGCTTCTTTGGCAAGCTCCGATCTTTCTTGGCAAGCTCATGAACTTCCGATGAACCTCCCGGCAAACTTCCGAAAACCTTTCAAAGCTCCTACTGTTCTCGGTCGGTTCCGAAGCGCTCCCAACGAATCTTCCTTACTTATTGAACACTCGAACTCCCAACGATTCATCACACTTGTCTTCGGCCCTTTGTTTCGCTTTACGTCTTCATCCCTATCGTAGTCACTCCTGCACAAACAAACACCAAAAACTCTACTTTTCAGATAGTTATTACAACGCCTCAATTGCCATTCACTTGCCCGGCACATCATTGGTCGGCGCTTTTAGTCGATCCTCATCGGCACATCGCCCTCTCTAGCGGCTTGTTGCCCAATCGACGCTTGACCTCATCGCAACCTCGATATCCATGGCGCAACTCCGCACTTCTTGGCCCGATGCCCGACGTATAAGCCTCCTTTCTAACCGATAGTCGACAACCTCCGGCTCGACATCCAATATCCTGACGTGATCACCTCCATATGTCATTTGAACGTCAATTCCTCAAAATGCAACTATCTAATCTCTATCGATCGATAGTAGACCTGCATAACTCAAAACGCAGTTAAACAACAAAACACAATCAATTAGTTTCATCATCAAAATCCGAGATTCAACAGCTTGAACTTCTTCTATCACTATGGATATGTTAGTCACTTGCTGAGCTCTGTTATGCTCACTCCGATTGCTATAACTTTTTTTTTTCAAGTTAGCTTATCAGTTTCTGGAATGTTTAAAATCAGTTGAGGATGAGAATGCTAGAAGATTTTGGCTTGAGCTTTAATGGTTGATAAGTTTTGTTGTACAAGAATATTTTGTACTTAAGGAAATATCTATGATAAATCTAAACTTATGCGTTTTGTAAAAGTTAAAGAACCTCTCATGTTAAGATTTGAAATATTAAGTTTAAATTGTATAGTGATATGATCATGTGGCAAATGTTGGTTTAGTAATTATATGGATTCCCACACTTGTGTATTTTAGTGATGTGGATGTTATTTAGTTGAGTTAGTTTTAGATTTTATAAATCAATGAATGAAGTGGAGTAGTACTTTTATGAAACTGTACAGGTTTATGGAGTATGAATTTATGAGTGTGTGAATATTGATTTGATTGATTCTTAGTATCCTCAAATTATTTAGTTTGGATCCTGGATTTATACTACTGTTTAATTTTAATGTTATGGATTTTAAGACAAGGTCACACCTCCTGAATGAGATCAAAAATTCAGGGGGTGTGACACTAATGGCCCAAACAGTAACCTGGATCCTGTCTAGTAGTGGCATCGTTAGGACTGAGCCATGGAATCGCCCAGGGCTTAGTCTCCCAAGAGGTTTAGACGGTGGTACCGTTGGTAGTTAATACTACTAGGTGGTGGTACCGCCCAGGCAGGCGATGGTACCGTTTAGGTCCAGTAGTCGAGACTTTGTCTGACAATAGTATCACTAGAATAAGCGATGGTTCCGCCCAATGTCAGAAAGTACTGACAATGGTATCGCCCAGCACAGGTGGTGGTACTGCCAATACCCTGAAAATTCAATATGAGATTTTTTTTGCTTCATTTTTGAAGCCAATTGAGGCCTATAAATACCTCACACTTTTCTGCTTGTGGAGCATATAAAGTGAATAAAAAAACTGAGATCTTAGTGAAAACGATGTTGTAATCTTTTGAGAGTTCACCTCTACAGGTTCTAGCTTAGAATTTTGTATAAGGAGAAATGAGCGAATTGTAAAAATGTTAATTCTTGAACTTGCTAAAAGGAGAAAAGAATTGTAAAAGGGGTGATTGATCTTTGCCCATTGAAGAAAGATCAATAGTGAAAGTCAGTGACCTCAACGGAGGAGGAATCGGTAGTAGATGTAGGTCACAACGATCGAACTACTATAAATCTGGTGTGTTCTTTCCTTGCTACTTACTTTCATTACTTAGCTACTTTTTATATTTTACATTTACTTCAAGTCGATATCTTTTCGATACAATTTCATCAATACATTTTTTTATCAACTTGGAAAGATTTTGAATTGCAACTGTCTTTAACGTATGCACTAATTCACCCCCTCTTAGTGTCGTCTTGATCCTAACAAACCCCTCTTTACTTAAGGTGGGTAGGTTGGGCACTAACCTCCCCTTTCTGCCCAAGGTGGAGAGGTCAAGCATCAACCCCCCTTTTACCATAGGTGAGTAGGTCGGGTGCTAGCCTCCCCCTCTACTTGGGTGGGTATGTTAGGTATTAATCTCCCCCTTTGCTTGAGGAGGAGAGGTCGAGTGCCAACCCCTTCTTCACCTGAGGTGGGTAGGTCAAGCACTAACCTTCCCCTTTGCTCGAGGTGGAGAGGTCAGGCATTTAACCCCTCTTTGTTGAGGTGAGTAGATTGAGCATCGACCTCCCCCTTTGCCCCACATGAAGAAGTCGGGCGCCAACCCCCCACCCCCCCCTCTACCTAAGGTAGAGTGGTCATGTTAGGAAATCTAGAGCAACATCACATATGTAATGAAAGAACAGAAAAAAAAAATCATATTTCCACAGAAAAAGAAGGTTTCATCGTTGTATGAAGATTGGTGTACAAAAATCATAAAATCGAAAAATCACACGTGTTAAAAAATATATGTTACCTATGTAGATTGTGTATCTCCAAACTCTTGTAGATATATAGGAGAGGATGAAGAAAGTCAACTGTCCTCTTTTTTAGCAGTGATCCACATGGTAGAGGCTATGAAGATGCTCTTTAAAGGGAGAGGAGAATAGGAGGTGGCAGCTAAAAAGATTTAGCCTGTGACCTTTTGGTTTCTTATCAACTTAACCATAATGGATCCTGTCCTATTGGGTATTGGATCTCTATTTAATTAAGCAAGCCTCTTAGATTAGTGGATCTCTATCAGACCCTCTAGGCTCAATATCGAACTGGTTGTGAGTCATATCTATCAGAACTCCTTCTGACTCAATGAAATATTATTTGCATAATAATTCACTCAATTCATCGACTACGGATGTATTAGGCTACTATACAGCAGTCCCTAGACGATATAGGGGAATCCAATTTATTGAACATGTCTATCCTCAGTTATTGTGTATCTATAGTCCTAGAGACGTATTCTGGGCATGGTGTTGTCAGGCCCATACGATTTCTACTCGAGTCTCACTCTAATCAGATTCTCTCGAAGATTTTTTTTCTCTCAATCTGAATGACCTTAACTAAGGATTTGCCTAAGCAAGAGTCGATAATCCTCTATCGACACTTAATTCCCCTCGTAAGGTAGGTTGCCACTCCCGATGACTGATTATACTAGATCTGGAACTTTCAGACCTATAAGTCTAGTATCAAAGAGTGGAGTACTCATATAGGATATCCTTAATATGTCAAGTCTAAGGACCAGATACACAACTAAGATGCCAGAATCATTATCTGATAATGAGGTATCATCAACCATCCAGCATTCCATGAGCGGATCAATTTGTGAACTCATTCTCCAATGAGCACCTGCTTTGTATCTCTAGTGTCTCCACACGAGCAGCTATGAGATCAGCCGCCTCCATCATATGGATGGGTATACAGTGTACCAATTTGTCCGATTATTTTGATATCTCTCTCGAGTAACATATGACTGAAATTATTTAAGGTCTATGTTTAAAGGTAAATCTGTCTCATTATCGTGATCTCATCATGATCTGATTTCCATTACACAAATACATAGATATCACAATATGCGTAATAAGCAATATAAAGTAAAAAAATATCAAATAAATAATAAGCAAAAAGAGTCTATATCATGTCACATATGCCATCACTCATGTGATTGGCTTATAAGGCATATATGACTAGTAGGTCAAGTGTCGATCATGCCCTTTGCTCAATGCGAAGAGGTCAAGTGTCGATCCCTTTTCCACCTAAGGTGGGTAGGTCAGGTGCCTCGACCCCCTCACTATCTAAGGTGAGGGGAACGAGCTTTCCTTTTGAGTGTGCTCAAGGTACATTGGTTGGGCACCCCTACTCTTCCTCAAAGAATTGATAAGGTTAACGTGTCAGATGGGTTAGACATATAATTCAAGATCCTCACCAAAGAACGTTAGACATATAATTCAAGATCCTCACCAAAGAACTCTTGAAGCATGCCTTTTAGAGGGTACAAATGATAGAAAGAATATCACGTGTCCTCTGCATGACGACCAAAAGAAAAAGACAAATGCTATCACTCATTAGTATACCCACATGGACATAGTTTTAACATAAATGTCATGGGCTATCTATGCCATTGTCATCTACATAGATAAAAGGCTTAATTTAGATTATTAGAAACATGTTGTCTCATCAAAGAATATTTCATAGATTATTTCATCCATTTACTCTCCGATAATTAAAAATTAACTGGTTCACTTTAATAATTAAGGTTTCAAGATTAGATGCTATTTTCATATGTTACCCTTTGTAAAACGCATATAGAAAAGTAAGAACACAGCAAAAGCGTTAATTGAACACTAAAATATAAATGAACGAGATTTACTATCAAAACTCACAATAGTGCTAAATATTTCTCTATTTGTTAAAGAAATCTAGTTGTCTGAATTAGATACTAACTCAAGCCAACCAAGATCTTATTCCATGTTTATCCCTTGTCAATATCGAGAACAACCAAATCTAAATGATGTCACCTTACAAATCTATGTTAAGAGTATATCTGACAAAGCCTCTCCCATGCTTAAGTTAGCTTACGAGTTTAGGCATCAGCAAAGCATCAAAAGTAGACTATTACATTTGTAGTCATAGATTAATACCAAGGATAATTTCTTGTATTCCCTAGCTTAGATAGAATTGTGTTGTATAAGGGAAAATATGACAAGTGCAATAATGTCGGTAATGTCAATGTGACATGTCATGTCAATTGCACATAGTGAAAATATTATTATGGACGTGACACTACGATGTTAGTCGCCTAACAATAAGTGTGACCACCTATCATCTTAGATGTTAGTCACCGGTGGTCATATAATGTTGAGGCATTAGTTATGTCATTATATGTCATTATTTCCTTAGCACTAAGTATAGCGCAATTGTTAACCTATCAACAAAGGGGGCATATCATGTCGATTGAATAATATTATCATTCCAAGAGGTGTTTCAGGTCATGTCGACCGTGCCATCATCGCAGATAGCACTTTGGGTCATATTGACTATGCTATCATCATAGAGTGGGTTGTATTAGCTATATTATCACCATATATGGTGCTTTTATTAAGATCGAGTCGGCATTAAGAAAGAAGGGAGGGGGGTGAATTAGTGCAACGATAAAAACGTTCGATTTCACAAAATTTTATATAATGAAAGAATCATTCGATCAAAAAAGATATCAAGTGTACTTTAGATTAAAGAGAATGCGAGATGGAGTAAACAAAAAACTTAGTAAGTAGTAAAGAAAAAGGCACAAAAAGAGAGTACACTGATTTTATAGTGGTTTGGTCATCGTGACCCACGTCCACTTTCGATCCCTCTTCCATCAAGGCTACCAGCTTCCACTAACAATCTTCTTTCAATGGATGAAGACTAATTACCATTACAGCCTTTTTCTTTTTATCATAGGTTTAGGAGACAACCTTTTACAAGCACTCACTCCTCTCTTAAATTGAAATCTAAACTTAAACAAGAGGAGAGGAACTCTCAAGTGATTGCAATAGTGTTTTCCCACTATTATATTCTTAGTGCTTGTGTATGCTAACCAGGGATGAGAGGTGTATTTATAAGCTCTAAATAAATTCAAACTTAGACCAAAACTAATCTCATCCCGGGTCTTTCGAGTACTGGCGGTACCATCGCCTATGCTGGGCAGTACCACCACCTAGGTTATTTGACATTAGATGGTACCACTATCCAGTTTGGTGGTGTCGTCGCCTGACATAGTCTCGGAGACTATCTTGGAGACCGAACTATCGATGATTCCATCGTCTATTCTAGAGGTACTACTGTCTGCCCTACTTGTTGGGTCACTGTTTGGATCTTTCACTTGGACCAACATAGCCCAAACTTAGACCTAATTAGCCCCTAATTGAGTTGACCCAATTCTAACTCAATTATACATAAAACTACTTCGATCTAGATAATTATTACAAAGCTTTGAATCAATTATTGTCCTACATGTCATTAGTCCATCGGTGCTTTGTATGATTCTTCAGTGCATCATCCTCTTTTGTAGCCTATTGCTCAATCGATCAGTTGACCTCCACAACTTTGATTTACTTGGCATAATTTTGGCTCTTCTTGGCCTGATGCCTGAACTCATGGCACGAAGCCTTCTATCGATATGTCAACCGATTATTCGGCTCAATGTCCAATCATCTAACATGTTCCACTCTGACCCAACATCCGATTCCTCCTGCTTTAATTATCTCTTCTCGATCGAAGCTAATCCTATATCACTTAAAATGTAGATTAGATCATAAACACTATCAATTGATTTTATAATCAAAATCAAGATTCAATAATCTTTCCTTTTTTTATGTTGACAACCAATTGATGATGAAGTTTAAACAAATTCCCCCTATCAATATTACCATATTGATAGATCATTTGAAATCAAGAAATCATGCAATATATCATTCATCATATGTATATCATTGAATACATCATTCAAAATTTCAAATCATAATTTAAAATGCATCACAACATGTGCATGAAATTTAAACATCGTCATCATTCTTCTCCCCTTTGTCATCAACAAAAAGGAGAAGTACATCTAGCAAGTTTTTAATATATGCAAGTCTTACAATATACAAGCTAGCAAATTTTTTTATCACTTTACAACATGTATGATTACCAAATCATTATTAGTTTTAAAGATGTGCAAGATTGTAAATTTTTCAAGTTTGCACTTTTGCTTCTTGCTTCTCTTTGCGATGTTTAAGCTAATAAATTTTATTTCTTCTCTTTTGAGAAGGACAAGTAAATTTTATCTTTCTTTGCAAGTTAGCAATTCTTGGTGATGTTTAAGATGATAAGTTCTTTCTTCTCTTTTGAGAAGTGCAAACTTAGTAAATTTTGCTTCCTTTGTAATGATCGAGCTAGTAATTTTTTTCTCATTGAAGTGTGTAAGCTAGTAATTCTTGCTCTCCTATCTATATGCCGTACTTGAGAAAAGATAAACTTAAATTCACAACCTTTGAATTCAAACATAAATTGATTTTATCAAAAAATTTATACATTATGCTTAGTTGTCAAGATGTAACATGCACAATACGATCTAGAAACTAATCAATTTGGCAATTATCACTTCATGATACTACAATTTATCATTTCAAACATTCGTTATAATACCATTTCAAACATTTAAGCATGATGTCATGCCAAACATTCATTATTTAAGCATGATACTAAACATGATCATGATTCATCATTTAAGTATGATACTAAGCATGATACCAAACATTCATCATGATACCAAACATTTAAGCATGATACCAAAATTTGTCATTTCAAACATTCATTTTGATACCATTTCAAACATTTAAGCATGATACCAAACATGATACTAAACATTCTGATACCAAGCATTTATCATTTCTCCCCCTTTTGTCATAAAAAAGAAGGAAAGAAGAAGGGAAGAATTCAAGAATGCAAATATTTCAACCATCACATAAACAAATAAAAAATCTAGTCATGAATCCAAAAGTCCATGAATCATTTTGACAAAACTTCTTGTTAGCAATTAACGAAAAGAAATCTTAGAAGATCAAGGATCTTAATTGATAAAGAAAATTCAAGTTATAATTATCAAAATGTCAAGTGACATATCATGAATGAAAGATTTTCACCATTTTTAGGATAAATTTCCTTTTTAGTGATAGTAAGAAGAAATATAAAAGAACAAAATAAAATGAGAAAGATAGAAACATTGAAAATGATTCATATTAAAATATATCTCAAGTCGTAAACATAAATAAATCAAGTGTTTGTTAAACCTAGAATTATTATCTAAATCACTTTTCTTTTATTCGAAAAATTTATTGAAAGAAGATTAAAAGTAGCTAACGTGCTTTTAGTTTTGTAATTGATTTCATGCAAGTATGCTTAATTCTTTCATTCAAATAAAGACATGCATCAATATTTAAAACCGAAACACAAGTTTCATCATAAAAATCATTAAGACCAAAAATATAACATATTAAACATAAGATATTTTCAAACAAAAGATTCGATTTATTATTTTAATTCTAATGATAACATATTGTTCTTCTTAAGTGAATTTAACTCTTTATGCTTAGTGTAATAAATCAATATGCAATAGTCATGCTCATTTTTTTAAAATTTTTAAAATCACTAGAAAGAAAAGCATGATATATTTTAGCACTTTTTTTATTTCTTACAAACTAAATCAAGCAACTCATGAAAAACATCTAGTAATTTCATAATAAGGTAAAAATATTTCAGGTGAGTTACTTACCTCATTATCGAAAGCCACCAAAGTGTAGTTCGTCACCTCGCCTTCTGATGCGCTCGATTTGTTCTTGAGTATTATCTTCCTCTTTAGCAGCTTCTTCTTTTTAAGTTCATTTTGCTTCTTAGTTTTTTGTTTTATGAATTTTTTTAAATTTTATTATGAGAAGTTCTACGCCATTATCACTTGAGCTTTCGCTCGAGTGGTCTTCTTCCGTTCTAAGTGTATTTACCTTCTTGTTCTTTGGAAGGTTGTTCTTATGTTCATCATATTCAACACAAATCATTTCATAAATCATCAATGACCTGATAAGTTCTTCAAGCAGAAAGTTATTTAGGTCATTTGTCTCTTATATTGTCATTACTTTCAGATCCTAACTTTTTGGAAGAGATCTTAAAATCTTATTTATAAGTTCAAGATTAGAAAAATATTTATTAAGATTTTTTAAACTATTGATGACATCTGTAAAATAGGTGTACATGACACTAATAGTTTACCTTAGTTTCATTCGAAACAATTCAAAATCATGCATCAAAAGATTAATTTTTGAATCTTTAACTCTACAAGTGCCTTCGTGTATGATTTCAAGTATATACCAAATGTCATGCGCAATTTCATAAATTAAAATTCGATTAAATTCATTTTTATCCGAGATACAAAACAAAGCATTCATCGCTTTGGCATTTAAAGAAAATGATTTTTTCTCAAAATCAATCCATTCATTCATAGGTTTAGAGGGTTGTTAAAAACTATATTTGATAATATTCTATAACTCAAAGTTCAAAGAAAGTAAGAAAACTCTCATTCGAGTTTTCTAATATGTGTAGTCTGTCTCATTATACATAGGATGACGAATAATATAGTACCCTCTTGAAAGTCGAAAAGAGTTATTTCTTTTGAGTATTAATCCAAATGAGAAATAACATGACTCTGATACCAATTATTAGGATCGAGTCAGCACTAAGAGGGAGGGGGTGAGTTAGTGTAGCGATAAAAATATTTGATTTTGAAAAACTTCGTATGATGAAAGATTCATTCAATCAAAATAGCTATCAAGTGTGCTTTAGCTTAAAGAGAGTGTGAGATGGAGTGAACAAACAAACTTACTAAGCAGTAAAGAATAGAGCATAGAAAGAGAGCATACATATTTTGTAGTGATTCAATCATCGTGACCTATGTTCACTTCTAATCTTTCTTATATCGAGGCTACCGGCTTTCACTAATAGTCTTTTTTCAATGGGTGACGACTAACTACCCTTACAGCTCTCTTTTTCTTTTTATAGGTTTAGGAGACAACCTTTTATAAGCACTCACTCCTCTCTTAAATTGAAATATAAATTCAAACAAGAGGAGAGGATCTCTTAAGTGATTACAATAGTGTTTTCCCACTATTATATTCTCAGTGCTTATGTATGCTAACCAAGGATGAGAGAGGTATTTATAGGCTCCAAATGGATTTAAATTCAGAACCAAAACCAGTCTCATCCCAGGTCTTCCAAGTATTAGCGGTACCACCACGCAATTTAGCGGTACCACCGTCTGACATAGTCTCGGAGACTATGTCTTGGAGACCGAGCCATCGACGGTTCCACTATCTATTCTAGTGGTGCCACCGCCTGATCCACTTATTGAGTCACTATTTGGGTTTTTCACTAGGCCCAACACAGCCCAAAGTTGGGCCCAATTGTCTCCTAATTTAGTTGGCATAATTTCAACCCAATTATACCTAAAACTACTTCGATCTAGATAATTATTATAAAATTTTAAATCAATTATCATCTGGCATGTCATTGGTCCATCGGTGCTTCATCCGATGCTTTGGCGTATCGTCTTCTCTTACGATCTATTATCCAATCGGTCAGTTGACCTCCACAACTCTAATTTTTTTGATATAATTTTTGCTCTTCTTAGCCTAATGCTCGAACTCATGGCATGAAACCTTATGCCAATATATCAATCGATCATTCGGCTTGACGTCCAATCATCTAACATGTTTCACTCCGACCCAACGTCCGATTTTTTCTATTTTAATTATCTTTTTTTGATTAAACTAGTTCTGCATCACTCAAAACACAGATTAGATCATAAATATTATCAATTGGTTTTATTATCAAAATTTAATATTCAATAACTTTGAGACGTATCAACCACCCTATTATCGTAGAAAGCGATCTGTGTCATGTCGATTACATTGTCATCATAGAGGGTTGGTTTATGTTAATTATGTTATCATTGTAGAGAGCACTGCATTGATTGCATTATTATTGAAGAGAGTATTTTGTAAGGAGTGCTTTGGATCGTGATGGCCTTGCTATTGAAACTTGTACATCTCTCTATGCATCTTATACAAACGCGTGTGGCATCGTCGGCGCCTCTCTCATCCGCAATCATGTCTTTTCGACCTTTGTGTAGTATTAGTCCACTTGACATCTCCTAATGACGGTGTAACATCCTTCTGGCGTCTCTTTAAGTCTGCATGTGTTAATTTCTTAAACCGTCGGGGATTATGAGATAATCCATATAACTGAAGACCACTCAGGAGGTGCCATATAGCCCACTCTTTGAACCAACGTGAAGTCGAATAGTTATTTGAAGGAGACCAAAGGTTGCCTTTGCCCCCTACAAATAGTTGGTTAAGTCTCATTTGCTACTTAATGTCATCAATTGATTTAGAGCATTACTTAATGTCATCATTTAGAGCATTCAGGATTTAGCATTCATACTCCTCTCTTTCAAACTTCATTTATCAAATTAAGGTCTAAACGTCTTTTAGCTCCTCTTTATCCTTTTCTTTCGAGTGTGACTCAAATGGTTCATCAGTTCTTTTATCATCTTCGATGTCACAAGCGAAACTTTCTCCCCCACCGAAAGCATTGAAGTGGTTGTTTTAAGGGAGGTTGCCACCTGAGGTGAATCCCATAGGCAATAGAAGCTCAAACGAATGAGTAGACTTTAAATTATTAAATTAAAATATAATTATTTAAATTGGATGCTAACTTGATAATAATTGGGCCCTATTTCGTGTTTGTTTATTATCGATGTCGAAAATAATAAAATCCAGGAGATTCAAGAAGATATCAAATCCTATAAAATTATATCGGAAGTATACTAGATAAAACCTTACAATGCTTAGAAGTTGAAATGTTGGCAAAGCCTAAGGTGACAAGGTTGAACAGACTGATTGAGTAAGACATTTTCTATATCTTGTAATGGACTTGAAAGTGTACTTTGAAAGGGTGGCTCAGTGATTATTGTGTTTATACACGTGCATTGCATTGATATCGATGAAGATATTATATATTCAGCAACTCATGTGGAATTATGTTGTCAAATATGAGAAAATCATCATAATGAGTTTAGAAAGGATGTCAATACAAATCAAAGATTCAAGTAGCAACGAAATTATGATAGCTAACAGATATTAACTGCAATGAGATATGCATAAGTTTTAGGTTTCAAAAGATAAATGTATATTAAATTTAAATTTAAAATGATAAATTTTATATATATATAAAAACCCAACTTTAGAGACATAAAATTTTGCCTAGTTCTAAAACCGCCTTCATCTCAATTGGACATGTCAAGCCTAACTGTCTTAACTAGTGAGACATGTAAACCTCTTCATACATTGTTAATGTTAATGTCTAAATCGTCAGCCCTTATGATCTTTGGAATAATGTTAATAAGTATCGTATCTTTTAATGTGATCATAGAGTCATACCGACTAACTTGAACATTCAAATCCTTTCAAAGAGTTGCTAGTCCAATTCCCTTTTGTACTTACATGCATCACATGTTTATTAATATCATATATATGATTAAGTTTATATTGACAATCATCACACTCTATATTTGCGCTTTTATTTGCCCTCAAATGCTTACAGAGGGCATTTAGGGTGAGGACAAGACATTGGCAATCTACTCGTCAAGAACAGCACCTGCGAATAACAAATAAAGAAGCCATGACGAGCCCATTAACAATGATAACTCCCGAGGGATTACGTAAGCACTTGCATTTGTCTAAGGATTCAATCACCATTAACACAGTGCGCAAACAACGCAAACAACGCAAACAAAATTTTGCAGGCCGTGCATCCCCACTATTCTAAACCCCCACTCGATACCCTTCCTACATCATCGCTGACGCCACAACCTAAATTACAACCATTAGCTAATCCTAAAGAATTCCTTTTTACTTCTCTTTTTAATCTTATTACCTCAGCACGTATGCAGTGCTCGTGGTTTTTTCCAGTGCCTGTAGGGACCCACTAGACCGGTGTATGGAGATACACGAAGAGGTCCTGGAACGAGTCGCGGAACGCGGCCGCGGGCGACAACGGCGGGAACGCGTCTCCGGCGGCGGCAGCAGCGTCGTCGATGAGCCCGACTCCAAGGTCGATCATCCAGTCGCCGAAGCCGTCGTCGGCCCACCGGGGCTGGCTCTCGGCCTCCCGCTCGCACGCGAAGTCGGGCGACGTGTACGACGGCGCGTGCCCCGAGCTGCTCGACTCGCCCAGCAACCGCGGCAGCGACTCGGCCGAGTCGAAGCAGATCATGTCCGTCGTGGGCGCCCGCGCGTGGGAGACGACCTCCTGTTTTAGCTGTGGCTGTGGCGCCGGCCGAGGCTGGCTCTTCGGGCCGGCCGGCTTCTGGACCGGGTTGCCCTGCTTCCCCACGGCGCCCTTCTTGTGGTAGATCCGGCATAGCACCCAGTCGTCGAACTGCATATTGATCATAAAATAATTAATTATGTTCTTTATCCTTTTTTCCCTTATGCGCTATTTTTTTATGATATAAAAAAATAATAGATAGAAACCGGATCAGGTCCAAGAGGCGTTGCATACAGCAAGGCATGTGTAGGACATACCCGGAGGCTGTGGTTCTTCTTGCGGGCGGAGCGGTCGACGTCGGCGAGGCGGTACTCGTGCATGATCCAGTTGGTCTTCTCTCCCTTGGGCGGCTTCCCGGAGTAGAACACGAGCGCCTTCTTGATGGCGACCGGGCGGGGCGAGCCGATGGGCTTGTCGGCCCCGGTGGCTTTCCAGTAGCCGGTGCCCGCCGCCCGGTTAGGCCTCGACCCGTTGGGGTACTTGCGATCCCGCGGCGAGAAAAAGTACCACTCCTCCTCCCCGTAGCGGGCCATGCCTGGCGAGATTGGGAGACGTCAGGATCGATCTGCACCGTACGATTCGCATCGGACGGGTGAGAATTAAAGCGGGCGCGAGGGGGACGACCAGCCGCACCTACCTGGGAGCTGCCATGGGTCGTACTTGTACAGGTCGACCTCGGCGACGATGGGCACGGGGATAGGCTGCGCGGCGCACCGGCGGAGGAGGTAGTGCACTACCAGCTCCTCGTCCGTTGGATGGAAGCGGAACCCGGGTGGGAGCACCAGATCGCTGCCGCTCATCCTCTCGCTCTCTTCGCCGGCCACGGGGTAATACGAACCGAAGACAAGGAAGAAGAAGGTTTGGAACTCGGCGAAGAAGAAGCGGGCGACATTTATACCGGCGAAGGAGTTGAGGCAAACACGTGTGCATGACCGAAGGCTTCCGCAAGTGCGGCGTGGGCCCGGCCGATTCCGTCATGGCTGACGTCGCCGGTTTCGGAGCGGAGTAGCGTGGGGCCCGCTTGCCCCTTGGGAGGCCGCGGAGGGTCGGCGTGGGGGGCTACGTCAGCGAGGGCCGACGTTGGAGACGACCAGGGGCCCGCGTGTGGACCACCGCGGCGCCCCGGCCGCGTGACGACACGTGGTGCGCGAGCGAAAAAGAACGCGGCGTGGTGAGTCGGGTGTCTTCGAACTTGGTTTCGGATTAATAAAATTCTGTTCGTATAAGAAAATATATATATACTATGTTATGCATAATTGGTGTTGGGGGAGGGGGTGGGTTCTGGAGCCGGTGGTGAGCCTTGTCATCGAGTGCCGACATCGAGAGCACCCATGTCATGGTTTTGCAGTATTTTAGAGGGCAAGTGGGAGAAAGCATCTGGTAGAAACAGGGACACCACGAAGACCCGCTTGATTCCGGATCCTGATTCCGCCCGAATCCCTCGATCCCAAACTCACATTGGGTTCAATCATGAGCCGGGATTCAAATTGGATTCCGTTTGACTTGGGTCAGAAGATCCCCGGAATCCTTCGGGATCCCGTAAACGTCAATGAGAACGCCCCAGGTAATCGGCACCGGAAATTTACCCGCGCGGGACCCGCAACAAACGATGAGGCGGCCGCTTCGGGCCTCGGGGAGCCGCGAAAGGAGCGACGCCGTCCCCTCCCCACCGCCGACGGCCGCTCGCTGTTGGCGAGTGGGAAGGTGGGGCCCGCCACGACCGCGGCGGGAGGGCTGCGTGGGGAGGACGGACGCGGCGAGGTGGAGTCAGCGCGCCAGGTTCCAGTCAAGTGACGACGGCGCTTCCTCTGTTTAACGGGGAGACCAGAGTCGGCGTCGCTGTCGGGTGTCGACATGGGCGGCGGGGGTTGCGGTAGTTTAATGGGCAAGTGGGAGGAAGAATCTGGCGTCAAGAAAGAGGGATCCCAGTAAGGTTCATGAATCTGCAGGTATCTCCTCGTCACGCCACACATCGTTTTAAACGTTCATAGTCAACTTTCCCTTTTGTGTGAACTTATGCGACGGCGACTACAATCGCATCTGCATCGGAATGATCGCCGCTTCAAAAGACGGTGGAAAAAAAAAAGTCAAACGTTAGGAGGGGTGTAGGTCAACGACAGACAGGTCAAATCGTGCGCAAGAATGTTCGATATTATCGGAATCTTGGAACCGAAAAAGGAAACAAATTCTTCGATGCGATAGGCCCTCGGATCGACAAATGCCTCAACGGCAGAGGGCGACGGAATCAGCTGTCGCGGCCGGACCACCGCGGCGAGCAGGTTGCGTGTGAAGGACGCGGCGAGTTGGCGTCGTCGCTGTCGCCGTTTATTTTATGGTGATATGACGACGCTGAAAGCACCTACGTTGTTTTATAGTAATATGGTAGCGTGTTAATGTGGGCAAGTGGGAGAATAGCATCAGCAAGGAAACAGCCATACCATTCTGATTCATTCATGGTGGAAGTCGCATGTATCCACTCATGTTTGACGTTTGATTAAGCTGGTGCGATCTTGGTATCCCAATTATTTAGTGGCGACACGAGCAGATTGATACTTGATGGGCTGTTGAAAACTCAGCAACCGGTGATCTTTGACCAACATCTTAGCGATGCAACGATACAACTTGGTAACATTTGATCGGTACTTCCACTCTCGGTACGTGGATAGCGAAATATAAAGCACGCCCATAATTTTCGAATTTAGCACACCTGTTACCCTAAACTAGATGAATTATATATCCATAATCATGTTTTCAACTCTAATCATAATTAAATTTTCTATAATTCTTCTTTGTACTATAAAAAATATTAAGTACTTATAGGAATAATATTGGTATCCTCTAGTTTCCTTCGCCACGTGTCATCCAGGTTGTTCGAAGTAAAGTAAAGAAATATAAATTTCCTTCTCGCTTATTAGGAAGACAATAGTAACAAATTCTTTTTAACCCCCTTTATGATTAAAAAAAAGACTATCCTAACAAACTCTCTTCAACCTCCTTTATAATAATGTAGGCAATTCTAAACCGTTTCCTCTTCTTTGATGACAAGGGAGGACATCACAAATTCCCCTCTCCTCAAGGGTCTAAAAAAGCAAACCAATACAGGAAAAAATTGGAGAGACTCATATTTGGGGACCTAAGATTACAACATGCTCTAACCTCCTTAGCTGCCTCCTGGCTGACATCCGTGCCTCCACATTAATGGTAGCTAGCAAGTCACCCTCATTAAACACATCTATCGTTCAGAATAAGAGGGGCCTTGACTGATACATGTCCACATCGCTCAATGCCCTAAATAGCCATGCCTCGACATTAATGACTGACAACAAGCTCCTCTCTTAATACCTATGCCATACAAGGAACTGCATGTCCAGATTGCTCGGTGCTTAGGTATAACAACTATGCCATGCCAAGCTGAGGCTAAGCAAGCAATAATATCTCTATTCTCTCATTTACATATCTAATACTGTTGTCTTTCTTGCCCTTTGTCTTGTGCTGACTTAAGCATCGGAGGGGTCAAGCCGAGAAACATCCAGCACAAACATGTTATGTAGGACTACTGGCGGTTAGGAGACTACCCCGTTGCTAGGACATAGCTTCGTTTCTAGGAGATGACTGATGGACAAGAGATGACCCTGTAGTAAGGAAGACCCTCATTTCTCTATCGGGCCTCTTCATTCCAAGGCTAGATCACTCTTGGTGAATTGTCTCCCTAGCAGACCTCTTATGTCAGCTCGTCACATCGGCCCCCCACATCAGTAAGGAGGAGACATCAGGATGCACTTGTACCTTTGACAACAAACAAATCGGGCCGACTCACCAGTCAATGGTATACATGACATATCATTCTAGTGCTAGAAGGAGAGCTAAATATCGTAAGAATATCATTCTATGACTCCTCCCAACAAACCCTTGAGTAGAGAGGGCATGTACCCCATTTCAATAAAATGATGCCTTCGCCTTAGCCTAGGCACCAAGGCCTTACTGGCACCTGCTCAACGATCTAGGGCTAGAGACAAGCCCCTTACTCATCTCTTTAGAGGCATTCTTGAGCCTCACTCAATAAGTCCA
Organism: Musa beccarii; assembly: GCA_024322285.1. NCBI lineage: Eukaryota > Viridiplantae > Streptophyta > Magnoliopsida > Zingiberales > Musaceae > Musa > Musa beccarii. The sequence goes on along the minus strand of CM044398.1, from coordinate 32,104,639 downwards.
AACTCTTACCAACATGATGCAAACCATCACCCTACTTCTCCCTTAGTTGACTTAATCAGCAACCCTAGCGTAACGGCTTGCTCTCGGATCACCAGTTGCACGTCTTCTGCCTGAAGTCTAATTGAGGATTCTACACCTCATCTTCCAAGGATCTCTTCAGTCAAGAGCGATGAGTGGCCCCACATCACACCTTCCAGCGGTAGAGTGCAATGTTCCACCAAGTCGCATTAAAGTCTTGCCAAAGTCTGAGGCCTAGTCTAACGACACTTGAGAACCCTCAATAAAAGTTCAACTTTGCCTCCATCTCTGCCTTTGCCTCATCCTCCGTAGTACCAAGGACATCCGAGGGACCTAGGCTTCAACAGTCTTGTGCTTTCGCCTCGTCCTCAACAATGCTAGGCATAGCCCAAGGACCCAGGCCTTAACAACCCTACGCCTCCACCTCATCCTTTGCAATACCCTCTACACTCCCTCGAGCCTCTGCTTGGCCTCCATTGCTCATAGTTAGCCCATGGCAGTTGGATTTGTTGGGAAATATAAGGGGACGACATCTCATGCACAGTGGAAGAACAGAAAACAAAAATCTTGGATTTCCACGAAATATTCCATCTTCGTGTGAAGATCGATGCGTCAAAAATAAATCCGCGAATCCAAAAACTACATATATAAAAGAAAGTACCTAGGGAGATCGCATATCGCTGAGTTCCTGCAGATCTGTAGGGATGGATGAAGGAGGTCAAGCGTCCTCCTCTCTAGCGGTATCCACACGCCAAGGACTGTGATAATGCTCCTCTTAGGCAAAGGAGAATAGAATGTAGCTGCTAAAAGAACCCCAGCCTATGGGCTTTCAATTCCCTCTTATTTATAGAGGCCCCCTGTAAACCTTAATGAATCCTGCTCTATTGGGTATTGGATTTCTATCCAATTACCCAAACTTCTTAGATTAATAGGTCTCTACCCAATAATCTCTTATTAGCTCTTATTGGATCTCATCTTAGGATCCAATAATTCATGGGCTTATTAGATATCCAATAAGATAGGGGCTCCGGCGGATATTTTATATCCGAACCTCTACTCATCGCAACACTTACAATATGTGTGTGACCCTCTAGGCCTAATATCGAGTTGGTCGTGAGTCATACTTATTAGAACTCCTTCTGACTTAGTGAATTATTATCTCTATAATAATTTACCCGACTCATCGACTGCGGATGTACTAAGCCATTACGCCACATTCTCCAAATGATATAAGGGAATCTAATCCTTTGGACATATCTGCCCTCAATTGCCATGTATCTATAGTGCCTCATTCATATAATATCCTAGAGATCCTATACCGGGCATGGTGCTGTTAGGCTCATACAGTCTCTCCTCGGGTCTCGTTCTTATCAGATTCTCCCGGAGAACTCTTTCTCTCTCAATCCGAATAACCTTGGCTAAGGATTTGTTCGAGCAAGAATACATGAGATATTTCTCTCATGATATCGAGAGTGGATGATCCTCTATTGACACTCAATAGTCTTCGTAAGGTTGGCTACCACTCCCAATAACCGGTTGTACTAGATCTAGAATTTCCAAACCTATAAATCCGGTATCAAAGAGTGGAGCACTCATACAGGACATCCTTGGTGTTTCAAGTCTAAGAATCAGATACACTACTGAGACTACAAAATTGCTGTCTAACATGAGGTATCAATAATCATCCAGCATTCCATAAGCGGATCAATCAGTGAACTCATTCTCCAATGAGCACTTATACTGTATCCTTAATGTCTTCACACAAGTAGCTATGAGACCAGCCACCTCCATCATATGGACAGGTATATAGCACACCAGTCTATCTGGTTATCTCGATGTTCCTTTCGAGTAACCTATGACCGGGATTATTTAGGATCCGTATTTAAAGATGAATTGATCTCATTATCGTGATCTCATTATGATCTGATTCCCATTACACAGATCCAAGGACATCACAATATATGCAACATGTAAGATAAAGTGATAAAATGTCTAATAATAATAAACAAAAAGAAAGAATGCATATCAAGTCATAAGTGTCATCATTTATATGATTGGCTTGTAGGGTACATATGACTAGTAGGATTCAAACCCGCCATAGAAGCTATGCCTCTAATCACCTTATGCCAATGGAACCTAAAGGGGAGCATGGCTCCTTAAGTATATCACCTTAGGGTAGTGGAAAGATTCCCTTGTAAATGATCACCACATGAAATACAAATCCTAAAGGTAAAACGACACATCATGTCCTGGGTGAAGTGCCTTAGCAGTAATAAATGCCACTCATTGTAGTATCATCCACCACTATTAGTCAGGTACTACAATGGGTCCTTCCTCCCGCTATGGCGAATGAAGGCCCGAGGCCTACACCTTGACCAAGCTAATACACTCCCGAGTTGTGCATCTCGACATGAAGACCCTTGACCTACACCTTAGCCTAGCTAACATGCTCCTAAGCCATGCACCTCAGCATGAAGATCCGAGGCCTACACCTCGACTATGCACCTCAGCAAGAAGACCCAAGGGCTGCACCTTACCCATGCTAACATGCTCTCGAGCTATGCATCTTGGCATGAAGACCTAAGGCCTATACCTCGGCCGAGCTAACACAATCTCGAGTCGTACACCTAGGCATAAAGACCTGAGGCCTGTATCTTAATCGAGCGGAGCCCTTTAAGATAGATTTGCTCCCAAACCATGTACCTCAGCAAAAAGACCCAAGGACTGCACCTTGACCGAGTGGAGCTTGTTAAGACAAACTTGCTCCTGAGTCATGCACCTCAGCAAGAAGACCCGAGGCGTATATCTCGGTCGAGTAAACCCACTCCTGAGTCATGCACCTTAGCCAAAAGACCTACTCAAAAGAGCTCGTGCTGAATCCCATGATAGGTCTATCCTCCCGCTCAAAAATAATCGAGCTAAATCCCATGACAGGTCTACCCTCCCGCTCAAAAGTGGTCAAGTGAAATCCCATGACAGGTCTATCCTCTCACTAAAAAATGATTGAGCCGAATCTCATAACAGATTTATCCTCCCGCTCAAAAGCGGTCGAGTCGAATCCCATGACAAGTCTATCCTCCCGTTCAAAAGCGGTCGAGTCGAATCCCATGACAAGTCTATCCTCCTGCTCAAAAGAGATCAAGTCAAATCCCATGACAGGTCTATCCTCCTGCTCAAAAGAGGTCGAGCCAAATCCCATGACAGGTCTATCCTCCTGCTCAAAAGTGGATGAGTCAAATCTCATAACAAGTTTATCCTCTCACTTAAAAGCGGTTAACCCAAACACTGTGATAGGTCCATCCTCTCACTTAAAAGTGGTTAAGCCAAACACTGTGATAGGTCCATCCTCTCACTTAAAAGCGGTCGAACCAAACCCCATATTAGGTCCTCCCATTTAAAAGCGATCAAGCTAAACATCATGATAGTGTTAGTTATAGGTGACCTACAAGCTAATCATATGAGTGATGACATGTGTGACATGATATGTACTTTTTTTATTATTTATTTGATATTTTTCTTAATTTATATTATTTGTTGCATATATTATGATGTCTATATATCTGTGCAATAAGAATCAGATCATGATAAGATCATAATAATGAGATCAATTCATCTTTAAACACATACCCTAAATAATCCTAGTCATAGATTACTCAAGAGGGACATCGAGATAACCAGACAGACTGGTGTACCGTATACGCATCCATATAATGGAGATAGTTGGTCTCATACCTACTTATGTGAGGATATTAGGGATACATGTAGATGCTCATTAGAGAATGAGTTCACTAATTGATCAGCTCACAGAATACTAGATGGTTTATGATACCTCATTGTTAGACAATAATTCTGTAGTCTTAATTATGTGTCTGGTCCTTAGACTTGAGACACCAAGGATGTCTGATATGAGTACTCCACTCTTTGATACCAGATTTATAGGTCTGAAAGTTCCGGATTTATAGGTCTGAAAGTTCCAGATCTAGCATAGTCAATCATCGAAAATGACAAGCAATCTTATGAGAGAAATTGAGTGTTGATAGAGGATCATCCACTCTTTGTGTCATGAGAGGAATATCTCATGTGTTCTTACTTAAGTAAATCCCTAACCATGGTCATTCGGATTGAGAGAGAAAGAGTTCTTTGGGAGAATCCGATTAGAGCGAGACTTGAGTAGAAATCGTATTGGCTTGATAGCACCATACTCAGTATATGATCTTTAGAATATTAGATTGATGAAAGATTATAGATACATGGAAACTGAGGATAGACAGATCCAATAGATTAGATTACTTTGTATCGTCTCGAGACTATGACGTAGTAGTCTAGTACGTTCGTAGTCGATGAGTCGAGTGAATTATTATGGAGATAATAATTCACTAAGTCAGAAGGAGTTCTGATAGGTATGACTTATGGCCAACTTGATATTGGGCCTAGAGGATCACACACATATGGTAAGTGTTACGATGAGTAAAGATTCGGATATGAGATATCCGTTGGAGTCCCTATCTTATTGGATATCTGGTAAGCTCCATAATTATTTGATCATATGGATAAGATCCAATAAGAGCATATGAGAAATTATTAGATAGAGATCCATTAATCTAAGAGGCTTGGGTAATTAGATGAAGATCCAGTACCTAATATGGTAGGATGCATTAAGATTAAGTTGATAGGAGACCTTTATAAGTAGAAGGGAACTAAAGGGGCCATAGGCTACACCCCCTTTGGCTGCCACCTCCTATTCTCCTCTCTCCCTCTTCTCCTTAGCTAGCAACCCCTGCTTGGGATGTGTGGACAACAAGAAGGGCTGACCTTTTTTTGATTGCGTGGTGCACGTGAAGAGGAGGTTTATGTAGTAATTTGAGGAGCGTCTTCGTAGCTCCTACCATGTAAATCACTGCTAGAGAGGAGAAAAGTTGACCTCATTCATTCTCTCTCATAGATCTGTAGAAATTTTGAGATATACGATCTTTCTATGTAACACACATCCCTTAATGCATATGGTTTTTTGGTTTTACGGGTTTTTGCATACCAATCTTCTCACGACAACATGAAACTATTTTCTGTGAAAATCTAATATTTTTATTTTCTGTTCTTTTGTTGCGCATGTGATGTCACTCCAGGTTTCCCAACAGAAAGGTTCATCCTCCTACTTAAAAGTGGCCGAGCCAAATTCCATAGTAAGTCCTCTCACTTAAAAGCAGTCGAGCTAAACCCCTAGGTTAACAATCTATCACTCCAACTAAAAATGAACAAACACCCCTGCAGAGGAGCATCATCCATGTCACAATGATTAAAAAGAACTTATGGCAAAGCAACATACATATTGCACATGCATAGAGAAAAATGATTGAAAAGAACTTATGGCAAAGCAACATACATATTGCACATGCATAGAGAAAAATGATTGAAAAGAACTTATGGCAAAGCAACATACATATTGCACATGCATAGAGAAAGCGACATCTTTCGAGAACTCCATTCAAAGCACCGAAGGATGCCTTTCTACGGGGGACGAATGATAAGAATAATATTGGCACCCTCTAGCTCCCTTCGCTATGTGTCATCTAGGTCATCTACTCGAAGCAGAGAAACAAAACCTTCCTTCTCGTTCATTAGGAAGGCAATCTTAACAAACTCTCTTTATCCCTCTTTATAAACTCTCTTTAATCCCCTTTATGATAATGAAAGCAATCATAACAAACTCTCTTCAACCCCTTTTATGATAAGGAAGGTAATCCTAAACTATCTTCTCTTCTTTAATGATAAAGAAGGACATCAAAAATTCCTCTCTCCTCCTTTAGGGGTATAAAAAGACACCCCAGGAAAAATAGAGGGACTCCATATTTGGGAATCTCATATTACAGCATGCCCTAGCCTCCCTAGCCACATTCTGGCTGACATCTCGAGTCGTGCCTCCGCATTAATGACAACCAGTAAGCTGCCCTCATTAAACGCTTTTCCATTCAGAATAAGAGGGGCCTTGACTAATACATATTTAGATCGCTCAGTTCCCTAGACAAGCATGCCTTGGTATTAATAACTGACAGTAAGCTCCTCTCTTAATGCCTCTACCATATAGGGTAATGCATGTCAAGATCGCTCGGTGCCTAGGTATAAAAACCATACCCCAGGCCAAGCAAGGGCTAAGCAAGTAAGAATCTCTTTACTCTCTCATATACACAACTGATACTACTATCTTTTTCCCTCTTTGCCTTGTACTGACTTAAGCATCGAAGAGGTCGAGCTGAAAAGCCCCCGACACAAACTTATTATGCAGGACTATCGACAACTAGGAGACAACCTCATTGCTATGAGATGACCTAATGTCTAGGAGACGACCCCATTGCTAAGAGACAACTGGTAGTTAGGAGATGACATCGCAGTAAAGAAGACCCTCGTTCCTCTACTTGGCCTCTTTGTTCTAAGGCTAGATCGCCCCCGACAAATCGTCTCCCATTAGACCTCTTATGGTAGCTTGCTATGTCAACCCCCCACATCAGCAAGGATGAGACATCATGATGCACTTGCACATTCGATAGCGAACCAATAGGGCTAACTCACCAGTCGATCGTATACATGACATATCAAGTATATTAACACAAGACACACATCATTTATCACACTAGATCACTCAAGATTACCTCTTGATTAATCTAAATTAGTATTTTTAAAGATTCGATATTCATTGAATCCTTCCAATTCTTTGTTAACTTAAGAACAAAAGGGATATTGACATGCAGTTTTGTAGGACTAATATCCATGTAGTTTTGCAAGACTCAATCGAGTAGATTCGATGCATCACATAGTTCTGCTTGTGATATTCTCAAAAAAATGATCATGATTAGATTCATGTAATCCTTAAGGTTGGACAATCAAAATATGTGTTAACATTTAGAATAGACTATATGAATCGTTTGTTATCATTATAACACACGGGCAAATATGATTATCCATTTTAAAAATTTGATTGACTGGATAAGACACATCAATGAAGAAAATAATATGATTTTAGTATTATGCTGAATATCAAGAATGATGATATGCATAACTCAGTTGTGTGACTTCCTCACAAATGGGATAGAAACAAAAACAAAACAAAAAAAAGTGAGCTAAATTAAGACCTAATGTTTATTGACTGTATATTTAATGCTATTATGTTCCTACGTATAATGAAAAAAAAATAAAGATTAATTTTTATAAAAATCACCTCACTTTTCTCTGATAAAGATGTAAGAATGCGATAACCAAATTGAAACGGGAGTCATCGGATAATGGATATGCCATTAACATTGATGCTTGTGATTGCATGTGCAAAGAAAAATCACAGCTTATATTGATAGAATCTATATGAATATCTATGTAAGTGTGGTAAAACCAAAATTTAAAGCTCATATCAAGAAAAAACTTAGGCCTCAATCCGTTTAATTCCTCACCAAGAAAGAGAGTAGCACCATTAGATTGTTACAAATCTAGCATACTGGTCAAAGTTAGCATATATTAGATCAGAGATCAATTTAACTAAAAGCTTAAGCTTCTAGATTATGATTCAAACCTATTATATACAATTTGATTTCTCTTATTCTATGTCTCTTTATATGTTAATTAATTATTTTTCTAGTTATTCTAAAGGTTTCAGGCCTAGTTTGCATCTTTTCTAATGCTATAAGTCTACCCTCATGGTGTCATTCATCTTTATTCAATCAAACTGGCAGCTGGACCGTGGCTCTTTTTTTTTTTTTTTTTTTTTTCAATTCATTCATAACTCAATCCTGTTTTTTCAAAAATTTTGATTCATTTAGTTCAAATTTTGTCTACAGTAATACTATGTTACAACTTAATCAATGATGAGTCTAAGTCAAATTGATTAGTGTTAACATATATTTGATTAGGCATCAATTTAGTCTATATATACATGTATATATATATATATATATACATATATATATATACATATATATATATACATATATATATACATATACATATAGATATATATATATATATATATATATATATATATATATATATATAATCATACAACGTGATCAAGATGATCATACTTCAAAATTATCATATACCTGAACTTCAAGACCATTGCATCATATCCGTATGATGGACCATTACATCATTCCCGCTTTTAAGATCATCACATTCTCAAGATAGTTGTGCTTTTAAGATTGTCATATCCTCAAGATAGATACATGCCTTGAGTCTACCATTTTATTAGTGGCAACAACAAAGTAGTGTCAAGATAGTTGTGCTTTTAAGATTGTCATATCCTCAAGATAGATACATGCCTTGAGTCTATCATATTATTAGTGGTAACAACAAAGTAGAGTCGAGAAAGGGTTGTCATAGGTGTGCCAATCTTGATTAACAGACTGTCATACATAGTGGTTCAATGGTTCCCCTCGTCATTATTATTAGGAGAAGAGTACCACTCTTCTGTTATCAAGAGTGCAATAGGGGTTTTCTTTATCTATTATTGGGAGACCAAATAACTCATCTCATCAAATCATGTCTCTTCCCTAATTGTTTGATTTATATATCAATTTAGTGTGATTGTATATTATTTAAACTTATTATAAATAAAATTATCATTTAGTTAATAAATAATTGGATGCTTGTTAGTATGACGATCATGATTCAGCATTACAAAAAAAAAAAGAAGTGTGACAATTTTTTATTGTTCATCACTCCGTATACAACAAGGGTTCCTTGGGCTAACTAGCAAATTTAAGGATCAGTACCACATCGTTTTCCCTAAGATAATTCAATTTTGGGGATTAAATCCTTTAATAACATCACTAAATTTTTATTCCATATTTCCATTTTGAAAATTTCTTATCTTGATTGGTTAATTTACTTCTTTGCATGTGTGACCTAATAAGAAAAATTAACTAGCAATTATAATTTATTACCCACGTATATATATTAATTATTACTCTAGGAATCCAAATTTCTTTTCCTTTTCGTGGAAGGAACTCACTCTCTTCTCTTAGTCAATGGACGGCGGTCTTCAAGAACATGCTAAAGGGGTGTCGAGAGGAAGGAGGATCTTTGTCTTGACGACAGGTGAGGCTGCGTTAGTGTGTTGCTCAGGCAGAGGGTCGTCCATCATCTCTCTGAGTTCTACTGGGCAGTAGAAGCCATTGATGATACAATGGATGGATACTTAAATCTTATCGATCAACGAAGAAATGTTCTTTGAATAGTCAAATCTATTAAATATTTTTTAAATTTATATCTGTTCATAATAGAGTATATGTCTATCTATCTCAATGCAAGGCACATTATGTCAATTAGTAATTTAGATCAAAACTTTGACCGGTAATGACTCTAATGGTCGATAAATAGGTTTTAATCACAATGTCATGAAACAAAGACTAGTTGACCTATCAATTTTATTTGACTTGAACTATTAATCAAAATTCTTATGCTGAAGTTGATATTGATATATTCATGGAACGCTTATAAATTAGTCTTAGTTTTGTCCATTTCTATATGGGACAAATGAGGTTGTTATAACTAAACTTTTACAAGAAAAAAAAGGTTAAAACAATTTATACTAAATATTTTCAGCAAATCTTAAAGAATCCTTCAGCATATCAAAATATAAACATCAATTCAAGTATTTTATAAAAATTATCGAGTTCTTAAATTCATGAAATTATATTATACGCTCTAATTTTTTTTATTTTTTTATTTTTTTTGCACAAACTAATGCTTACAAGTTTGCCTCATAACATCATATGACACATATCAAGGATTTCAAAAAAGAAAAAAAAAGCGAGAAAAGAAACATAAAACTCTAATTTACTTGACATAATCCACGGATGCGAAGAAAGAAAAGAAAGTACTTTTATACTGTATACTTGTTTCATAGGTATTCACATCTTCCGACAAATTGCATGCAAGAAATCAAATGAGCGAAAACAGTGGATTGCTTTTGGATGCTAAGAGATCAGAAAGAGGCTTGGCTCATTCATTGTTAGATCTTTGGCTGTCGGTGTGTTGCTCATGCGGAGGGAGGTCAGCCTGATCAGGAGACCCGAAGAGCAGCTCCTCCGCCGCTGCGATGTCGGCGTTTACCTGTGGCTCATATTTCCGGAGATCGATGGACCAGATGGTGACGGCAAGCACCCCGACGCCGAGCAGGAGGGGCACGAAGAACAGCAGAATCTTCCGAAGAAGGATTACCAGAGATACCAGCCCCTCGAAAATAGCTGACAGAACCATCTCTGTCTGTTACTCTCTCTGTCTCTTCTGTGAGGTGGGGATGGTGCAGAGAGACGACGGTGGTGGCTCGGCTGGGTTATGAAATGATCAAGGGAAGCTTTTGGTTTGACTTTCTCGTGGGTTGCCGTTCATGCACTGCGTGACGCCACGAGAGTTGGAGGTGCAGTGCATGATCGGCACCCACGGGAAAGACAAAGCAAAAGCTTCCCTTTGTCAGTTCATAACCTGAGCCACCACCGTTCCCATCCACCATCGTCTCTGTACACATTCGTCACCCCGCAAAAGAGAGAAAATAAGAGACACAGAGATGGTTCTGTCAGCTATTTTTGAGGAGTTGATATCTCTGGTAATTATTCTTTGGAGGATTTTGTTGTTCTTCGTGCCCCTCCTGCCCGGTGCTCGGTGTCGCTATGCTTACCGTCTGGGCCATCAATCGCCGGAACTATGAGCGACAAGTAAACTCTGGCATGCAACGGCGTCGGAGCTGCTTTTTGGGTCACGTTATCAGGCTGAACTCCCTTGGGTCCGAATGAAATTGCTGTGGCTCAACTTATGGAGACCTCTGGGATGCTTAACCTAGAAAAATATTTTAATGCTTGGTCCGATGAGGATATGTTACGCGTTAGCCTGTTGAGACACATCGAGCACTCTTGAAATGCTTAGTCCGAGAATGGTATATCGACTCTTTGTGATGACTTTGAGAATGGTCTATCAACGTCGGCTTCGATCAAAGCTACGGCAAGTGAGCAAGTGTGATTCATTGAGTAAGAAGATTGAGCGAGAGAGACCTCACGTGAATCCTGAGAAGGAAGCTGGTGAGATGTGACTCGTACATGCGAAGTGGATGGGATGTGAAGTGGAAAGCTAATGGAATGTATGGGATGGGAAAGGTAATTGCGGTGGTGGCCCCAGTCGCCTCTCTTTTTACCTAATTTTCAACCTCTCGTACCTTTATATATATATATATATATAGACAGAATGGAAGCATAAATATTGATAATGCTAGATTAACTCGATTTGATTCAAAGCCAGAATCTAATGTGGCCAAAAGAGAGCCTTAACATTTACTCAAGGGTTGAGACGCACTCAAGTGTATGCTCCGACGTATATAAAAATTGAGGTCAAATGGATTTTTCGGATATGGTCCATCTAATACTCAAGTAACGGCAGTATAAATATAGCGAACAATGATTGACTTTGTTTATCATACCCTAAGTAAATTTTTTATGGAGGGTTAATGTGGTGAATATTCTATAATATGAATAAAATATTTTAAAAGGATCCGACTAGATTGGTGTGCACATTACTTGATTGTTGACTGAGTATTGGTCACAGTGTTACCACACTTCGAGCTATCAACTTAGTGCATTGGAAATTGCTCTAGCTCAACTCGAGAAGAATGCACCGATCACTTTTACAATGCTTAGATTGAGAATGACACGCTTTCTTTGAATGCTTAGCCTGCATTGGGTGCATTGAATATTTTTAGCATGCTTAACTTGAGAAGCGCAAATTAGACACTCTTGGATGCTTAGTGTAAGATGGGCATATCAAGTGCTTTTGGTATGCTTAGCCAAAAAGAGACACATTAGATACTTTTGTAATACTTAGCCTAACAAAGAAATATTAGATGCTTTTAGGATACTTAGTTTGAGAAAGATGCATGGAGCACTTCTGGATTACTTAGCCTAAGAAAGACATATCAAACACTTTTGTAATATTTAGCTCAAGAAGGATGCATCGAGTGCTTTTGTAATGCTTAGCTGAAGAAGATTAATCAGAGACAACTCATGTGATTCTTGCATATGATGCTATACGGACATAACTCCTAAGCAAGAGATTGATGTAATATAACTCTTGAGCTAGAAGCTGATGAGACATGACTCCTGAGTGAGAAGGTGATGGCATATATGGGAGTTTAGGCAATGGCTCCATGCCGTATATTCTATCATTGTAATAGGGAGACTCACTTTTCACCTTGAACCCCTTAAGTGCATTCTCTTCTTGTCCATATTTTTCAACCTCTCGGATATTTGAATTATATTCTCCTTCTTCTAATACTAAAATGATGTTATGGATATCAAGAATGCGCCTAAATCGATTTAAGGTTGTATACGTGAGAAGTCTGATGTGATAAAAAGGGAGACTCAAACACTCCCTCTAGGGTTAAGCTGGACTTGGGTGCTATTCCACGACCAACCTGCATAAAGATTTAGGTCAAGTAAGTTTCCCAATGTAATCCCTCTAACTTTCAAGTTAGTAATTGATAAAGGGTGGAGTATTTTAGTAAATAATGATCGACTTTGATTATTATACCTAAGGTGACTTTTTATAGTAGATTAATGAGGAAGAATATTTTACATATTGACGTCTGTGTTGCCTGATTGTTGATCGAGTCTTGTTAATAGTACTATCATGTGCTGAGTTACAATTATAGGAGAATATTTCTCTTGTTAATATCTTTTATTTAACATGTGATATCATATATTTGTATTATTTTAATACACACATGTGATATCGGATGGAGAGTTCAGAGAGAGTGAACCTAATTACATGAATAGAGAGTTTTCAAACCCTGTTAGAGGTTGTCATATTCATTCCCATCTAGGTACAATTACTTAGGTTTCCTTTTCAATTCATGAAGCCTAAAATCTTATTCCAAATCACCGTGATGATCGGTAAACTCCTAAAAGTCGATGAAATCACATCTAGGAGAGAGAGGGGAAAGTTCACCATAGTTGTTAATTTTTCCTCTCCTCTTTCTCAAGGTGTGTGGATTACAGTGAAGAAGATTCTTTGCTTCTAGAATGTTACTTATGAGAACTTATCCAGTTTGACTTTTTCTGAGTAGGGCATAAGAACGAGGGTTGTCTTGCAAAGCCATTGCCAATGTCCAAATCTAGCGGAAAACTGATACCTAAATCTAGTAGGCTTTTAGTGAGTTGTCTTAATCCACAATTGAGGGAGGAGAAGGAGGATCTGTACAAATCATGGATACTTGTCCACAAAAGAAGTAAGCCCAAGTTCAAGGTGCCTAATCCTAGTCCAACCCAAGCTAAGGTGACCCTAACCCTTAATGACCATGATGAAACTAGACTTAATCCGTCCTTATGCATTGGATTGGAGTGAACGGATTGCACTTGGCCTAGCAAAGGTTAGAATATGCATGCCAAGACTAGAAGCAAAGGAATGCAGGCTGCAATTAATGCTAACTAGGTTTTAGGGTCCTCTAAGGTGGTGAAAATTACAATGTGACTAAAGACCAACATGCAACCTATCCCTGAATTAATTGTGAGACAGACTCACACCTTGAGTTCGAGTCACACTCAAAACTATGGGTTTGGGCAAAAGCCTGAGCCTGGATGGATACACAGTTGAACTTTTCCATCCACTTCTAGGAGCTTTTTAAGCTTCATATCATGTCATCCTTTAGTGAGTTCCATATATCGGTTGTGATTCTTGATAGTTAGAGGGAAACTAATTTGATGTTCATTCTAAAGGATAGCCATCTCGAAATCAATTATTTTCGTCATATAACCTTATGTAATGTCATATACAAAATTCTCTCGAGAGGGCTTGCTAATCATATCAAACCTCTTTTATGTAACCTCTCTAATTGGGAGCAATTTACTGTATTCATGATAATATTACTATTACCCAAGGGCTAACTCTTTCTGCGTTTAATTCTCAAGGTAAAAATCCTCTTATCTTGATCAAGATTGATTTGTAAAAATACTTTAATTCTCTTTCTTGGTCTGCTCTATCTGGAATCCTTAGCAAAATGAATTTTTCTCAAACTTTATTGATCGGATATTAGCTTCTTGTGTCGCTTTTGCCAAATTTAGTTGTATGTTTGAACAATTGCAACTCTAGTTGGTTTAGAAGCCATTGAGGTATCTATCAAGATATCTTGTTACTTATTTGTCATCATTCAACAGCTCCGATCTACCCTTTTGGATGTTAATGTTGAGTGCAATACAATCAAATTGTTTATTATTAAAAGCACCAAGATTTTCCATCTTGTCTTTGCAGTTGATATCTTGATTGTCATCGGAGCCACCCCCAACTCTTGGAAACACTTGTCTAATACCTTGAAACTATATTCTTCCTAAACTAGCTTCAACATTAATAAAAATAAATACGTTGTGTTCTTCCCTAAATATTGGCCATCAGATATGGAGTTTTCCATCTCCTTGATATCAATCACAGAAGGCACTTAACCTATTCCCTACTTGGGAACCCACCTAATATTCTGAATTAAATCATTAACAAATACCTTAGTAGAATCAATTGCTAGCAAAAACACTTTTTGTCTAAAGTTAGATAAGTGACTGATAAACTATATCCTCAAATCTATCCCCTTCGTTGCATTACCAATTGTTGGACCATCAGCAAGTTTGCTAATGACATTTTCAAATATAGGAAATCTCTTTCTTCTAGGGCGATTCTCCTTCTTACAAAAAGATCAAACTCTTCGGTTGAGATCATGTCACTGCAACAAAAGAATGAGGTGAGGTAGGGGTGTATGATATCAACCTAGTCGAGGATGCTGTAAATGTGAATCATAATTATCAAGTATGTCAGCCTTGACCCCCAGGTCCTAGGCTATAGAAAGACTTCCTTAATCTAGAAAAGTATCACGGGCACTATACACTATGTCAGAGAGGGTCTTAGGAGGATTGTCGGGTCTAGTAGTACATTAGATTATTATTAGATGAATCCTTAGATTTCCAATTTGCCCCTAAGCAAATAGCCTACTGTCTTCCACTATGATGAGGTTAATGACTTACATTGTGTTAAAGACCTGCTTTTGAACAGTGCATGGAATCGTTAGCTTCCGTAGGGTATCTTTCACCCCCTCTTGGTTGGTAGTATTCGCTTAGCCCTTGGGTCCTATGATGACAGCTAGGTTTAGAGTCATCAACCCTAGGGGCTTGCGACTTGTAAGAGCATTTACAGATTCTCGAGGGATAGATAGATTAACCATGGGTGGGATTGGGATGGTTGTAAGGCTGTCTGGAGTCTAGATGTTCTCCCTAGAGTTAAAGTCATTCAGTGGAAACTTGTATGGGGAAGATTGCCTACGTCCTTGTGGCTCTCGAATGTCATTCATTGTTAAGTCGACCAATGTTGTGCTTGCAATAATGCGGTGGACTTAGCCTAGCACATTCTCTTTTCCTGTAGCTTTGCTAGATCCAGTCAAAACTGTGTTTCGATGTCTCTTACATGAATGAGTGGCCCAATGATGATGGGTTACGGGAAGGGGGACACCAGGGTGGATCAGCTTCTTCCAGTTTTGTTTCAGTTATTGCCACTTCCCTCTGGTTTATTTGGAAGAAGAGGAATGATTCTAACTTCTGCTGATTACCATTTCCAGCTCCCCGAGGGCATTTTCCTCTTAAACCCTCCATCTCTTCAGCACAGATGTGATCCTAACTCTCGAACTGCTCCTAACTTGGTCCTCAATGCAGGTAAAGGCAGCTACTCTACTAATGGGGATGGGATCAATGGCATTCACAACTCTTGGACAGTTTTTTTTGTGATGGCTTCTTCTCAAGTTTGGATGCGAATGTAGGAACTGTTTTTTTTGCTTTGTGGATGGGAATGACACTACCACCATTGAAGGAATCAATACACATCAAGCCTCATCCCCACTCGAAGCCGAATGTTGGTACATTTTGAGATGGTCTTTCTAAATATCACTGTTAAGATCTGATTCTTTAGAGGCTGTGATAATTGAAATATCTGCAAAGATATTCTTATGCTGGTAGATTTTGTCTTACTTGTCGAACATGTTAACAGGATGCATAATTTTGTAGCTCATACCTTAAGGTAATTGGAATTTGATGATCGAGTCTTTAAGGGGGAGGAATTCAATCTCCAGAATTTATTGCATATTTCCTAAAATAAAAATTTTATAGTTAAAGTTTTGTTCTTTGCATGCATGGCCTGACTAAGAAATCTGACTTGCCTTGTATGTTCGGGCAATATATATATATATATAGATTAAATAAATATATATATATATATATATATATAATATATTATATATATATCCAAACTATTCAAAATAAATGGTTTTTCCTTTCCTTAATACGAACCCTCCCTCCTCTCCTATTTAAAGTTTAATAGACCCCCTCTCCCGTTCATCAAGAGTGGCCTTGGAAGAGCCTGTTAGCAAGAGGTAGGTTCTCCGTTAAATTCAGATTTATGATATTTCATCATATATTGTAGATTGTGAATTTCTATTTTGCGTTTCAAAACAATTGCATTATTCTTAGTCTGATTCTTACATTCAGATGTCGTATTTCCGGTTTATAATTTCATGTCTTAAAATTCTAAGGTAATTCAATTTAAGATTTCTTTTTTTAAAAAATTATATTGAAATTGACTTGAGGGGGATCCGGTCTTATCCGAGTCATATCGATGGTCAGAGTCACGTAGCTCGACCAGTTAGCCGGTCAGGCACGATCTAGTATGGACCAGCATATGTGTAGCCTAATACGTATGGCTTGACGTGACCGCCCTCTCGTGGTGCATCCATCAACATGGCCCTTTGCAACGTGATCCTATGAAGTGATCGAATAGGATTGGTTCGACCAGTTTGGGTTGGTCAAAGATGACTCCTAATTGGATCAACTCCAATCGTTTCGAGTCGATTTAAGCCGATCTGGACCGTTTCTGATCCAATTAGGCTAGTTTTGCGTGCTTTCATGATTGTTTTAAATCAATTTTAAATTTGGCTCAAATGATTTTAGTTGAAAGTTTGACGAGTTCAAGTCAATTAGACTGTTCAACTAGAGTTAAGGTCAATCATCGAGCATAGGGAGATTGACAGTTCATGATTTTGAGATTTAATGATTTTTTAAAATTTATGTATCAACATCATGTTGATGGAATTAATACAATAAATCTGAATCAAATATGTTTTATAGATCCAAAATCGTATTATTAAATTCACAATAATATACGTGAAATCCTACAATATGAAACATATTAACACGGAAGCGTTACTGATGAATTCATTAAAATATTTTTTGAATTAATCGATGATTTAGTTTTTCAATTGTAGAGTATCCTTAACAACTTTAGTTTTCTCTTTGACGGATAAAGAAAAACTTCATTTGATATTGCAACCGGGGATCGTAACCCTATTTATATACATAACTGATGAATCTACAATTATGATTATATTCATAATTGATGAATCTGTAATTATACCTTAAGAGTTTCATATTCCTGACTTATCTCGTCGTTAAATTAGAAATATGAGTATCTACATAATTAATTTTATAATTATATTTCTTAGCTAAGTAAATTTACTTTAATTAGATCATTTTAATTTTGACTAATCAAAATAATAACTTAACATATTTAATTATACATTTGTGATTCTTAAAATTCTAACACATAGTTATCAAAATTTCTAATTTAAATAAGTTGCGAGATGATACATGAGGCCTCTATTTCTCTGTCAAGGGCATGCAAGTCAGCATTGGTTGGATAATTTTTTTTTTAGAAATTAACAAATCATTAAACATGATTACTAAACGATTTTTCCATCTATCGTTAGAAAAGAAAAATATTTCTACTTGGTGAGTGAGTAATGTCACTCTATTCATCGTTAAAAAAAAATACAATATGAGTTTTCTTCATCCAACATAAAAACAACCTTTCAAAAGACATTCCTTTGTCGGAAGTCTCCAACTTTCTTTTAGACCTTTCAGCTTATGATTTTTAGATGTCTTTTGATAGTTAGTTTATCATTGAAAAGACATTTGAAGTTCTAATTATTGAATAAGATGTATCAGTTGTAAATTTTGTTAAATGGTTGAATGTCTTGGAAGATGATCACATATTTTTATGTGTGGCTTGAGTAAGGAAAGATTACTCATGGACTTGTGTAGAAAGCCCTCCTCAGATTAGAGAGATGGCACATTTACATGTCCTAAATTTGATTAATAGATGATCTGATATTTCTTTAATCTCTAGTATAAATCAAAGAGAAAAAGGAAGGCATTGTTAGTGTTCCATTCGGAGAAGGTAGAAAGTGGCTTTTGTTCCTTACAAGCGTTTCTTGGAATCCACTTATTTGTATTACCTTTTCTTTTCAGCCGAGATCGAACAGTCTCCCTGCGCAGGTACACCTGAAGCTTTTGGTTCGCCTTTCTCGTGCGTTGCCGGTCATGCACTGCGTGACGCCACGAGAGTAGGAGGTGCAATCTTCTTTTTCGAGCGCAGTCTCGTGTCCCTGCAGAAGACAGCCAAAAGGCTCAGACGTAACGTTTCTTCGAATCCATTAACATTTCTGAGCCTTTCGGTTGTCTTCTGCAGGGACACGAGATTGCACCTCCTACTCTCGTGGCGTCACGCAGTGCATGACCGGCAACCGACGAGAAAGGCAAACCAAAAGCTTGCCTTAATCGGTTCATAACCCAGCTGAGCCACCACCCTTCCCATCCACCGTCGTCTCTCGACACCACCTTCACCTCACAGAAGCGAGAGAGAGAGAGAGAGAGAGAGAGAGAGAGAGAGAGAGAGAGAGAGAGAGAGAGAGAGAGAGATGGTTCTGTCAGCTGTTTTCGCAGGGCTGGTATCTCCGGTAATCCTACTTTGGAGGATCCTGCTGTTCTTCGTGCCCCTCCTGCTCGGCGTGGGGGTGCTTGCCGTCACCATCTGGGCCATCAATCTCCGGAAATATGAGCCACAAGTGAACGCCGACATCGCAACGGCGGAGGAGCTGCTCTTTGGGTCCCGTGACCTGGCTGACCTCCCTCCGCCTGGGCAACACAATGACAGCGAAAAATCCAAGAATGACTGAGCAATGCCTCTTTCTGATCTCTTGGCATCCAAAACCAATCAACTGTTATCACTCATTCGATTTGTTGCATTGGAAAAACTCAGATGATGGGGATGCGAATGTCTGATACAAGCATATAGTAAAACAGTACTTTCTTTTCTATTTCAAGTAAATTAGAGCTTTATGTTTCTTTTCTCTTTTTTTTTTCTTTTTTTTGGAATCCTTTATATGTGTCATATACTATGATGTTATGAGGCTAAGCTGTAAGCATCAATTTATCCAAAAAAAAAAAAATTTAGAGCTTACAATGTAATTTCATAAAATACTTTATTTGATAAATATATTTTGGCTTGTTGAAAGATTCAATTAACTATTATGAAAATATAGTTTTGAATTATTAATTGTTAAAACCAGTTCTGATCTGCATTACTAATTGAAGTCATAATAAAATGATAAATGTGCCTTCCATTGAGATATATATATTCAAAAAAGAAATATATCCTATCATGAAAATGTGTATATTTTCAAATTACTCTTATTTAGAATTAAGTATTAATATATTTGACTATTCAAAGAATA